>OW240923.1:103567406-103668415 GCA_933207985.1 Pelobates cultripes
TTATTAGGGACCCCACCCACCGCGCAGGGGTGGGGGCCAGGGGGGGAGGACAGTAGTTCCCCCCCCCCTTATTGTTTTATTAGGGCCCCCACCCACCGCGCAGGGGTGGGGGCCAGGGGGGGAGGACAGTAGGTCCCCCCCCTTATTGTTTTATTAGGGCCCCCACCCACCCACCGCGCAGGGGTGGGGGCGGGGGGGGGGCCAGTAGGTTCCCCCCCATCTTTATTTAGGGCCCCCACGGGCATGCGGGGGGGTTTATTAGTTGTTTTTTTTTACAGTGAGCAGCTATAAGCTGCTCACTGCTTACTACACATGCCCCTACTCGCGATATAGCGAGTAGGGGCATATTATTTACTAATACTAAGTCATCTTTACTTAGTATTAGTAAAGTTGGCTGAAAGACCAATTTAGGTCTTTCAGACTTTTAGTAGATAGCTCCCTGATACCATGGGAATTAGGGAGTTATCTACTAAGCGGCTGCAAGATGCAGCCACAGCAATGAATAGGATCAGAGTTTCATTCATTAGAATGAAATTCCGATCCGAATAAAGTGCCGAAAAAACGAACATACTGTTGTCATTCAGTTAGAACGCAATTCGGCAGTTTAGTGTAAAGTGACAGGAAGCATTGTGGGATCACAGAGGAAAGCTAGGGATCATGGGAAAATTGCTCTGACCAGCGGAAATGAAGCACACTTTGCTCCTCCGCTGGTCAGAGCTGGTCAAGCGGAGGAATCCTCCATAAGGCAAAGAGTCCCTACTTTGTCTTATGATTTTAAAGAAAACTAAAGAAGACAGGAAGAAAAGAATAACAGATCCTGAGAGAGGGGGAGAAGAGGAAGAGATTGAGGAAAGGTAAGTTCGGCATGACAGTGCCGCTTTAAAGTACCGAGTGGGTGTAGTACCTGGATTAGCCCATGAGGTGGTGATAGGTAGAAATGTTCCCAATTTTTTTTAATTATGGGCAGTTGTAGAAAAGATGAGCCAAAGTTCATCAGAAATAAGTCAGTCTGCCGAAGATATTGTGTTCCCCTTCACCAATATTGACTTAGATTTTGACCACTGTGACAGACAAAGAAGGAGAAGGAAAAAATACTGCCCTAAACCAGTTTTAGTGGGAGATAACCCAGTTCAAACTACTGAGGAACCTATTGGCACTGCAGAGCAGGACAATGACTTATTTAACGTTGGGATCAGTCCAGGTAACTTTAAAAGTGCTCAGTGGGAAGATCCCACTTTAGTGACCGCTAGAAATAATATTAAAGTTATAAATGGAGTTGCTACTCAGCCAGGGGAAGCATTGCCATTCCCCTATTTTGAAGTACAAAATGACCTAATGTACCATGTAGAAAAGAATGATTCAGATATCATTAAGCAGCTGTTGGTTCCCCAGACTTACCAAAAAAAAATACTAAAGTTGGCTCACAGCCACATATTAGGGGGACACTTGGGAGTCGACAAAACTAGAGAGAGGGTCCTTAGAAGATTCTACTGGCCTGGAGTTTTTTCTGCAATAACAAACTACTGCTCCTTCTGTCCTAAGTGCCAGTATAGGGCTCCTTTCAAAGCCTTTCGTAGTCCACTTGTACCCTTACCCATAATTGATGTGCCTTTTGAAAGGATCGCTATGAACTTAGTAGGGCCACTAGGGGGCACCAGTATATACTAGTCATCTTGGATTATGCTACCCGATACCCTGAGGCCATACCCTTGCGTAATACCTCTGCAAAGTCAATAGCTAAGGAACTCATGTTGATGTTCAGTAGGGTGGGTATCCCTAAAGAAATTCTGACAGACCAGGGGACCCCTTTCATGTCCAGAGTGACAAAAGAGTTGTGCAGGCTCTTGCAGTTTAAACATCTTAAGACCTCAGTATACCACCCACAGACTGATGGTTTAGTAGAGAGGTTCAACAAAACTCTTAAAAGTATGTTGCGCAAAGTAATTGATGCAGATGGGGAAAATTGAGATTTTTTAGTGCCATATCTGCTATTTTCCATTAGTGAAGTTCCACAGGCTTCTCTCATTTTGAATTATTATATGGGCGACATCCCCGGGGAATACTAGATATAGCTAAGGAGACCTGGGAACAGGAGACTACTCCTCACAGGAGTGTGATTGAACATATTGCTCAAATGCAGGATAGAATGGCCACTGTCATGCCTATTGTCAGGGAACACATGCTGGAAGTCCAGCAGGCTCAGAAAAACAGCTATAATCATAATGCTAGAGTCAGAGTGTTCCAACGTGGAGACAGGGTATTGGTTCTGGTCCCTACCATGGAGAGCAAGTTCCTTGCAACTTGGCATGGACCATATGAAATAATAGAAAGAGTCAGTGATGTCAATTATAAAGTTAGACAACCAGGAAGACGAAAGCCTGAACAACTGTTTCATATTAATCTGTTAAAGCCTTGGAAGGACAGGGAGGCCCTAGTTGCTTTAAAATCTTCAGAACCTCCAATAGCAGAGCCAGAGGTGACCTTACCGGAGACTCTGTCTGTAAATCAGAAGCAAGAGGTAAGGGATTTCATCAGAAGAAATAGGGATGTTTTCTCCAGGAAAGACTAAAATGATCAAACATGACATAATAACTGAACCAGGGAAAAGGGTTAATCTCAAACCCTATAGAATTCCTGAGGCCTGGAGGGAGGCTATAAACTTAGAGGTTGAAAAAATGTTAAAACTCGGAGTGATTGAAGAGTCCCAGAGTGACTGGAGCAGTCCTATTGTATTGGTGCCAAAACCAGATGGCACATGGAGATTCTGTAATGATTATCGCAAATTAAATGGCATCTCAAAATTTGATGCCTATCCCATGCCAAGAATTTATGAGTTGATAGAAAGACTGGGTAAAGCTTGTTATTTAACAACAGATTTAACAAAGGGTTACTGGCAAGTCCCTCTCACTGAACGAGCCAAAGAAAAGACTGCCTTTTCAACACCCAATGGCCTGTTTCAGTACACTGTATTGCCATTTGGGTTACATGGTGCACCTGCCACATTCCAACGAATGATGGACAGAGTTCTTAAATCCCATGTTTGTTATGCTGCAGTTATATATACAGCCCCATCTCTTTATCTCCAGCCCCTCTGTGTGCCTTTTTGTCTCCCCCCAGTCACTCTGTATGTTTCTTTCTCCCCCTCACTGCTCCTCTGTGTCCATGTCTCCCCTCTCCTTTCCATTCTCTCTCTTCCCCCTCTGTCTCTTTCTCCCCCTCCCCTTGTGTGTCTCTCTCCTCCTTTCTCCCTCTGTCTCTTTCTCCCCCTCCCCTTGTGTGTCTCTCTCCTTTCCCTCTCTGTCTCTTTCTCCCCCTCCCCTTGTGTGTCTCTCTCCTTTCTCCCTCTGTCTCTCTCTTCCCCTCTGTCTCTTTCTCCCCCCTTTCCCTGTCTCTCCCCCACATCTCTCTTCCCCTCTGTCTCTTTTTCCTCCCTCCACCATCTCTCTATTCCACCTCTTTCTCCCCCTGTGTCTCACTCTTCCCCCTCTGTCTCTTTCTCCCTCTTTTCCCTGTGTCTATTCTCCCTATGTTTTATTTTCCCCCTCCCCTTGTGTCTCTTTATTCCCCGTCTTCCCCCTCCCATTTACCTGAGAGGGGTCAGGGGGGCCGGCTGTGCTGGGAATTCTGGGAACCGCGCGGGAGCATGGTAGAGAGACATGCTCCTCCCTCCTCCTTCAGTGCTCACTCCTCAGCATTAGTGACAGACGAGGCGGCCACCCGGCCCAGCGGCTCCAGCGTGGAATGCGGCCGCCGGCCCCCTCAGAGTGTGTGCCACCGGACCGGCCACCCGGTGGCACATACATGCTCAGCGCAGCCCCCAGATGCCGCGGCCCACCGGGAAATTTCCCGGTATCCCAGTGGGCCAGTCCGGCCCTGTGTGTGTGTGTGTGTGTGTGTGTGTGTATATATATATATAGAGATATATATATATATATATATATCTATATACACACTGTGACGAGACCAATCTCGCCACATTGCATTGGAGAAGCCTGGTTGCTCGCCTGCTGCCTTTGGACTATGGCCCCCTTTTAAAAGACTTTATTCTTGCATGCAGAAAAGCTGTATTCGTGCTTTTCTGCCGGTTGTTCGGTAGTTTCAATCTACCGAACAACCGTACGAATGACTGGACCACCTGGGAGCTGGAGTGTGCCGGCAATTAACCTCCCTGAAGCTGCGGTTAACCGCAGCTTAATTGATGAACGCTGGGTGGCCGCCGTTCGTATCCCGAACACGAGGTCGCGGCCATTTTAAACCATACGAATGAACAGCGGTGTTCGCCTCTATTTTCATGGAACTAAAATCGGACACAGTTTTGCGCGAACACCGCTGAAGCCGCCGACCTCCCTTCTTGTTCGGTGAAAGTGCACGAATGACCCGGTGTTCTGTATTTTTGTTTGAATGTCTCATACCCCAGATAGGCGATTAAACTGTATTCGTGTGGTCTGAGTGCCATTCACCTAATAATGTGCACTCAGACCTGAGCTATCTGGGGATATGTTACATGTCTGTGTTTTATGTGATAAATGTTACATTATGTATTTTAAAGTGATAGTCTGTCTTTGTGTCCCCACGTGTGTAATGGAGTTTTGCCTTTGTCCTGGGAGATAATTGAATTACTTCTCCAGGGCAGAGGGAGGAAGCCAGGATGCATTGTGGGGATGTTTTACTTCTGTATGTCTGTAATTGGTACATGTCTGTCTTTTGTTACAGTCTTCCATCTGGTCCCCTAGGGGAGTGTCCACCAGGTGGGAGACCTGCATAAATACTGGTCAGGTAGCTCTCATTAAACAGACCACTGCTTGACCCTCAACGCGGAGCCTTGTCTCGTTTTTGGGGGGATTCACTGTATGCTGTTAGAGACTGATTGCCAGGAGTGTAAGCTGATTGTCTGCTTTTCCTGTTCGTCTGCTAGCAGCTATTTAGGAGGTTCCAGTTCGGGAGTTGGAGTGCTATTTTGTATCCAGTCCGGGAGTTTGGTGTTCTGCAGTAGCTGTGCCTGTATCTCTGGAAAGGGGGCCGATCGCCTAAACGTTTTTTACCCCTTGTGTGCAAAACGGTCCGTTACACACACACATAAAACTGCACTCAAGAGCGGACAGTCCAGCCTGACTATAAGGTACAAAAAGTATGTACTGACTAAAATAACAGAACGTGGAACATTAAGTAACCATATGGTTGTATCGTTGTGACCATAAATGTAAGGCTGATGCAGCTGTACATTTAGTATTGGTGCCAACAGTCCCAGTTTATTTGGAAAAGACCCAATGTTGGCTTGCTGTCTCTTGTGCATCATTATGGGTGGAGTTGCAAAGTGTCAACGTGATGCCAAAATTGACACTTACGAAACTGAATGCGTCAGAGCTATACATACAGTAAACTGAGTAACACTTCCGCCGCACTTAATGTCTTGCCCACTGCAACCCTGAGTAAACAATGAACCTTACACAGTCTAGCTTTCCACTGCAGATAGATATATAATGACTGAGAATGTATTCCATGAACGTGGAAAGACAGACAAGATTTAGGAAATGCTTTATTCACAGCTTCCTGCTGTAGGTCAAATACAGAGAACAGATTTGCATACACTAATTGCATCTGGCACCAGAGAGAAAGGAAGCTTATGACTTCAATAATTACATGTAAATAAATTATTCTAATACTTCCTGGTTATCTAGTCCTTCCAAGTCATTGTACGTATCCATCTGAAATCACCACCAATTGATGCAAATGGGTCAGTAGCTGCTTACTGTCAACTTAAAGAAGAAAAAACTACCACAACAAGAGGACATAGTCTTAAATTGGAGAGGTAAAGGTTTAAAAATAATATCAGGAAGTATTACTTTACTGAGAGGGTAGTGAATGCATGGAATAGTCTTCCAGCTGAAGTGGTAGAGGTTAACACAGTAAAGGAGTTTAAGCATGCGTGGGCTAGGCATAAGACTATCCTAGATATAAGATAAGGCCAGGGACTAATGAAATTATTTAGAAAATTGGGCAGACTAGATGGGCCGAATGGTTCTTATCTGCCGTCACATTCTATGTTGCTATGTATGTTTATGTATGAGAACATATATAAATATAAAATATACAGTATATGCAATTTCATTTATGTGAACCCTTTAATGTGCCACTCAAACTCTTAAATACTAACTGATTATCGGCGGAAGTTGTGTGATGATGGCATTGTTTTATGGTCTGTCATTAGCTGCACCCCTTTAATATCACATGTTAGATACCCTAAAAAATGGCAATTAAATTGTCTTTTAAAAATGGTCTTTTAATTTATATCCATTCCAGGGATGTTTGAATACTCAACAGACTTGCAGTACTTCCCTTTTTTGGCCAGAAGGTGGTAGTAAAGAGCATCTATACTGACTTCCCTGCAGTTCTACACCTCCACACACCTAACACCCAGGTCCCTCCCGTCTACCAGGTAGCACTCCGTGTCTTGGGGAATTATCTCTCTAATCCAGGCTTCCTCAAACTCCAGCCTTCCAGATGTTGCTGAACTACAGCTCCCATGATTATATGAATGAAATGGATAGGCTGAGAATACTGGGAGTTGTAGTTCAGCAACATCTGGAGGGCCGGAGTTTGGGGAAGCCTGCTCTAATCTATTTTTCGAAAAGAATCATGGGAGATGAAGTCCCACTACCAGCGGAACCTGTTAGCCACACTATATATATTTCAGACTCTCAGTGTTAATATATTACAGTTCCTCCAATACACTCGCAGAGCTGGATGAATGTAGAGAGACTTGTAGTCCTTAGTAGTTGTTTTTTTTGTTTTTGATTTTAATCTGAACCAAATTCAAACTGCAAGTAATTATAATAATTATTTAATGGATGAAAAAAATAAAGGTATTTGAACTTCCAGGGTCCACCTTTCAGAGAGGCTTTTGTCGGCTACTGAATTCCAATCATGGTTTGCCAACCTGGAGGATTAGGTCGAGAGTTGTTTGTTTATGATGCAAAGTGAGGCTATGGAACTTGGCCGTATAATAGTCCTGGGCCTTAACCATATTCATTACTGCAGTGTATAATAAAATGATTCATGTGATGCAGATAGCATGATATATTATTCCCTATCATGTGTGTGTATGTATGTGATTGTGTGTATAGGTATGTGATTGTATGTATGTGTGGGTTTGTGATTGTGTGTATCTGTGACACTTTACACCTCACACACACACTACACCCCTCACACATACACAAAGAACCCCTCAACACACATACACACACACACACACACTATACTTCCAAACATATATATGTATATATACACACCACAGCATCCCTCACACAAACACTGCACCCCTCACACACATACTGTGTCACTAATACACACAGTCTCTACAGCCCCTAGCCACATATGCATTACATTACACCACACCACAACATGACTAAAACTGACCTTATTACACAATACCACACCACAATCAGCTCACTCTACACACACGCAATCCCACAAGCAGTCTCCAAACACATGCACAATACTCTTTTCCTGGCATTTTTGTCTCCTGGTAACCCATTTATAGAGACACCAGAGACAAGTTGCAAGGAAACACAGCACAAGCATGTTATTAAATTTCCTTGCACTGTGCAGAATAAATACAGGGTCTTTTTCTCATGCTAGAGCTCTTCAGTAGAGCTGTGCGCACCCTCTTTGAGAGGGGACATGCTTGTCATTGGTGTCAACACACTTTCTGCCCCGCCCCCTTATTAGTGGGCCGCTGTGATTAAAAAAAATGCCAGGGCCGAATTTTTCCCCAGTCTGGCCCTGGTGGTATTAATACATTTATCTTTTATACTGTGCCATTGGTGTGTTCCTGGATTCTGTCTCCCATGCATTTCTTTGGGATACTTGACCGGTGTATAGTCGCCATATGGGCATTCGGAATCCAGGACAACCACCCCACATACCTATCCCAATAATGCACTTACACTAGGGTATATGGGAAAAATTGTCCACAGCTTTATTAAACAATCTCAAATAATAACAATTAGAATAATTATAATAATATAACCATAATAACTTAACATATAAACATGGGTCATTGCCCCCATACTCTGCCCTCGCACCCGTATCCTTCTGTTAATATAAAAGGCAATGACCCCAATATAAATAACATATACCAACATTATTCCAACATAAACCAACTTAAAGTGCCCAAACATAAATTAACCACGGCAGGGGTATACCCGGATACCCCTACCCCACCAGGTTCTGAGCCACCAACAGGACTCGAAACTTACCAACCACCAATGACCACGATTTTCCATTTCCATCATGTTCCTCATGGGGAGCCTATTTCTTCTCCTTCAGCTCCCTATCCCGCCGCTGTGACAAAACGGGATGACCCTTAGACAAACAAACCCCAGGGTGGGTGGGTGGGACAAACTCAGCCAGGTAGGAAATTAAAAGTGATTGCTCTAAAATGGCTGCCTTTTTAAATAGCCAGCCCACTTACCCATAACTCCAATCCCTGCTTCCTTCCTCCTATGCCCGCCTCCTAACCCCTGTCAAGGCCCTTCTCCGCTAAGCTGCGCTTTTGCTCCATGGGGCTACATGATTGTGGGATCACTTCCCTCTCCATAGGAGCCTTTCTCACCCAGAGTTAGGGTTGATCAGGTTCTGGGAAATGTGAGTGCAAACTCCCAACTTTTTACAAGTGTGCATAATTACAAACTTTGTCAGATGGGCTGCACTATATTTGTTTTTATAAAAAAAAAAAATCAGATGGTTTTGGATCTTCTATGCCACATATTTAGGCGATTGCTGCTGGTTTTTATCACTTTTATAATTTTGTGTGTTGCCCAATATACAGAATATCGGTAGCAATTATTTAAAGTGACAGGGAATGCCCGATACATGGAAAAAGAATATAATGTGTAACACTCAATATATATAAAAACATGAAGATGGTAGAACCTTGTTGCAAACATACAAACAGTTGAGCAATGTTAATCTGCTTACATTCTGGAGTGCAGCTACTACGGCATTAGTCTGTGTACATTATTAGCTATAACTGCTGAATTGCCTGGCACACCAACAAAGACTGTTCATGGCACATAGCATCACTAATACTGTATAATAAAATGGAATTGTATTTAACGGGAAAACACGTGTAACCTATCTGATATGGATTGCGTTGTTTTAAAGAAATTAAACCATTCTAGAATGGTTTGGCTTTTTACAAGGGAGGGACGGCAGAGCACTCCTAGCACCATAACCACTGCAGCACCCCAGTGCACATCCACTTTTAGTATTCCCCACTTCGCCAGTGACAAACCTAATCTCACATCTAACAATTCCTACTAAGTATTACTCTGCTAATAAACTACACAGATCAAGCTGCATCATTTATATCTTCAAATTGCTCTCATTGACAATGAAGTCACTATTACTAACTAATCCCCAAATTGTGATTTGAGCCAGAAAATACTAAACTAATCAAGCAGTAAACTGAATTTTGCCTTTATTCTCATAACATTTCCTGGAAAAAGGAAGCTTATAAACATCAGATTAAACCTACTATCATATCACTCCTGTTAATCACTGATACAAATTCTACTAATAGATGTAGGCACAAAACAAACATTTACTTGTAGACGATGTATAAACATAACTGTAATAAAATGGAAATTGAATTTCCTGACAGTACAAAAAATATTAAGCTGTGTATGGTCTTTCACTGGATCACAAGTCTCTCTGTCACCATCTAGTCTCTCTGGGCAGGGCCAGATTAACATTGGGGCTGATGGAGCTGCAGCTCCAGGCCCAGGCCTATGGAATAGGCCCATTTAAAAAACACACTACTCTTGGGTTTGCCACCTGACTGGTATTTTACCAGCAAAGCCAGTATTTGAGGCTGCCTTACCGTGCCGGTATTGCAGTAATACCGGCAATACAAATGCAGATATTTTTCTCAGTATAAATGGAGATTACTCTGCAATACCAGCACCAGCCAGTAGGGGTCACTGTGTGTGGAGAGAGGCAGGGATAGGAAGTTACAGCATATCCCTCCCTGCCTCTCTCACTCATCCGCGGGGGAGCAGCTACATGGTACAGAGAGTTCAGGCAGAAGCTCCGAGCCTGCAGAGACAGACTACAGCTCAGGGAAGTGAAGGGTGGGGGGGAAAGGCAGACATAGGGACATTGGGAGACACGTTGGGGCACGGAGACACTAGGGACACAGTGTCTCCATATGTCCCAGTGTCCCCATGTCTCCCAGCCAGTGTCTCAGTGTCCCTATGGCTACCAGTGTCCCCTAGTCTCCCAGTGTCGGTGTCTCCATGTCTCTCAGTGTCTTAGTGTCCCCATAGCCCCCAGTGTCCCCATGTCTCCCAGTGTCTCAGTGTTCCCATGCCTCCCAGCCAGTGTCCTTAGTGTCTCAGTGTCCCCGTGTCTCCCAGTGTCCCCTAGTCTGCCAGTGTCTGTGTTCCCATGTCTCAGTGTTCCTAGTGTCTTATTGTCCCCAAATGTCTGTGTCCCCATGTCTCCCAGTGTCTCCATGTCTCCCATTGTCTCCATGCCTGTATCCACAAGTGCATCCATGTCTCTCAGTGTCCCCATGTCTCACTGTTTCCCCATGTCTCTCAGTGTCCCCTAGTATCCTAGTGACACGGGAAACACAGACATGGGGACACAGGGAGAAATGAGGACACTGAGACCCTGGGAGACTAGGGGACTGAGCGACATGGGGACACTGACACTGTGATACATAGGGACACTGATGCCAGGCTGGCCTTCCAATTCTTTGGACAGACATGCCCCCTTCCTTAGCATGTTCACCGCTTTTGGCAGTTCTGGTCACGTTATTTGCGTCAGTGGTCCACTCTTTTACCCCGCCCATTGGCTTTCTGCTTCACTGGACACTGCTGTTAGAGGGTATGGATTTACTTGAAAGATGAAAGCATAAATTAAAGAGAGATTAGCATAGGGTATGTGTTTTCTTATTGCTGCATCCTTTGAGTTTCCCTCCAACACCATCTCCATCAGATACATGATGCTTGGGAGGTATGGTTGTTTCAGTGTTTTTGGTCGATAAGATTCTGTAATTAGGCCCCATAATAATTGTCAGCACCAGGCCCACTGGGCTCCCCATCTGACCCTGTCTCTGGGACTTACACTGTCTTGAGCTGCATTGGAAAGTCTGTGATTGGACAGCGACAGAATGCGGGGTTAGAAGAGGAAGGTCTGGAAAGGCTGCAGACAAGAGATCTGCAGTTTTTGGAAGCTATTTTTAGATATACCCACATTGAAAAAATTACAACTAAATGCATGCTTGTTTTTTTGAAGGGTATATCTACCAAATAGTGATTTTTTAATTTTTATTTATTTGAGCAGTGGAGTACCCCTTTAACAAGAGACCCCCTATGTACTTTAACTTCATGTTAAAGTATAACTAACATCTGCTTTTTTTTAAAGAAAAAACCCCCGTCCTCTCTAATTCTGCTGTTTGTGTTAGGAATAGATGTTAGGAAATGTGCAAAGAACATTGCAGATTTCTTATCTCACTCCTATCAACACCGTTTTCCAAAAAGCAGGTACCCGTATTTGATGCCATATGCTGGTGACCCTGTCTAGAGATCGCAAGCCTTCATAATATGTTGTGTACTGCATATAGTTCTCAATGCAGTCTATGTATCATAGCATATCTATCATTCAACGCAATCTTCATGTTCCCCTGTAGAACTTTTATAGTTACATAGTAATAATGGCTGAAAAAGACCGAAGATCATCATATTCAGCCTTTCACTTATCTGTAACATTGTTGTTGATCCAAAACAAGGCGAAAAATCCAGTTTGATGCAATTTCCAATTTTGGCACAACTTATACCTCTTCCTTCCCATCCACAGCTAAGGTGAATGGAAAATAAGATATTTGGTATGATTTTATAATGGTGAAATTTGATGGACCCCCAAAATATTGCTTATCGTAAACAAATAAAACTCTGCTCCATGCCTTGCTATGTCCTTGAAAACACGGAAAGCTGAAATCTGATTTCTTTTTCTAACTGCCAATAACAAAAGATTATAAAATAAAATATATAAAAAACAGGAAACCCTAATCATGTCAGGTAAATATATCTTTCTGTGAAAATGATGGCTACATTTTTGTAGTGGCACTGCAGCTGATATGGTCTATGGTTCCCACGAATTGCAGCCAAAACCAAGTCCTCTGTTGACCAACAGCGATCCTTCAAATGGATATGTCCTTCAATGGATTTTTAACATATTTTAATGTATCCCCCATTTTATATAGTTACATAGCTGAAAAGAGACTTGCGTCCATCAAGTTCAGCCTTCCTCACATATGTTTTTACTGTTGATCCAAAAGAAGGCAAAAAAACCTAGTCTTAAGCACTTCCAATTTTGCAACACACTAGGAAAAAATTCCTTCTTGACTCCAAAATAACAGTCAGATGTCTCCTTGGATCAATCAGCTATTACCCCACTAATTAGAAATTATATCCCTGTATGTTATTTTTTTTGCAAGTATTTTCTAATCTACTTAATATATCCAATGACATCTAGACCCCCCGACCTACTATTCAGAATAGTAGGTGGACCCCCACATTGAAAAGCTGTGATAATGTAAAGAGAATGGAACGTTTTGGACAAATCAGAGGATCAAGAGGCTAAAGGATATAGCTTTCTCAGAATGCTTACACCTGGTTACCCACTCAACACTCTGATCACTTCAATTCCAAGTAGGGTGCAAGTCTGGAGATATCCACCTGTGGGTCCAGATATACAATACACCATTTGGACCACCAGGAAATAACACCCCTCACTGTCACAGAACATTTGCATACTTTTCCCATGCATTTGGTGAGTTATTTTGGATGTTGTTTTTACCCGTATCAATTTATACGTGTTCATACCTACATCATCTGTGCAACAGCACACAAGTAGTGTTTGGCATCACAGTAATGACGCCAACCTATCAGAAACTCTCAAAGACCGTTTCATCTTAGTGTGCAAATTGTACTCCACATGTGGTGATTCGAGATTGTATTTTGTTTCTTGTGTGTTTTTTGGTAATTTGACTCTGGCAAGTTTCTTGACTAGCCTCCATTCTGTACTACTTGACTTTGGCTTGTTTAATCATTTACATCCCTTTCTGTTATCCTCGTATTCAGCTTATTCTCCGACTATTCCTTCATCTGATAATCAGGATGCTTCTACCCTCTATTTGCATTAAGTTCTGCCACCTTTAAGGACCGTTAATATGCATTTTGTTTCATTCTCTAAGCCTACCTGAGCTAAATGTGACCAATGTTCGGTCTGTTGAGCATGGTGGTTTCTTAACACTTCCGATCATCACTAAATTAGAAGTTGCATCTCAATAGTTGTGAGACATCTACATGAGATAATGAACTACCTGGGGGTTTGGCATTCAAATGAATATTTTTGGTTTACAAACATCAGCACCTAGTGTTATTTTTAGAACCTGTGTGTTTTTAATCATTAGAGATGTTTTACTTGTATTTCCAGCAAAAACCTAAGTTGTTTTTAAACCTACATTAATAAAAGCACTGTAGCACACCTTTGAAACTAGTATGAAACAACGCAGCCAGTTTTTCCTGTGAGATAATTGTTTAGAGTTTGTGGTTTTCATAAACTGGAAATACAAACGCCAAGTTTTGGTTCACCACCAAACAGTTGAAATTCCGGTCGGTTGGTGGGGAAACATGCTAGTTTCATCTGTCGCTAATTCCACATGGGTGTTACATTTCATGTACATCAAATTATCATACTGGGGTACTCAAAGAGTTGAAACCTGGCTAATTTTGACGCCCATGCTGGCACTTAACAAAAACAGTCAGAGTTATGCATTAACATGTGAATTGTCAGGAAATTCTAAGTGGATTTCAATTTTAAAGTCATAATTGCCAAATTAGAAACATTTGCCAAGCCAACTATACTGTCAGTTCAGTTCTTTTGACAAAAATATCAGACGTTCTCTTTATTCCCAACAATTCATTCTTTAGAAAATAACACTGTGATTTACCATATCTATAGTAGTTACAGATTATCACCATACACCTCACCAGAAGCAAGTATAGGGAAATAAAAACAAAGCAATAAACATTCACGAGATATTCCTTATAGGACCGTTAAAGGCACCTAGACCACTTAATCTCAATGATGTGATTTGGATGCCTCAGTTTACTAGATACAATGTGTTTACATTGCAGGGTTCAATACACCTCTATTGGCTGTGTTCTTGAATGGCAATAGAGGTTCTTCCACAGTGAGAACAAAATTAAACTTGATGCATAGCCTGTGTAACACTTATTTTAATTGGAACTCAACTGCAGAATTTTCTAATTGCAGTAACTATTAGTTTCACCTCCTTTTATATTGAAATGGAGGAGTAGTTACTGTCACTTTAATTACACATGTAGGATGTTAATTGTGAGTAAAGTATAAGAATCTGTTGATTTGCACAAGCCACTTAATTCCTTTTATTGGAAATAATGCAGAGTTAGATTCCAGATTAATTTAAGAAGGAATTTTTATAATAAAGACTATTAATGAAGCAGGAGAAGTTGAAATTATAATTGACTTGGTTATTGGAGGAAGAGTTAGCGTTATTAGCAGATCCTTATGAATAAGGAGAATAAATTGAGAGAATGACACAGTTAACTGTCTATGATTTGTAACAGAGAGTGGCTTGATTGGAGAAAAGTTACTTAACTTAAAAGGCAGTTCCTGGAACTGAAGGGTTAATTTCACCCGATGGGTTGAGAAGGTAGAAGTCCGTTTAGCAAGCCGTGGTCTAGGAGTGGAGAGGGTGGAAGTCCGTTTTAGCAAGCCGGGTCTGGGAGTGGAGAAGGTAGGAGTCCGTTTTAGTGAGCCGAGGTAAGGAGTGGAGAAGGTAGAAGTCCGTTTTTAGCAAGCCGAGGTCTGATACAGGCAGGAACGGGGTAAAGCAGCTGATCACTTTTTCAAGTACCTGTGCAATAATCCAGCGTTTTGAATCTGGCGCGGTCTTCCTAAGTATCGTGGAAGGACCGCGTCAGAGAAAGGGGCGGGGCTAAGCGCCGTGAACCCGGAAGTGGGTTCTTACGGCGGAATGCATGTCAGGCTATACCTGACAGCCTGTTTCAATATCCCACAATTCACTGTTAAGACCAGACCAGGCGATGTGAACACAGAGAAGCTCGCAAGAGCCAAGGTGATGATTATGAACAGCTTAGCAAAATAAGCAAACCTCTTCCATTATTAACTCCTCACATAAAATTACAGTTGATTCTTATGAAGTAGCTATAAGATTTTTAATAATGGAAGCAGCGAGGCAGTAATGCTGCTGATAATTTACATTCCCAGAGCTGCAATACATAGGATTATTTGTTTAAAATGTCCAGTTTTTAAAAACGTTGCAGGGTCCTCCCATACCCCTCACCCATAGCTAGCAGGTAAGGGGTTAAACATAGTAGCGGCAGTTAGCTAAACTAACGACCACGTTTTCACTCCATCGCGTTGGCTTCCATTTGCTCTGTGTCCCCAGCACCTGGTCTGGTCTTAACAATGAATTGTGGGATACTGAAACCAGCTATGCATCAATGTGAAAATAGTGGACAGGACAAATTCTCCAATTCAGCCGTAGTCCCATTCATTTTTCAATTTGCCACTAGTTAGTACCGATCTACATGAATAAATACACTAATAACACAGTTGTAACACAGCTTTAAACTAAAGTATGGATTGTTAAAACACCCATGATATTAGAAATCCTTACATTAAAACCAGGACATAAAGTCTGACTATGGATCTATTGATAACATACATACAGTATTAATACATGTATAGTTCTGACTATGGGTCTATTGATGACCTCCATACAGTATTAATAGATATATACCTGTATATTTCTGACTATGGGTCTACTGATGACCTCCATACAGTATTTTTTTCATTTATCTATATTTTATTGGTTTTTTTTTTCAGCACATCATGAGATTGATAATGGGATACAGAAGAGAAAAGGGGAAATAATAAGGAAGGTATAACACCCAATTAGGGGGTGGAGGGGGGAACGTGCTCGAACAATATATAGTCCACATCATTGAGATCACAGTACATTACATGGATGAGTACGGTAGCCACATACATGGGTCACGGTGTACATTAACTTTCATGAGTCAACTATCAGTTTCCTTTTTCAATCGCAGTTGGTATCACAATATTTCAGTTAGCCTATCTACTTGCACCCTATGTGAGGGCCTTGCTCCTCTCCCTTAGGAGACTTAGCTTTTCTAAGTCACTTTAGTGTATACCGTCCATATTGGTGTGCAGTATATGGTTGTCGCTATGTCTAAACATTTGTTGGGAGATTGTGGTTGTGCCCTGTGGTGTGTCGTATTCGAGAGTCAACCTATGTTCGTATGTCAGCTGCTCCGAGCGTATTGTGACCAGCTTGTATGATCCCTTTGTGTGAGCTGCGTCATTAAGTAGTCGTCACCTGGGGGGGATACACAGGGGAAATAACAGGGGGAGGGAAAGGGGGGGTATCCCACAGTATCGCCTCTCTCTCCTTTTATGTAGGGTTTGGTTTGTGGCTCTTGATCTATAGTCTGTTGTTTGCTTGGCCGCTCAGTAATTTTGTAAGGCCATCTGTACCCTAGTTCCCCGCGTTCAGCTAAGGGTCGTCGTCATTTTTATTGATGAGTATCTAATTCATCATGCTTAGTTGTCCCACTGGGTTTCTAGTTTCCAGGGGCCACCCTATCTGTTGGCCACCCTGTCTTCTGTCCTTGTAGACCAGCATTCCCAGTCTCGCACATATTTTTGTTCATTACTCTGTACTCTGCTTGCTATTCGTTCATAGGAGCAAATCGTGTCTAGTCTTTGGCATATACTATCCATTGTTGGTACTGTTTTACTCTTCCAGTGAAGTGCTATGTTAATTTTTGCCACTGTAAGAATATTGAGTGTCACTGTACGGTTTGCGTGGTGCGTTATCTCTGGGGCGATGTGTAAGAGATAGCCTTTGGCGCCCCAAGGAATATTGTATTGTGTTGCGTTAGATATCAGTGCACCTATCTTTTCCCAATACTCCCCCAAGGCTGGGCATTCCCAAAATACATGTAACATCGTGCCCCTGCCTTCCTCGCATCTCCAACATCACTCTGAGGCATCTGCGTAGATGTGTGACAGCCTGTGGGGCACCAAATACCACCGCATCAGTGTTTTACAGTAAGCCCCCCATAGCGACAGGCTTCTCGATGCGCGTTTAGTATTGCGCATTGCTTCGTGCCACTGAGCCAATGGGATCGAGATTCCCAGCTCCCCTTCCCACTGAGTCATGTAAGATAGTTTCCCTGTGGTTGGGCCTTGGAGGATGGTTCCATAGCATAGGGTGACAATATTTGTTGTGGCTGTAGTGCACCCAGGGGGTTTGAGTCCTGCTCCTTGTTTAATTTCGTTAAGAGGACGCTTTTTACTCTTAGGTATAAAAATATGTCCCTCATCTGCAGTGAGTATTGCTGTTGGAGAGTGGGGAACGTTTTGACTTCTGATCCTGCACGTAGGTCTCCCACATTGATTATACCTTTAGCGACCCACCTCTTTAGAGACAGGTTGGAAGACAGAGCCCCCAGTGCCTCCACTGGCGCAGATTGGAGCAGTGGTACGGTCCCTATTATGTGTTTTCCCCAGGACACCCAAGACTGTATTTGGAATTTTGTGCAGTGTAACCTGGGGGTGCCTGTCGCCGGGGGATAACCGTGTGTCCACAGGGAGTGGGTCAAGTCATATGGCTGTAAGCAAGCGTTCTCTAGTGCCAGCCACAGTGGTTGGGAGCAGGCTCTTTTTGGTTGTAATAGCCGTATGCTTTGGGCTAGTGTTGTGGCCCTGTAATAGCCTCTTATGTTAGGGAGACCCAGTCCTCCCTTGTCATATGGGAGTCCCATGCTACGTTGCGCCACCCGAGGTGGTTTTCTCTTCCAAACGTGCGTTTATCGTGGATTGAAACAGGGTTATTAGTTTGTTCGGTAGTGCTATGGGCAGTGTGCGGAATAAGTAGATAATTAGGGGTAATACCATCATTTTCAGCGTGTTAATGCACCCCAACCAGGACACCGCTAAGTCTGCCCATTTCTCTAGCGTCATTTTTAACTTTTGCAGTGTCGGGTGGTGGTTTTCTTTCTGGATGGTTTGAAGGGATTTTGTCAAGTTTATTCCTAGGTAGGCCAAAGTGTTGCGTCGCCAATCAAATCTATAATGTCTCTCCAACACGGCCACTTTGTCTTGTGGGAGGTTTATGGGTAGTGCCTGGGTTTTGGCTGTGTTGTTTTTATAGTAAGAAGTTTGGCCATAGCTCCCCAGGAGTTTCAGTAACTCCGGGATGGAAGTGTCTGGTTTTGTGACAAATAATAGGATGTCGTCTGCAAAGAGCGCTAGCTTTTTGATGCCCCCTGGCGTATTTAGTCCCACGATTTGCCTATTTTGATTAATCTGTCATATGAGCGGTTCTAGACATAGAATGAAGATGATTGGGGATAGTGGGCACCCTTGAGGATATCGAAGAAATTTGAGAGAAAACCTGTGCTGAAGACCTTAGCTGAGGGTCGGTTATAGAGTGCTTAAACACTATGAATGAATTCGGGGGATATTCATTTCCACTAGGGTTCTTTCCATGTATCCCCAGTGTAGGCGGTCAAACGCCTTTTCGGCGTCCAAAGCAAGGAGCAGCCCCCTTTGGGAGGAGTGGTTGGCCCAATCTATGAGGTTTAGGAATTGTCTGGTATTGTCCCCCACCTGTCTTCCAGGCACAAATCCTGCCTGCTCCACGGATATCAGCGTGGACAGCAGGGGCCTGAGTCTCAACGCCACTAGCTTGGCATACAGCTTTATGTCCGCATTGAGAAGGGAGATTGGGCGTAGATTGGCGCACACCGTGGGGGGTTTGTTGGGCATGGGCAGAGTGACAATATATGCACCTAGCATGTCCCGTGGTATTTCGCCTATTTTTTAAGGAGTTAAAGAGTGTAGTAAGGTGGGGAGTAAGTTGTGTCGCTAACTTTATGTAGTAGTAGTTGGACAGGCCATCTGGGCCGGGCGCTTTATGCTTAGGGAGCGCTCGTATTGCCGATGCGACTTCTTCCTCAGTGAACGGGTGTCTGAGCGAGTCTGCTTGGTCTGGCGACAGTCGGGGAAGGTTCGCCTGCGCTAAGAATTGCTCTATTTGCTCCCTAGTTGGTTGATGGGTCTCCGGATCATTACCCAGTTGGTATAGTGTTTCATAGTATCGTGCGAGTTCGTTTACGATGTCTTGGGGGTGATAGAGTTTTGTCCCTAATGTGGAGGTGAGATAGGGTATTTTGGATTGTATGTGTTTCTGTTTTAGTTTATTAGCTAATCTTTTGCCCGCTTTGTTCCCCGTTGTGTAGTAAGTTTGCTTGAGGTAGCGCATGTGCCTCTCTGTCGTTTGCAGTTGTACCGCGGCTAGTTTTGCTTTTAAAGTTGCTAATTGTTTATGGGCTAGTTTGGTAGGGTTAGTTTTGTGTTGGGCTTCGAGCGTGGAGATTTCCCGCTCCAGGTCCAACTGTGCTTGTTGGTGATTTATTTTTGCTAGGGAGCCAATTTGTACGAGGTGACTGCGCATTACCGCCTTGTGCGCTTCCCATTGAGTCAGTGGGGTCGTACAATGTCCGTGGTCTGAGAAATAGTGTTTTAGGCGGGCTTCTAATGACTTGAGGTGTTGCGGGGTATCTAGTATTGCCTCATTTAGTCTTCACGTGCCTCTCCCTCTAGCAGGGTGAGGTGTTTTCATTGTGATTATTATGCGTGGTCCGACCAGGTGATGGAGCCAATGTGCCCTCTAAGTGCATGTGATATGGTGTGTTTGTCGGAGAGGCATAAATCTATCCAGGAGTACGTCATGTGGGCTTGCGAATAAAAAGTATAGTCCCTAGATCGGGGGTTCAGGTTGCGCCATACATCATAGTAGTCATGGGTGTGTAGTAGGTGGGAAAGATGGGACCCCAGGGAAATTGATCTGCTTTTTAGCGTCTTGTGGTTCGTTCTGCACATGTCCACGTGGGGGTCAGGTGTGCAGTTAAAGTCACCACATATCATTGTGCGTCCCTGTTTGTGCCGATCAATTTTCCGGAGGGCCGTGGTCAAGAAGGATTTTTGTGTATCATTGGGAGCATACAGGGATGCCACTGTTATTTGGAGACCATTTAGTGACCCCACTATTATCAATAACCTCCCATCCTTGCTCGTGTGTTGTTTGGTGAGGGAGAAGGCCCAGTCCCTATGAAAATATATGGACACCCCTTTAGATTTTGTTTTGTCCATTTCATGATACTCCGGGTTGTAGTGCTTTATCTGGAACTTGGGCGGGTTACGGTTGCAGAAGTGAGTCTCCTGCAAGCATACTATCGCCGCCTTAGATTTAAAAATTTCGAAAGCAGTCATCCTGCGTTTATGGGGGCTGTTAAGGCCTTTTACGTTCATCGAGAATATCTTGAGGGAGTCAGCCATTATCTGTTTTTGGGCTAACGCGGAGTAAGTAGGCTTGTTGAGTTGGGATATTGGAGTGAGTATCATCACATGTGAACCAAGGAATTAAGGAGGTTAAACAAGGGCATAAAGGGGAAAGAAAGTATATAAAAAAATTTTAACGCCTCACTAGGCGTTCTCCGTGACTGATGCGTGAGTAGGTTATCCTGGCCTCCCTTCGCCATCAGTCTTGGGGGGGTTGTTTGGTACGGAGCGGCGAGAAGACCCTTTCCTCCCTCATGTGCTCCCTCATGTGCACGTGTATAATTCTGACTATGGGTCTATTGATGGCATACATACAGTATTAATAGATATAAACGTGTATATTTCTGACTACGGGTCTATTGATGACATACATACGGTATTAATAGATGTCTACGTGTATATTTGGACTATGCAGCCATTGTGTCTATAGTGCTTGATGTAAGATGATCATTTCAGTTAGGGTTGCAGGTTAATGCAGCCAGACACATTGTGTAACTTTATCAACGGCCAAGGATTACAGAGAATTTAATCACCAACACTATCTGCCTAGCAGATCTACCCACCGTATTAAATATTGTTATTCTAGAAAACTCTAACAAAGCAGATACCTGAAAAACTAGTTCTAAATAACTGACTTTGCACTTTCAATTTCATTCATGTTTAGAGATTGCATACCTACACAATTATTGGGTTTCATGTGCTTCCACCGGCAAGAAATGCAGGTTTAAAATGTCTATCTGTCTATGTAGGTTTGCCTTTATACAAAATATCTAATTTATCCATCGTTTTGTTTGTAAAGCCTGAAATGTAACAATAATCAATGTCTCACCTGTTCTATTCTCACTTCAGATTGTATGCTTGCAGGGTTGGACTCTCAGAACGTGTCTTATCAGTTTGTATATCTCGATCTGACCACATTTTGATTATTTACTCACCGATTCTATGGTTATGGAATTTTTGGTAAACTGTAAATTATTTTTTAATTTTTTTTTAAATGTAATCTGATGCTTTGAACATATTCAAATATTAAGCCATATTATATGAAAGTGAATACTGCTTACTATTAAAGAATTGTTAACTAGAGAGAGGATGTGTTATCACGCATGCATCCCTAGGGTGAGGTGCTGTGGTCTTGTAGATTGCACTGTAGATTATGGTACACAGTTCCTATGATGCTCAGCCAGCTAAAAAAAAAGTAGCAGTTTTTAGCCTTAGATTGTACTTGATCTCTTGATATTTGGTAGGAAATTGCAGACTATATTTATCAAGTACAGAATGGCATTAATTTCTTAAAATTCTGCAGTTTCAATCGAGAGTTTGCAGACAAGATATTTACAAAAGATAAAGGGTTTGTTTCCGTGCTCCTGCTGTTTATGGAGAAGTTCCTGGCACTATAGTGTCCTGAGGGTGCCCCCACCCTCAGGGTCCCCTCCCGCCCGGCTCTGGAAAGGGGAAAGGGGTTACGACTTACCTTTTTCCAGCGCCGGACGGGGAGCTCTCCGCCTCCGATCCTCCTCCTCTCCTCCCTTTCAGCTGAATGCGCACGCGCGGCAAGAGCTGCGCGCGCATTCAGCCGGTCTCATAGGAAAGCATTTATAATGCTTTCCTATGGACGCTTGCGTGCTCTCACTGTGATTTTCACAGTGAGAATCACGCAAGCGCCTCTAGCGGCTGTCAATGAGGCAGCCACTAGAGGATTTGAGGGCTGGATTAACCCATTTATAAACATAGCGGTTTATAAATTGAAACTGCTATGTTTATAAAAAAATGGGTTAAGCCTAGCTGGACCTGGCACCCAGACCACTTCATTAAGCTGAAGTGGTCTGGGTGCCTAGAGTGGTCCTTTAATGGAAGGTTTACATCAGGGGTCAGCAACCTTTCTCCACGTGAGGGCCAGGTGCCATGTCTGTGTATGGATGGTGGGCCACATTTATCTATATAGCCAAAAATGTAATATAGTAATGATAACAGTGGTAATAATAACAAACACAAGAAAGGAGCCTGTTTCTTAAGCTGTTTAGTAGATGGCCCCTAATTTGGTTTCCTTATGTGAGATTGGCATGTTTATACGGATACCATATTAGGGAGCTCTCTACTAAACAGCTGAACGATCAAAATTAAGAAAAGTTATTCTCTTCTCCCTTTGCCCTTTCCTCTTGTCATCCACGCCACTTTTCTTTTCTTAATGCAAATCACCTCTCTCCATGTGCCCCTCTCTCCCTATCAGTCTCTCCCTTCTCTAGCAGCATACACATTGTTTTCATGGTAGAGTTTAATTGCTCTCTTCTTTAACAGTGTTGTTCCTCTTCTCGCCCAACACTACCCTTCACTGACACTTTCATTTCCCTTCATTTACAAAGGCATACACAGACTCATACAGACCCAGTCATACACACACTCATACAGAGACACATACACAAACTTATACAGCCACACATACACAAACTCATACAGACACAGTCATACACACACTCAGACAGACACAGTCATACACACACTCATACAGAGACACATACACAAACTCATACAGCCACACATACACACACTCATACAGACACAGTCATACGCACACTCAGACAGACACAGTCATACACACACTCATACAGAGACACATACACAAACTCACACAGCCACACATACACACACTCATATAGATACAGTCATACACACACTCATACAGAGACACATACACAAACTCATACAGCCACACATACACACACTCATACACACACAGTCATACACACACTCAGACAGACACAGTCATACACACACTCATACAGAGGCACATACACACACTCATACAGCTACACATACACACACTCATACAGACACAGTCATAGGTACACTCAGACAGACACAGTCATACACACACTCATACAGAGACACATACACAAACTCACACAGCCACACATACACACACTCATACAGATACAGTCATACACAAACTCATACAGAGACACATACACAAACTCATACAGCCATACATACACACACTCATACAGACACAGTCATACACACACTCATACAGAGACACATACACAAACTCATACAGCCACACATACACACACTCATACAGACACAGTCATACACACACTCATACAGAGACACATACACAAACTCATACAGCCACACATACACACACTCATACAGACACAGTCATACGCACACTCAGACAGACACAGTCATACACACACTCATACAGAGACACATACACAAACTCACACAGCCACACATACACACACTCATATAGATACAGTCATACACACACTCATACAGAGACACATACACAAACTCATACAGCCACACATACACACACTCATACACACACAGTCATACACACACTCAGACAGACACAGTCATACACACACTCATACAGAGGCACATACACACACTCATACAGCTACACATACACACACTCATACAGACACAGTCATAGGTACACTCAGACAGACACAGTCATACACACACTCATACAGAGACACATACACAAACTCACACAGCCACACATACACACACTCATACAGATACAGTCATACACAAACTCATACAGAGACACATACACAAACTCATACAGCCATACATACATACACACACTCATACAGACACAGTCATACACACACTCATACAGCCACACATACACAAACTCATACAGCCACACATACACATACACACACTCATACAGATACAGTCATACACACACTCATACAGAATCACATACACAAACTCATACAGCCACACATACACACACTCATACAGACACAGTCATACACACACTCATACAGAGACACATACACAAACTCATACAGCCACACATACACACACTCATACAGATACAGTCATACACACACTCATACAGAGACACATACACAAACTCATACAGGCACACATACACACACTCATACAGATACAGTCATAAACACACTCATACAGACACACAGTCGTAGAGACACTCATACAGACACATAGTCATACAGACACTCATACAGAGACACAGTCATAAAGACAGACATAAACACACTTATACATACATACACTCATACAGACACAGTCATACAGAGACACATACACACACTCAGACAGACACAGTCATACACACATTCATACAGAGACACATACACAAACTCATACAGCCACACATACACACACTCATACAGACACAGTCATACGCACACTCAGACAGACACAGTCATACACACACTCATACAGAGACACATACACAAACTCACACAGCCACACATACACACACTCATACAGATACAGTCATACACACACTCATACAGAGACAAATACACAAACTCACACATACACACACTCATACAGACACAGTCATACACACACTCATACAGAGACACATACACAAACTCATACAGCCACACATACACACACTCATACAGACACAGTCATACACAAACTCATACAGCCACACATACACACACTCATACAGACACAGTCATACACACACTCAGACAGACACGATCATACACACACTCATACAGAGACACATACACAAACTCATACAGCCACACATACACACACTCATACAGACACAGTCATACACACACTCAGACAGACACAGTCATACACACACTCATACAGAGACACATACACAAACTCATACAGCCACACATACACACACTCATACAGACCCAGTCATACACACACTCATACAGAGACACATACACAAACTCATACAGCCACACATACACACACTCATACAGACACAGTCATAC
The DNA here is from genome assembly GCA_933207985.1 of Pelobates cultripes. Taxonomy (NCBI): domain Eukaryota; kingdom Metazoa; phylum Chordata; class Amphibia; order Anura; family Pelobatidae; genus Pelobates; species Pelobates cultripes. The sequence continues at coordinate 103,592,648 of OW240923.1, forward strand.
ACACACTCATACAGAGACACATACACAAACTCATACAGCCACACATACACACACTCATACAGACACAGTCATACACACACTCATACAGAGACACATACACAAACTCATACAGCCACACATACACACACTCATGCAGACACAGTCATACGCACACTCAGACAGACACAGTCATACACACACTCATACAGAGACACATACACAAACTCACACAGCCACACATACACACACTCATATAGATACAGTCATACACACACTCATACAGAGACACATACACAAACTCATACAGCCACACATACACACACTCATACAGACACAGTCATACACACACTCAGACAGACACAGTCATACACACACTCATACAGAGGCACATACACACACTCATACAGCTACACATACACACACTCATACAGACACAGTCATAGGTACACTCAGACAGACACAGTTATACACACACTCATACAGAGACACATACACAAACTCACACAGCCACACATACACACACTCATACAGATACAGTCATACACAAACTCATACAGAGACACATACACAAACTCATACAGCCATACATACACACACTCATACAGACACAGTCATACACACACTCATACAGCCACACATACACAAACTCATACAGCCACACATACACATACACATACACACACTCATACAGATACAGTCATACACACACTCATACAGAATCACATACACAAACTCATACAGCCACACATACACACACTCATACAGACACAGACATACACACACTCATACAGAGACACATACACAAACTCATACAGCCACACATACACACACTCATACAGAGACACATACACACACTCATACAGATGCAGTCATACACACACTCAGACAGACACAGTCATAAACACACTCATACAGACACACAGTCGTAGAGACACTCATACAGACACATAGTCATACAGACACTCATACAGAGACACAGTCATAAAGACAGACATAAACACACTTATACATACATACACTCATACAGACACAGTCATACAGAGACACATACACACACTCATACAGATGCAGTCATACACACACTCAGACAGACACAGTCATAAACACACTCATACAGACACACAGTCGTAGAGACACTCATACAGACACATAGTCATACAGACACTCATACAGAGACACAGTCATAAAGACAGACATAAACACACTTATACATACATACACTCATACAGACACAGTCATACAGTGACATTTACACAAACTCATACAGATACAGTCATACACACACTCAGACAGACACAGCCATACAGAGACACTTACACACACTCATACAGACACAGTCATACACACAGTCATACAGAAACACAGTCGTAGAGACACTCATACAGACACATAGTCATACACACAGTCATACAGAGACACAGTCGTAGAGACACTCGTACAGCCACATAGTCATACAGACACTCATACAGACACATAGTCATAAAGACAGACATAAACACACTTATACATACACAAACTCATACAGACACATACACACACTCATGTGGACACATAGTCATATATATACATGCATACACTAAACAACTTTAGCTTAATGAAGCCGTTTTGGTATATAGATTCTCACTGCTCAATTCTCTGCCATTTAGGAGTTAAATCACTTTGTTTTTGCATCCCTAGTCACACCTCCCTGCATGTGACTTACACAGCCTTCCTAAACACGTCCTGTAATGAGTCAACTAATGTTTACACGTCCTTTCTTGCAAATTCCATTTAATTTAGAATTTCTTATCTCCTACTCTATTAATAACTTGCTAAACCATGCATTTAAAGTTCAATTTACAGAGCAGGATAAAAAAAATGTTTTAAAGTAAGTTAGTAAGTCTGTTTGAATATGAAACTATATGATTTTTATGCAGGCTGTGTCAGTCACAGTCAGGGAAGGTGTGGCTATGGTTGAATAAACAGAAACAATTTAACTCCTAAATGGCAGTGAATTGAGCAGTGAGACTTCAAAAGCATGATCTATACACCAAAACTGCTTAATTAAGCTAAAGTTTTTTTGGTGACTATAGTGTCCCTTTAAGTAATGAACATTAGATAGGAGCGAGCAAACTTTCTAGAAATGCCATAAACCTGGCTTCTGGTGGTGTGAGGGAGCCATGAGGTGCGGCTTGCTTTAGTGCTATGTAGATCTACATTTCTACAATTCTATAACTACCTCTAGAACTCATTTGCCCGGTGAGGCAGATCAGACTGTGGGGGCAGTTGGCAGGTTGGATCCCATAATTTGCAGCAATAAGCTGCCGAGCCATTGATGTACAGAGGTAAGGCCAGGTGCTTCATGCAGACCGTGGGCTGCCGACCACTGGCTTACATGAGGCCGTTCTCTATTTCATGTTTGCATGGTACTCACGTTTGCTATCGATGTAGTCCGGCACGTGGAGTTTACTGTTATCTTGTACGTATGACGACAAAGATGATGTCTAATTATATATATATATATATGACCTCGATGCTTATACACAGGGTTTAGATCTGCACTATTATTGTTCTATTGTTTTTTTTATGTTGCAATCACTACATTCTTAATAATTGGACTAAAATGAGAATTATTGAGCATTCAAAGTAAATTAAAAGTGAATCCAAAATTTAAGGCCAAAGTAGCCTAGCTACAAACATAGCCGACTTTCCAGTCTGGCTACTTTACACTTCATTTTAAAATTTACTTTACATTCACTTTAATTTACCTTCCTGAATAGCCGTGTAAAAGTTTGGCAAGAAACCTGGAGGTGACAACAATTCATGACTCCGTACACCATAACCGCTTAAATAAAACTTGCGGTTTATGGTTCTTACACTGTCCCTTTAAGAAATCCTTGCCATTTTGACAACCTTTGATTCTAGTTTTAGCTGTCTTCATAGTTGCAGTCAGATCATCAGGACAAACTAATACATGAACTCTGCAGTTTAAAAAAAAACAAGTTACATTATTATAAATCTTCACCGGGAACAAGCCTGTTGTGATGCTGTCATCATGCAGTGATCGATGACAAACTGCATTTGCTAACTGCTTATCGTCACTTTAACATGTATTATACAAACTTGTATCTTTCTCTGCTCAAAAAAACATTAAAATCACTAAAAAAACAAATCACTATTCACACACGGGCTCATTCCTGAATGTGTGAATTGTCAGGAATTCTAAGTAAATTTAATGTGCATTTCTAATTTTGTGCCCAAATTCTCCAATTCAGCTTATTTAGGTTATTCAGTTCAGGTCTAAACATGGAAATGATTTTTAATTCACTTTTATAGCACATATATAGGCATGATATGAGCAGTTTTCAATAACTTTGAGTTTTTACGCACAACCATGAAATTGAACCCTCAGTCAATAAATCTGTTTGGGGCTTGTTCACTAAACAGTTAACTTTCATAAATTGATAATTACATTTGCAACATTTGAACAAACACTCCACACAGTTAAAACACTTACAGGGTTATTACACTAAAAGTAAGAATTCAGAGTGAACTTCAAATTTAAGGTCAAAATGGCCAAATGCTCAGAGTACCTGCCTTGAAATAAATTCTCAGTCTGTCTGTCTGTGATTGGGCAGCCACAGAAAGTCTGGGCAGGGCTAGTAGGGGAGGACATCAGACAAGAGATCTCTGTTTTAAATAGACCCCCAACGAAATGAATGCATAATTAAATGCATGCATGTTTGCATATGGGGTATATCTACTAAATAGGGACTTTGTTTTCTATATTTGGCCAGTGGAGTGTCTCTTTAAACTCATTATACCTCCTTGAAAAGAAGCCTCCATCACACATATTTTACAATTGCCACTATGCTATTATATTTCATTTTGTAAATTTGGCTGTTTAGTGGAGAAACCCCTTAAAATTACAAAGTAAAGGATGCTACAAAGTAACTAATGTGTCTCAGCCAAAAGAAAGTGAATACCAATATTACTCTCAATGTGCAATGCCCTCCAAACCCCATTGTACTTCTGTTTATAATCTCTTAACTGTGACTGGTGGGGCTATTCAATAAAGTGTGAAATGCCAGAAATTAAAAGTGATGTTCACATTTTTGGCCGAAATAAACAAACTATAAACATCACTGTTTTAAAATAACTATAGCAAGTTATCTATAATGTGCTAAAACTGGAATTCTGAATAACTTTGCTAGTGTTGTACGTAAAGGTAGTTTGAGATACGAATGGTTAATAGAGAGTTCTTAATACAAGTTATAGACCATAGTGAGAATGAAAACGAATTAGTATAGTATTAAGGTAATCCGCACACACACACACACACACACACACACAAATAAGCAGACAGCCAAGCTAATAGAAACAGAAATCGCAAATTAAAACTCTTCTGTAAACAGAACAGGCAAACTACCGCAGACGTAACAGCTTAATTAGCTCAGACAAGCAAATAAGTCTCTCCGAACAAGCAGAAATTGGTTCTCAATTCAAAATGTTCTCAATGCAATGATATTTGGGACAGAAAACGCACAGGAAACTAATCAGGGACATTTTCACTAACACCAATTTGTCATTCGTTGAAATTATATTGTGAAATTTGGGCAGACATTGCTGCTTTTGAAACATTCTCCAGTTATAGTCTATGTGGCGGCCTATTTGCTTGGGACCCGAGTGTCGCAGCCAAGGACTCCCTTTCCCACAGGGATTATAGCCCAGAGAGCATATTAGAGTATTATAGCTGTTATAGCTGTTTAGCAGATTCACCCCAAGCACTAGCCGAGACTTAGTGCAGGGTGAAGTAGAATTGTTTTTATTGGGAAAACAACACACGTTTATACCTGGGTCCTAAACAGAAGGTCCCCAGGGGAACAATACACATTGCAACATACCCGGTGCCTCGGTGTCCGTACTTGACCACATAATTTAATTAGCAGCCAGACACCTTGGCGCTGATTAACAATTTCACACAAAACACAGGGTTTACATGCCCACATTCCCAAACAAAACTGTCCCTGGAAGGCCCTCTTCTGAGTGCTCACTTTGTCCAAAAAGCACTAGGATTGGTGGTAGCTGGACTGAGTTAGCTGGAAGTAAAATTGTGACCAGGTCGCAGCCATCCTCCGATTCAGAGTTCCTGGATGGAAAACCCCGGTCACCAAAAAATTATGGCGCTTTTGGTGGGTTAATGGAGCTCCCTCAAGTCCTGGGATGCCTCACTACCTCTTCTATCACCCCTCCAAATAACTCTCTACTAGGTCACACTTTGACCGAGAGCGCGCTCGACAAAATTTTACAGGAGTACTGCTATTTTGCAATCCAATCAGGAGTTCCAGAGAAGTTGGTGGTTGCTCCCTGTCAGAAACTGTGCCTTTGCAACCTTATTTTGGGTCTACGATGATTCTGGGGCCGCTAGGAAGGGCTGGGAGGCACAAACTTGATGGACAATTGAAGTGAAGATAGCTCTTTTAGAGGGAGGTAATGGTTGGGAGACATATACCATTCCTGGGTAACTGGGTGGTCTGTCACAGTCTATACCCACTATAAAAGGCTGTAGATCTCAAGTCTACAGTCTTTGCAATCCCTCCCTTTCTGCCCCGGCCAGACTTTCTGTGACTGTCCAATCACAGACTTCCCAATGCAGCTCAATGAGAACCCTTTCAAGGTAGGTGCTCTGGGCAATTGCTGCCTCTTGAGTTTAGCTCCACTGATCTAAACAAACCAGGAAGTAACAGGACCAGTTGTCTGATTGACAGCCAGGGAGGTGTAACAAGGTTAATTCACAGAAATCTAAATTTCTACAGAAATTTGCACTTTTTGTAAAATGATAAAAAGAGGACACACTCTTCTCATATGAAGCACTCAGCAAGCTAACATGCTTTATGGATCCATTGTATCCCTTTAAAACTTGCTTAGGGTGAACTTTCTGGCCCAGTAATTTGTGGTTGACAGGTTCATCTCATAGTAAAGCTTGAGTTGTGGGCTGGGGAAGAACTTGGAATGAAAAGGCTGTGTAGGCATACACATTTATAGCATTTGAAGAAATGTTCAGGTATCTCCAGGCTCCTGTGACTACTAGAGGATCACGAGAGTTAAAACCCATCCAAGACATTGTTCTTCTGTCATTCTTATAATGTAGCATTTGATGATCATGGTTACTTTTGGACATGACGCCATGTTAGTGTACTCAGTGCTCCACTCTGATGGATACTCCACCCTCCCCCAGTATTATTAGAGACACTGATCAGCCACAACATTAAAACCACTGACAGGTGGTACAATTGCACCTGTCAAGGGGTGGGGTATATAAGGCAGCAAATAAACAGTCAGTTGTTGAATTTCATGTGTTCGAAGCAGGTACAACGGGAAAGCGAAAAGATCTGAGTGACTTTGACAAAGGTCAAATAGTGATGGCTAGACAACTGGGTACGAGCATCTCTAAAACAACAAGTTTTGTGGGGTGTTCTTGGTATGCAGTGGTTAGTACCTACCAAAAGTGATGCAAGGAAGGACAACTGGTGAACCAGCATCAGGGTCATGGGCATCCAAGGCTAATTGATGACAGGTAAGCAGAGACAGCAATGGGCAAAGTTCTGTTGGGAATCCTTGGGTCTGACATTCATGTGGATGTTATGTTGTCACATACCACTTACCTAGAGATTATTGCAGACCACTTAGACCAGTTCATGGCAGTGGTGTTCCCTGATGGCAGTGGCCTCTTTCAGCAGGAAAGTTTGAGGAACATGACAAAGAGTTCAAGGTGTTGTCTTGGCCTCCAAATTTCCCAGATCTCAATCCGATTGAGTATCTGTGGGATGTGCTGGAACAACAAATACGATCCATAGTTGAAGGACTTAACCCCTTAAGGACGGAGGGCGTACTATTACGCCCTGCAGGAGCCGGCTCTAAACGCCGGCGGGCGTAATAGTACGCCCTCACTTTAATGGCCGCCCACGTGGCCGGCGCTATTCGCCCGCTGCAGATCGCGGTCGGGGGGGATGCCCGGCCCCCCAGGCAACCCCCCCTGTGGCCGGTGACCGCGATCTGCAGTCACTGATCGCAGTGACAGGCTGTCACTGCGATCAGTTTTTAACGTGTGTCAGCCGATTTCAAATCGGCTGACACACGTGGCCAGCGGCTTTCTGCTATGCAGATCGCGGTCGGGGGACTTACCTGGCCCCCCAGGCAGTCCCCCTGGGGTCAGTGACCGCGATCTGCTAGCTCTGAGATCGCAGTGACAGGCTGTCACTGCGATCTCAGAGCGCTCTGATCGCAGTGACAGCCTGTCACTGCGATCAGTGTTACATGTGTCAGCCTATTGGCTGACACATGTAACTGGCACAAGGATCCCCCTGCAGATTGGAAGGGGGGAGTGCTTGTACCACCCAGGCACTCCCCCCTGTGGCCAATTACCCAATCTGCAGGAGGTGATCACAGTGACAGGCAGTCACTGTGATCACTGATCCTGTGTGTCAGCCAGTGATGTAAAATCACTGGCTGACACTGTCTCTGCCCCCTGTCCTGTAAAAAAATAAAATATTAGTAAAAAAAAAAAATTACAGTTAAATATAAAATATACTTAGATCATATATATTATATATATATATATATGATCTAAGTATATATATATATACACACACACACACACACACACATTTACACATACACGAAGTGTATTTAAATATTAATATATATAATTATTTATATATATATTACTATCAAATTACACGTAGACTAATACTGATTAAATATATATATATATAATTATTGTTATATATATTTATATATAATATAAAAAAATGTAAATACGTAAAATAAATAAAATTAAAAAAATAATTAAAAATAAATAATAAAAAAATATATAGATGTTTGTTGTTTCGTTCTAACTGTATTGTGATATTAATATATATATATTTATATCAAAATACACGTAGAACAAAATAATATATATATCTATATACATAAATATATACGTATATATCACTATATATATATACACCTATATATAAATAAAAATATTTTAAAAAATTATATATATATGTATATATACACATATGTGTATATATATATACATATATTAATTCTACACATATATTTATGTAATATTTTTACATAATTAGGTATCCTAATTAATTACAATTAGCGGGACCTGCCTAACAACCCATGCCGAAAGTATAGGGAATTTAATTTGCTAGCACTATATTTAACCCTATAACTTTCCAAGACACCATAAAACCTGTAAATTGGGGGTACTGTTTTACTCGGGAGACTTCGCTGAACACAAATATTAGTGTTTCAAAACAGTAAAATGTATTACAACAATGATATTGCCAGTAAAAGTGAAGTTTTTTGCATTTTTCATGCACAAACAGCACTTAGACGGATGATATTATTGCTGCAATACTTTTTACTGTTTTGAAACACAAATATTTGTGTTCAGCGAAGTCTCCCGAGTACAACAGTACCCCTCATGTACAGGTTTTATGGTGTTTTCAAAAGTTACAGCGTCAAATATAAGGCTTGTGTTTCATTTTTTTCACATTAAAATTCCCCAGATTGGTTACGTTGCCTTCGTGACCCTATGGTAGCCCAAGAATGAAAATTACCCCTATGATGGCATACCATTTGCAATAGTAGACAACCCAAGGTATTGCAAACAGGGTATGTCCAGTCTTTTTTAGTAGCCACTTAGTCACAAACACTGGCCAAAATTGGCGTTTTTTGCATTTTTCACACAAACAGATACTAACGCTAACTTTGGCCAGTGTTTGTGACCAAATGGCTACTAAAAAAGACTGGACATACCCCATTTGCAATACCTTGGGTTGTCTACTATTGCAAATGGTATGCCATTATGGGTGTAAATTTCATTCCTGGGCTACTATACAGTCTCAAAGGCAACGTAACCAATCTGGCGAATTTCAATTTCAAATGTAACGTGCTATATTTGACCCTGTAACTTCCCAAAACGCCATAAAACCTGTACATAGGGGGTACTGTTTTACACGTGAGACTTTGCTGAATACAAATATGTGTATTTTATTGCAGTAAAAGCAAACAGTATTATGACATTGACCGTTAAAATGTCATGTAGAACTAAAAAAATAAAAAAAAACGTATTTTCTCCCATTTTTTTCATATTAAATTATGTTTCATAGCTAAATATTTGATATTAAATGAAAGCCCTGTTTCCCCTGAATAAAATGATATATAATAAGGGTGGGTGCATTTACTATGAAAGAGGTGAATTACGGTTGGACAGACATGTAGCGCAAATGCCAGGTTTTGTTTACATTTTGTTTCGTTCACAACGTGTACATTTGGCTCCGTCCTTAAGGGGTTAAAGGATCTGCTGCTAATGTCTAGGTGCCAGATATTATAGGACATGTTCAGAGGTCTTCTGGAGTACATGTTTCAATGCATCAGAGCTTTTTTGGCTGCACGAGTGGGCCCTACACAATATTAGGCAGGTGGTTTTAATGTTGTTGGTGATCAGTGAATATTTTTTAATAAATATTGTATTTATATGTTGTGCAGTTTCATGACTCCTAGCATTGAGGGGCATTACAGATCAGGGTAGGTACAAACAGGGTAAATGTTTACAAATGTTTTTTTATTCTCTTTAAAAGTGGACTCCATGTTGTGAGACACTTCCTGTCCCTGGAAACCATACATTACAAGCAAATCAAAATAGAACTCAGAAGAATATTCAGAATGGACAACAGATCAATATTTTGTCCTACAGTGGGCCGTTGCTCCGTTTTTTGCAAGCTAGTTTTAGTTTAATTTTTTTCACATTACAAAGAGTACCTGAACCCTCTACATATCAAATCAAACACAATCTAAATACCTTGCAACCTCCTCAGCTCTATAGACTTAACAATACTGTCTGCTGTCTAATACATATAGTAGTCCAGTGTATGATAAAACTAGGAACAAGCTTTAGCTCTACATTCGTGACATGGAACACTTTCTAATAGTGGAGAAATAGTGGAGAGAGATCTTGTATTATAGCATCTCTTGCAAAATAAATTGAAGAGAATCAAAGCAGATCGCCTCCAACACGTCAACAAAACTGCAGCAGAAAGTAAGTCTACCCAAGTGTGTTACATTCATCAGATATTTTTACACTGCCTAACACCATTGTCGTAAAACACCTCTCTTTTACATAACATCTGCTCTAATGAGGCCTTCAAGCCTCCTATGGCATGTGGACAGAAAGTCAGAAAAGCTATAGCTTCTCACAGTCATTTTCTGCCGTTGCGATATTGCAAAACCTGTGGTGTGGATGTGTGCCATCATATACTAAAGAAGGTCGTTCTTCCAGCCAAAGAACACAGTGTACTGTACACAATGGTATAGAAGAAACAAACAGACAATGTACATAGAGAGTTTCTGTAGCCAACCCACACAACCAGTCCTAAAGGATTACCTAGTCATCTCCTTTATGTGACAAGCCAATGTTGAACGGCAAGTGTCCCAAATCCAGGAGCCACTGACCCAATTTGAGACGTACATCCATTACCTCACATTATTTGAGTCAAGGTGATTAAATTAGACTGCAAAAACTGCAAAAAAAAGTTAGATGCTCAATCTTTGTATACTTATTTAAATCATTTTGATCAATAATATATGATATATTTTACTTATTGTAAGAAATTCAGCCTTGAAGTTTGACTTGCAAAGGTTGCTGTAGTTTGTTGGTGAAGGGTAGAGCAACTGTTTACAGCAACTCTGCTGAGATGTAGAGTGTAAGAATTGAAAGAATTGAGCCTTAGAATATAAATAGAAGGCCTATGCCTGAAGTTGTGGGAGGGATTTAAGGCCTATATAACCCAGCAACCCCTTTGCTAACCTGTCTTCGTCGATTCCAGAAATTCTCCTTTCGCTTCCGGTACACGCAGACCTCTGATGTCAATTTGCCTCGATGCGCCTAAAACGACGGTCAGCAAACTTCCACGCGAAAATTCGTGAGTATAACGCATGAACGGGACCCAGTTGGCAGTTTCCACCAAAACTGTAAGTCCACAATTCAAATCCTTATCAATTAAATCCTTTGTCTAAATCATTCGTCTAGAATTACCATCTGGCTAAAAAATTAACGTTCGCCAGAATGAAATATAGATTATTTATTCTTATATTATGCGCGCATGTACACAAATATGTTTTCTGTTATACAACAAAATACATCTGTAATCCCAAAATTAATAATAGAGAGTAATTTACAAAGGTCTGGGTGGTTCCTGGCTAACATATGTTTTTTTTCAACATTCATGGCAAATAAGATTCTCACAAGAATTATTCTTAATACTGCCTAATTATGACCTAATAAATTACAAATTAAAACCACAATTCACTGTCTCCTCTCCTTCCAGGCATAATAGATAAGTCTAAAAATCTGCACAAAAAAAATTACATTTCTTAAAGGGCAAGATATGAATTTATACAGTATAAATATGAAGTGTCTGAAACATTTTTCTTTCTCTTTCCCTCTTTTCTCCCTATCTCTCCTCTGCATGTTAGCCTGTATACCTGCTCTCAAGTGATTGCATTAAGTCATAGGGTTTACCGGGGAATTACTCTCCTTTCATTTCTAGGGTTTAACCCCTTAAAGACTGGACTGTTTTTGCGATGTTGTACATTTGCGACCAGGCATATTTTTACACTTTTGTGGTGTTTGTGTTTAGCTGTAATTTTCCGCTCTCTCATTTACTGTTCCCATACAAATTATATATTGTTTTTTTCAGGACAAAAGGGGCTTTCTTTACATCCCATTATGTATATAATCTCATGTATTTTAATTAAAAAAAAAAAAAAAATATGATGAAAAATTGAAAAAAAAATTTTTTTTTTACTTTTACTTGAAAAATCTTTTACTCATCTACAAAAGCGAATGAAAAAAACTGCTAAATAGATTAAAAATTTTGTCCTGAGTTTAAAAATACCCAGTGTTTATGTGCTTTTTTGCTTTTTTTGCATGTTATAGGGCTATAGGTACAAGTAGGATATTGCGGTTTCAAAACATAAATTTTTAAAGTTTATCAATAGTGACATTGTAACACTATTATCTGTCATAAATCTCTGAATAACACCCCACATGTACATATTTTTTTTAAAATAGACAACCCAGGGTATTCAATATGAGGTATGTCCAGTCTTTTTTAGTAGCCACTTAGTCGAAAACACTGGCCAAAGTAAGCATTCATATTTGTGTGTGAAAAAAGTAAAAAAACTAAATTGAACGCTAATTTTGGCCAGTGTTTGTGACTAAGTGGTTACTAAAAAAGACTGGACATACCCCATTTGCAATACCTTGGGTTGTCTTCTTTTGCAAATGGTATGCCATCATGGGGGTAATTCTCATTCCTGGGCTACCATACGCTCTCAAAGGCAACGTAACCAACCTGGCCATTTTCAATGTAAAAATATTTGACCCATATATTTGACCTTGTAACTTTCAAAAATGCTATAAAACCTGTACATGGGGGGTACTGTTTTACTCGGGAGACATCGCTGAACACAAATATTAGTGTTTAAAAACTGGAAAACGTATCACAACAATTATATCATCAGTAAAAGTGCTGTTTGTGTGTGAAAAATGCAAAAAAGGTAACTTTCACTGACAATATCATCGCTGTGATATGTTTTACTGTTTTGAATCACTAAAATTTGTGTTCAGCGAAGTCTCCTGAGTAAAACAGTACCCCCCATGTACAGGTTTTAGGGTTTCGTAGAACGTTACAGGGTAAAATACAGTGCTAGCAAATTAAATTCTCTGGACTTTCGGCCTGGGTTGGCAGGCAGGTCCCTCAAATTGCAATCAATAAAATGACTTAATTATGTAAAAATATTACATAATTACGCGCGTAGAATTTAAATATATATGCATATTTATATATTTGAAGTCTACGTGTATATTTATATAATTATTTATGTAATTTTGTATATGGACATATGTATATTTCGTATTATTTTTATTTATTTATATATACATAGATATATATACAAATTTATTCTAAGTGTATTTTGATATAAATATATATATATTAATTTTAAAATACAGTTAGAATAAAATTTCATATAGATATATAATTTGTTTTCAATTTTTATTATTATTTAAAAAATGTTTATTTATTTTAAATTACTTATTATTTATATTTTATAATAATATATTTATACAATATATATTATTATATATTATATATATATGTGTGTAATTTAATTATAAGTGTATTTTTATATTAATATAAGTACATATTAATATAAAAATACACTTAGTATGACATTATATATATGATATATAGACATATATTATTTATATATTATATATGTCTATATATCATATTTATATACACATATATATTTTTTTATTTTTTATTAACACTAACTTTATTTTTTTTATTTTTATTTTACACTAGCAGGGAGACTGCCTGTCATCACAGACAGTCCCCCTGCAGGCAGGCACATGGACACCTATTGTGACCATGTGATCGCTGTGTTGAGCGATCACCTGGCCCCAGGGGTCCTAATCCAGTGTGGGGAGACTGTCTGGGCTGCAGGCAGTCTCCCCACACCGGAGCAACGCTGATCGCCGCCGGGGGAACGAAGGCGATCAGGTAAGTAACTAGGACCGTTAGGAAGGTTCAGGACCGTCAGCGGTCGGCAATGGGAAAATGCCGATGGCGGTCCTGAACCGTCCTCGGTCCTTAAGGGGTTAAAAAACTGGCGGAATACGTTGCTTAATATCACGCTGAGTGACACAAGTACGGTTCGGTTAGTACTAATCCCTTGCATTAAGATTCTACCCTTCCTCCTTTCTTTCTTCACTCCTCTAACTAATAGAAATATCTATTTTTGTTGTCTCTCTTCTCATCTCTTCCCCTCCTCCTGCGTCCATTTTTCCACAAACTGGGGGCATCAGCCTGAATAAAGCCACCCGGTTAACACAGTCAAATAGCTCCTTAGGTCAATTCAAGTACTCATCACAAGTTCACGTACAGGTAAGGATAACGAGCATTTTAAGCAATACGTTCAGTCTCGCTCTTATTATCCCTTACAGCTTATACGTGGCTGGCTGTCAGGGTATTAGTGGCCCCAATAGCGATAGTCTCCTCCCGGCTTCTTGGCCTTAGGTTAGAGGTCCCGCGAGGCCAACACCCATCCTCAATTCGGAGGTACTACGCCCCTCGGACCAAAACATAGTTTGCTGCCTCGCATACGGTATAGTCAGGGCCTCACCTGTCACCCCCAGTCTGTCTTATGCTTACTACTCACCGAGAGGCCAACACCCCGCCACAACGTTCGGTGGCCACAAAGTCCCCTCGCGCCAAATCATAGGTAGAGCCTCTCAAGCCGCTTGGCAACTAGCAGGGCCTCACCAGTCACCTAACTAGTGTAATTGCTTCGCCGCAGAGCGGCTCTAGCTAGTCAGCCAGCACACACGCACACACAAAAAAAAAACAAATGTCCCTAACCTGAACGTTTTCTCTCACGCCATAGCATGTCTAACGCTTCACTACGAGACGACGAGCTATCACTGGCCAGCACCCCATCCAGGTCTAACGCTCAGCCAAGACAATCCAGTACGACATCCAGCTACAGATCCTGGACTATTCCAAAAATCACAGCCGAACTGAATAAAAGAAACATTCCCTTTCCAGCTAAAGCCAATAAAAAAGGGAATATTCCTGAATTTGTGCTAGCTTTCGGCTTGTATAGGGATGTAATTTGCTCTTCCTTCCCACATCGTAGAGAAGAGCTGGATCTATATCTGCACAAGCTGGTGGAATTAGCTTACAAATATGGCGGTTACGCATTTTATGATTACCATAAGTCCTTTTCGGCCAGATCAGCCACGTCACTGGCTCAGTTCAATACTCCTACTTATTGGAGTCAGTTGGACACAGAATTATTCTGTAGACATTTTGCGGGGCTTAAAACACCAGCATGTGCCATATGTTCTTCAGCCTCTCATACTGCTAATTTTTGTTCCAGTAATATCGACAGTCCTTCTACCAGTAACACCATCCAGACTATCTTAAAAACACAACTCAGAAGGAAGTAAAAGACAAGTTAGGGAGGACTATAGTGTTTCTTGGCAAAGCACAAGTTTGCAATAACTTCAATGCGGGGGGATGTAATTATAGCGCTTGTAGACTGCTCCACGTTTGCTCAATCTGTTTTAGAGCACACGCAAAAACTATGTGTCCAAACAAACTGTTCCCAAAAAAAGCAATGACCCCAATAAACGTACCTAATTTGCAACGTTACTCCACTGAACATCCTTCGTCACAACTGGTTGACTTTCTCATCTTTGGCTTCACTACAGGTTTTCATACAGGTTTAATAGAACTCCCTTCAGGCATGCTAGAATGCCCTAATCTACAGTCTGTGATAACAGATCCGGCCAGTCTAAAAGATCTGCTCAACAAAGAAGTAGAATACGGTTTCATGATAGGACCCTTCACCACACCACCATTCACTTCCTGGAGAACAAGCCCTCTAGGTATAGCCACAGGCAAATTTAATAACAAAAAGAGGAGAAATCAGACTCGCCTTCTACAATATGTCTAAATAATGTTTGTTATTGTGGGAATAAATAAACATGTTTGCATACTTTTTGGCCCTCTTTTTACAGGCCTATCAAAACTTTTTGGCCCTCTTTTTTTGCCTATCAAAACTACACACAATTTAAGTATACGCCCCTTTCAAAATCCCGTACACAAATAGAAGGTGTATGTCTGAAGTTGTGGGAGGGATTTAAGGCCTATATAACCCAGCAACCCCCTTGCTTATCTGTCTTTGTCGATTCCGTAAATTTCCCTCCCACCACACCCTCTTCTCATTTCAATCTATGCAGGTGGGCCCTCTTTTTACAGGCCTAATCTCTCGTCGGTTTCGGCACACCTCAACCGACTCTTGCCTATCAAAACTACACTCAATTTAAGTATACGCCCCTTTCATAATCCTGTACACAACTTTATTTTATCTGTAGTATTAAGATCAGTGCTTGGAGCAAAGGGAGAGTGACTGTGAAAGTAAGACTTTAGCAGGGTTAATTACCATAGTGAGAATTGTTGGTGAATTTGAAGTCAATTTTAAATTTAATTCCAAAATAGCTAAATTGAAAACATTCTCAGTCAGTTATGCTTCCAGTTCTGCTGTCTAAAATGTAAAATTCACATTGAATTACCAACAATTCTCAATTCAATGAATAACACAGTAAGTGTTAAATTTCTTTCTGCGTGGCTTTGCATGCAAAACAGGAGATGGTATATAGGTTATAATTTATTGACGTCTTCAGTTCTTCTTTCTGAAATGCCAACATAATGCCAACAATAACTGCACCCTTATGCCAGGATGTTATTACCATCTGTTGTTTGCAATGGATTCAAATTTCCAATTCATGCAATGAGATAATGGCTCTTTGTCTCAGAGGTCACAAGCCCTTCTGACAAACGAGACAGTAATTTATCACAATAGATCAATACTATGTTGTGCCTTATCAGGCCTGATCTGTCATTTACTTTTTAATTACTGTGTACTTTTTTTTTTTTTTTTCAATTCCAGTCAACTGGATAAATTTGAGCTAATAACTTGTCTTCAGGGCTGCTCAGAGGTTTTGGCATTTACTTTAGTTTCAGCTGCGGAAAACATGAAAAGGAGGTGTAAATGGAAAAATTTGTGTTACTATTTTCATCTTTGATGTTGGGGAAAAGGTGACTTGTGGCGGCAAAAATCCTTGCACCGGCCCTGGTGCCATTGTAAGTTTTAATGTTGTATAAAATACTCAGTGTTAAATGGACATTATACGCACCCAGACTACTTCAGCTCATTGAAGCGGTTTGGGTGCGGGATCCCTGTCCCCTTTAGTCCTGCAGTGTAAATCATTGCAGTTTTTGAGAAGCAATGCTTTCCTATGGGGGACCTAATGCGCTAGCGGTGCTCACAGTGCATGTGTATTAGCCCCCCCCATCGGGTGACATCGGAGAAGGAGCGCCAACCCAGCGCTGATGGAGATCACAGCTTGAATTTTGTAAGTGTTAAAAGGGGGCCAGAGCAGGGGCGTACTTGGAGTATTTGGCACCCGGGGTGGATCCTTTATTTGGCACACCCCTCTCTCCCCCCCTCTTTGAAATGTAAAAAACAACTGCAATTTTTTTTAATGTATTTGGCACTGAACACCGAAACAAACACGGACACACAAACAGATACACATACAGATACACATGTATAAGTGTGTGTTTGCGTAGTGGATGCAGTGTGTGTATAATGTATGCAGTGTGTGTATAGTGTATGAAGTGTGTATGCAGTATGTGTATACAGTGTGTGTGTATGCAGTGTGTGTATAGTATATGCAGTGTGTGTATACATTGTGTGTGTATGCATTATGTGTATACAGTGTGTGTATGCAGTATGTGTATACAGTGTGTGTGTATGCAGTGTGTGTGTATGCAGTGTGTGTATAGTGTATGCAGTGTGTGTATGCAGTATGTGTATACAGTGTGTGCATAGTGTATGCAGTGTGTGTATACAGTGTGTGTATAGTGTGTGCAGATGCAGTGTGTGTATACAGTGTGGGTATAGT
Organism: Pelobates cultripes; assembly: GCA_933207985.1. NCBI lineage: Eukaryota > Metazoa > Chordata > Amphibia > Anura > Pelobatidae > Pelobates > Pelobates cultripes. The sequence continues at coordinate 103,610,205 of OW240923.1, forward strand.
GTATGCAGTGTGTGTATGCAGTGTGTATGCAGTATGTGTATACAGTGTGTGTATAGTGGATGCAGTGTGTGTATACATTGTGTGTGTATAGTGGGTGCAGATGCAGTGTGTGTATGCAGTGTGTTTATACAGTGTGTGTGTGTGCAGTGTGTGTATGCAGTGTGTGTATGCAGTGTGTGGATACAGTGTGTGGAATAAGTGCTGCCACTTACCTGCCCGTCCCGTCCTCCTCGACTGGTGGTCCGGTGGCACAGCATCACTGGGCACTGAAGAGGGGCCCAGAACTCTCCATGCTCATTTCCCATCCAGCAGCAGCAGCGGGGTCCTCTGTTCTCGCGATCCGCGGCAACGCTCTCGCAGATCTCGAGAACAGAGGACCTACTGCTGCTGGATGGGAAACTCGTGGATACTCCAACACGGCACATCGGTCCCTTTTCATAAGACACAGGGGTGGCGAAATGCCGCCCCTGTGAAAGTTCGCCCCGGGCACACCCTTAGTGAATGGTACCCGGGGCGGACTGCCCCTGCTGCCCCCCCTGGGCCAGAGCTACAGTGCAAGGAATACAGCTTTGTATTCTTAGCACTATAGACAGGGCCGGCCTTAGGGGTGTGCGAGCTGTGCGACCGCACAGGGCGCCATGGAGCAGGGGGCGCCCTGTGGCCGACACAGCTCACTCATGGCCGGAGTGCAGGGGAGCTAAAAGAGGTACCTGGCTGGAGGATTAATTATTCTCCACCCGGGTCTATTAAAAAAAAAAAAAATCGCGGCAGAGGGGGCGGGGTTTACCGAGCGGCGGAGGCGGGGCTTATCGAGAGGCGGAGACGGGGCTAATACCTCCCGAAGCCCCTGCTGTACAGGAAGAGGGAAAGATGCTTCCCCATCAGCCAACTGCATCCACTGGAAAGAGGTAAGTGTGTGTGTGTGACTGTTTGCCTGTTTGTGTGACTGTCTGTCTGTGTGTGTGTGTGACTGTCTGTCTGTGTGACTGCCTGCCTGTGTGCGTCTGACTGTCTGTGTGTGTGTGTGTGTGTGTGTGTGACTGTCTGTGTGACTGCCTGTCCTTGTGTGTGTGTGTGTGTGTGACTGTCTGTCTCTGTGTGTGTGTGTGACTGTCTCTGTGTGTGACTGTCTCTGTGTGTGACTGCCTGCCTGTGTGTGACTGTCTGTGTGTGTGACTGTCTGTCTGTGTGACTGCCCATGTATGTGACTGCCTGTGTGTGTGACTGTCTGTCTGTGTGACTGTCTGTCTGTGTGACTGCCCGTGTGTGTGACTGCCTGTGTGTGTGAGACTGTCTGTCTGTGTGACTGTCTGTGTGTGTGACTGCCTGCCTGTGTGTGTGACTTTCTATCTGTGTGACTGCCTGCCTGTGTGTGTATAACTGTCTATGTGTGTGTTACTGTGTGTCTGTCTGTGTGTGTGACTGCCTATGTGACTGTCTGTGTGTGTCGCTGTGCCATTGTTTGTGCCTGTGCCTGTATGTGTGGCTGCCTTTAACTGAGTGTGTGTGTACATGCCTGTAACCGAGTTTAAATTTCCCCCACCCCTTCCTGTCAAGGCCGCACTTTGACTGACAGACGCTCACTCACTGACAGACGCACACTCACTGACAGACACACACTCTCATATACACAGACAAACAATGACATACACACATACACTATTACTTGGACACACACTGACAGATGCACACTCTCACTGACAGACGCAAGCACTCACTGAAAGATGCACGACTCCACTGACCGACACATACACACTGACTGACACACACTCACTGACTGACACACACTCACTGACCGACACACACTCACTGACCGACACATACACACTCACTGACCTACACACTCACTGACCTACACACTCACTGACCGACACACACTCACTGACGACACATACACACTCACTGACGACACATACACACTCACTGACGACACATACACACTCACTGACTGACACATACACACTCACTGACGACACATACACACTCACTGACTGACACATACACACTCACTGACGACACATACACACTCACTGACTGACACATACACACTCACTGACTGACACATATACACTCACTGACCAACACACACATTCACTCACAGACACACACACATTCACTTACAGACACACACAATTACACACTTACAGACACACACAATTACACACTTACAGACACACACACACACACACACACATTCACTTCAAAATAAACACTCACAGACACACACACAGACATTTCCACTAACACTCACAAACTAATATTTTTTACATTTATTTTAAATCCACCCAGCCTCCCTGGGAAAGCTGGAGTGGATTTCTTACCAGCAGTCCAGTGTGGCTGCTGGGCAGGCAGGCAGGGGGCGCACAGGCTGAGTAAGCAGCGCTTAGTGATGCCGGGAGCCGGACTGACGTCATATTCTGGCTCCCGGCTTCATTAAGCGGCGCAGAGGAAGCTGAGCAGGAAGAGCTCAGGTGAGTATGCTCCTTCGCTGCCCGCTGCCAGCCTTGGGGGGGCTCAAAAGTGGCCAGCCGGTCAGCTCTTGAGCCCCCCAGGATGCGAGGCAAGCAAGGGATCTGCCTGGGGGTTTGGAGGGATGCTTTTTTTTGCCGCCCCCTGCAAAGTGGCGCCCAAGGCAGATGCCTTGTTTGCCTCGTGATACACACGTCCCCGGTGCCTGTGTGTGTTACTGTATTCAGGCAACTTGGTGGGAGGTGGGGGGGGCGCCGTGAAGACTTTTTGCACAGGGCGCCTAATTGCCTAAGGCCGGCCCTGACTATAGAATCCCTTTTATCACAGTAACATGAAATGGGAGAAGGAATATCAAACCAGCCCTTTGGCCATGCTAGGTCATCACATAGTCCAAAACACTAACATTAAAACAGAGTACATCTGCACTTCTGGAGATATGAACTTTGGGTACATTTATTGATTGGTGAAACTCAGCACATGAACCCAATTGGAACTGTAAGAATAATTTTGTATTAAAAGATGAAGTTTAATAATGTAATCTCTTTCATTGTGAGATTAAAAAAAAGAGTTTACTTCTTTCATATGAGACATTAACACTATTATATGAGACAGTAAATAATCATATTTTTACCATTAATGGCTAACAGAGCATTAAATAATTTTATAATTTTAACAGCAGTATGATAATAAAGCAGCAGTTTACATATAGCAACTGTGATGTCATGATGTCATAATAAGGAGAATTCCAAAATTGTTTGCAGTCTGACTGTGACATCATGATGTCATAATAAGTAGAATTCCAGGGTCGTCTGCAGTGAAAAGCAGCAAAATTCCGCAGTATATTACTGTCTGGAAATCAGGACGGAAAAAGCAAACTTGTGACTTAAGACAAAATTACAGTGAATAATATGTCGGCTCTGTCAATGTTTAAAGGTGAGCTGCAGCGTACTATGAAGTTCTCCCAAAACAAAAGCATTTTTTACACCATGAAAGACAACAAACAGATGCAGGAGAACTTCTGGGAGACAATGTGGCAGCAGCAAAGATTCATTAATGGAAACCACGGGTTTAATCAGAAGATGGGTAACTGGCGATCCACACCAAGCAAAGGGAGGCTGAATGCATCAAAGCAGGTGAGCTATCAGAGCAAATTTCGGGTTACATCTACAAAACAGGAGGGTAGAACAGAATTTGGAGTGTATCAGAAGAAAAGGATGCGCACTGATAGCTGCAGCAGAGAGATGGCACGGGATGGCATGCTGTTCAGAGGACAAAATCACAATTTTGGAAAAAAAAAACCTAGGAATGATCTTTGGCAAGTAGGTAAAAGGAGCCAGCGTGGATATGGTCCAGAAATGCGAAATAAGAGCCCAATGTGTCAAGGTGATAAAAGTGGAAGAGGTTTGGGAGGTCAGATGAACAGAGAATTTGGGCACAGGGAAAGACAGGATTTGGGAAGATGTCCCACTCTTCCCAGAATGACAACGGAGGAACTTGATAAGAAACTGGCTGCATTTACCATCAACACAGAAAGCCATGCAGATACTGAGATGGAGGTCGACATCTCCAGTGCAGAAAGCTCTTCCAAAGAAAACATGGAGGTTTATAGGCCCATTGTTGAAAGCCCTCCTGAGGCAGAGAAACATACGGAAATTCTCAACAATCACGGTCATCATAAGGCAGAACAGTCTGGCAGCATGTTCACCTCTGTTAAAATTACCTGTTATATGGAAAAAACATATTTCATTAAACATTGAATGAGATGAAATATACACTCTTGTGTCTTTTACTTTCTAACCTGATATCCTCCACACATTAGTACACAGGTAGAAGTGATGATAAAAGGATACCATAGTCACCGAAACAAATTTATCCTAATGAATCAGTTTTGGTGTAAAGGTCATGCGCCTGCAGTCTCACTGCTCAATTCCCTGCCATTTGGGAGGTAAATCACTTTGTTTTTGCAGTCCTAGGCACACCTCCCTGCATGTGACTTGCACAGCCTTCCTAAACACTTCCTGAAAAGTGAGAACTAATGTTTACACATCCTTTATTGCAAATTCTGTTTAATTTAGAATTCCTAATCTTCTGCACTGTTAATAGCTTGCTAGACCTACCTTGCAGAAGTGGAAGACTCCAGTGTATAATTAAAGCTCAATTTACAAAGCAGAAGATAAAAGCTTTTAAAATAAGTTAACATTGAAATTGAAAAGGAAACCAATTTTTTTTTTTCATGCAGATTGCGTTAGTCACAGCCAGAGAAGGTGTGGTTAGGGCTTCATAAACAGAAACAAAAGAGATTAAACTCCTAAATGGCAGAGAACTGAGCTAAACTATTGTGTGTATTCACATATTAAGGCATTTTAGTTTCCACATGTGCTGTTCGTTCTCCTAAATCACCTTAAATTGTTGTATCAGGTCTGAGGATGGCCTTTGCAGCATTAGCTGCATATTGGTTTCAGTCACTGGGGCCTTCCCCAAATATTGTGACCATTTCATGATTTTGCAGCATGGTCCCCTCAGCGCCATCTTGTTTCCTCTCCGTTGACCGCCAAACTTTAGGCAAGACCTCCATGCTAAGCGGCTATTTGGATTGAGCAGCAAGCCATGCCTTAAATTTGAAGTTCAGTTTGAATTGACTTGGAATTCCCAGCAATTCTTATATTAAAAAATAATCCTGTTTGTGTTTATTCACATATAATTATATTCACACAGAGGAGAGCTGGAGGTGAAATACAACCAAGCAGAACCAACACACCAGTCCAGACCACTTATTTTTTAATTAGAATTTATGTCTAGTATTGCAATATAAAAATAGGATACTGTATATCAGGTGCACAATGTCACTAGCTCGTTCTAAAAGTTATTTGCCACAAACAGAACTTTGGTGTACTTTGTGGCTTCTCAATGGCATAGAGTTTGTGTGGCTATATGAATTTATGTATAAGATCAGTGTGTAGGAATATATTGCTGTATTTGTGTGCTAGCAGGAGCTGGCCAGCCTCCACATAACTAACCATCGCATTTCCAAGAGTTATTTAAGTATTTGCCCGTGCACTTCTAGACAGCAGTTAAGGGACCATTAGATGTAGTTGCTGGGGGAAGGAAAAGGAAGAGTGTGACATTCCTGATTTTTACCAACCTAGTAAGTTTGTCCAATTGAAAGAAGATACTATGAATGTCAACTCAGTGGTGAGAGTTCTGGGAAAAGCCAGCCCTGCCGTACTAGGACCATGAGCTAACATTCTGTAGGACATATTCCAGAGCAGCACTGCCTTAGCACTCCATAGCCATTAAAAAATTATTACATGTGTGTGTAAAACAATCCCTCCCCTCTTCCAATATAAGGAATACTTCCGGTCTTAGCCATGTATCGGAAGTATTCCTTATATGGGAAGAGGGGAGGGACTGTTTTACACAAACATGTAATCATTTTTTAATTGTTTGTCATATAAAAATAAGAGCTATTCTCGTTGTAACCTACATACCGCACCTGAGGAAGACCCTCTATATTGGGTCGAAACGCGTTGTGCTTTTTATTGTTTTTTATTATTGTATATCAATAAATTATATTCGTTATATCTACATCTGGCTACCTGCTTCCTGATCTTCCTGAACGAGGACTGCAAACACCTCCTTGGGGGACCTAACACAGATATATGCACATCTGATTGATGCATTCTGCTTGCATAGTTTAGAGCAAACTCATAAATGCTCTATAAATTGTGAGTTTTTCCAAGCTTCTCACTCTTATATTTTATGTTTAAACATACTACCCTATGTTGGTGTTCTATATTTACAGAACCTAGGGACGTTCTATATTCAACTTGCGCAATCACCTTTTTTTCTCGTTTTGTTTACTTGTATATGTAAGTGTATTTAAGTGACTGTACACTTAGGCGTTTTTGCTGCATGCTGCACTATCAGCACATTTGTTAACTCGTGCCACCCCTTTTTTCCTTTTTGTCACTCCATAGCCATGGTGGGCCGAAATTCAGGGTAGGGTTTGAAGAGTCAATAACTTTTTTATTAATGAACCAGTTTCAGTGATATTACATACAATGAATGCTTAACGAATTGAGATATATTTGACTAGGTACGGAAGATGACCTCTTTTAAATGAGCTCCATTGTTCATAACATTATTTAATGTTTGAGGCTCTAGCGCTCACATTTCTGCACGGATATTCTCTTTGAGCTGCTTAAGTGTACTCTTTGTGTTCACATACACCAGCTTGTTCAGGTATCGGGAGCTGAGAAGTCAATTGAAATGGCGGCCAATTAATCAGGGAATCTTCCTGAAAATATACCAAACAGTTGTCTCAATATGTCCATGGTGGCCCTTGATCAGTTACAATATCTATTTGCAACAATAAAATGTAACTACTAACAATCAAGTTATTTACCTGTCAAACCCTACTCTGAATTTTTGACCCACGCTGTGTTTAGGGTAGCTGTGAAGGTACTACACTGCAAATGTGTGCTGATCACATTTCCCACAATGAACTAAATATCCTCGGGAATCTCATAACCATGAACAGATTGCATGCATGCCCTAATACGTTGGCAACATTGGCAACATTGGCAGGTTAAGTGTAAAAGGATCGCTTTCTGGCCCCCAGTCATTGCTCTGCCGTGCCATTTTTTGTTGTTGTTGTGCTTGCATTGAAACGTCTGGGTTCCTTTCAGCATTTCCAGATATAATTATAATTCAGTATTTGTGTCTGGCAAGGAGTCTAATGTTTACGTATGTTATCTGAAGTATTTGCTTGGCTGTTGTTGTAATAATAATGTGCATATCTGACAGGATTAAGTAAACTGGATTCACGTGTGTCACTCACACTGACAAAGTAATCAATCAATGAACAGAAACATAAACAAGGTTCTCAATAGTGAAGAGGTTATATCTGATTTAAATAATGTCCATTTACCATGAAATGCTGACAAGGGGGCGGAGGACACAGGGATAATTGCCCCACTGGTCCATTATCCAGTCATACAAGGGTTGTGGAGTTCAATCTCACACCAACGCACTACCAATAAAAATAGCGGGAAGTGCACTGGGATTTCTGATAGCATAGTATTGCAGGAGTGAGGCACCAACCTGAATTTGTGCATGGCTTTGCTAGTCCAGTAATGTGGGTTTCTTCATGAGCTGGTGGCCCATGGTCTTAATGGCCTTTGGACCTGGACTGTCCCACTGGAACATTTCCCGGGAGACAGCAGGACCTGTATATGTATGTACGATGTTCGTGGAGGAGTGCAAGAGAGCATAGAGTGAGATAATACAGGGCTCATGACATTGATAACACCAAGGGGTCGTCATTAGTGATGGTGAAGGGCCGAATAAATATATAAATTGCAGGCAGCAGCTTACGCAATTAGCTACCCGCTGAACATAATCCGAGTAAATATAATTTAATATAAATTGGTTCACAAGAAATCATGTTAGACACACCCATAAAATGAAAAACATGATTCTTAATTAATTATTGAAACGTCCACAACCTACGCCTTCCTTATGTGTAATAAAATATGTGCCTGCCATTAAGTTTAAATAAAAATAATCTTTCTTTATCGTTCTTTCTTCATCTCTCCTTCTGGCTAGTTGTTAATATGCATGACTTAAAGTGGTACTCAAACCAAAAAACATTGGTTCCATAAAACCCTGCTTTTGGTTAGGGTAACTATTGCTGTGCTGGTTCACCCCTCTACCCAAAAAAAAATTAAAAAAATGTTAACTAAAATTTAAATAATACTTACCTCTGTTTCAGTGCAGAGGCCAAGTTCTCCCCGTAGCCCGATTCTCCTCCACTCAGAACATTAACTATTGGAGCTCATAACCATAATAGAGCCCCAATGACGCTACTAGGTGGAGTTAGAACTCAGTTAGCAGAGGGTTTAAAATGCAGTTTTTGTAGCATTTCATAGCAAATGCTGCACATATAAAGTGCTGCAGAGTATGATGGCGCTATATAAACACCAATAATATAGTTTGAGCTGTAAAATGTGAGATGAAGTTAGAGTTTCAATTTATAGCTACTGAGCTACAGAGTGGCAGAAAGGAACAGAGATTAGGAAATTGTATCTCTCTGCAATGTCAGAGAAAAGAGTACGGTTAAGGGGACGTTTTGTGCTAACTTCAAAACATCTTTGCTAAACAGTCTACCATATTTTTATTTTTTTTAGAGAATTAATAAAAAAAGTTATTGATATGTTTATTCGTACTAATTATTTGTTTATGCCAGGCTTCCCCAAACGCCGGCCCTCCGGATGTTGCTGAACTACAACTCCCATGATTCTCAACCTATTTCATATAATCTTGGGAGTTGAGTTGTAGTTCAGCAACATCTGGAGGGCCGGAATTTGGGGAAGCCTGGTTTATGCCAAGAGAATTGTGGTGAACATAAATATGCCCCTGGTCCTTTTTTTCATTGTATGTATTCCTATTTAAGCTGATCATTCACCGTGTCCACTTTAGACATGAAATGCCAAAAATGGTCAGGTAGTCATCTAACTCTGTGTATCACATAGGAGCGATAATGGATATGTTTTACAGTAATTGAATTAAAATAGGTTCTCTTTCTAATGTATTGATGTACAGAGCTGGATTGCGAATTGTTTGTTCCACGTTTTTAAGAGTTGAAAAACAATTGTGTTTGGAGAGAGGCATCTGCACTCAGCTGTCACTAAATATTTGTTTCTGCCACGCTCTCTGTGCCAGAATTGCACTTCCTGATGGCATTTTATGACATTAAAAAAAACACAGGGAAGGAACCTTTTTGTATAAGGAACTTTTATACACCTCTTATTGAAATTGATTTATTATTTGATAACCAACTTTAAAATAATCCATTCAATGTAAATGCTTGTGCAGCAATAATACTTATAATAACTGATTTGTAACGCATTATATATACACTTTCGTGACATTGTCATTTAAAGGGCAACTGTCACTTGCAAAGATTTTTAATATTATTTTTTTTTTATCCTCTGTATTTAATAATTCTGAATTTGTAAGGTGTAAAAAAATAAAATAAAATGTAAATTTAAAGGATTTCCATATACTTACCTGTGTGCCTTCGGTTATATCCTCTCCCTGCTGTTTAAATACTTTTAACCGGTTCGTTTTTACTATGTGTTTGAGAAAATGTATTCGTCTACCGAACGGAGACCACCCTGGGTAGCAATCAGAATTTGGAACGTTGAGAAAACCACAACTTAATTGAGGGTTCCTAGGTGGCCGCCATTCGGCGTGTGAACACGTGGCCATCTTAAATCTCCCGAACGCGGTCAGCGGGACTTACACCTGAATTGCCTGGAACTATTTTTGGCATGGCAACCACGCGAACGTCCGGTCATTATGGAAGTCCCGGCTGACTACTTTCCATTCAAAGATTCAAACCGGCATTCGGGAGTTTGAACCTACCGAACGAGGGGAACATTTCCATATAACAAGCTGCATCATTCGTATAGTAGTATTCGTGTAATTAGGCGCGAACGGAGACCGGCTCTTACTACTGATTTCATGGAACTCTAAATCGGATACCACCACATGGCGAGCCGGTCAAACTTCCACACGATGCGACACAGAAACTACCGAACGGATTTTCGTGAAATTTGGATATGTGACTCCCAGGACGCTCAGCTACCCAGGAATGTAGTTATTATGTTTGTATGTTATGGAGAAAGTACTTTTCTAAAAATGTAAAAATTTGTAATATTTCTGGCCAGCAGATAATTGAGTTTAGTATGTTGCTGAAACTCAATTATCTAGCCTGGCCCAGAGGAGGAGTCTGCTGTTGTATAAATTGAATGCCTGTTGCTTCCAATAAATCAGTCTTGTTCCAGCATTAAGCTTCGGCTCATGTGTGGATTATTTGGCGACACCAGCGATATTTATTCTTGTGGATTATTTGGTGATTTTCTTTTATGGGAAGAAGGGAATGATTGACGGTGATACAGTTTGTAACCGTCACAGTCAACGTCATAAATGAATACCCTTTTATCCTGCAACTGGCTGCCTCCATCTTAGCTCCCTGTCAGTCGTTGTTATAAACTCCATGATTTGCACCTGGCAATCAGCACAGACAAAACATCTAGAGAAGACAACAAAATGGAACAATGTTTCTAATTGTCCTTCTCATTTGCAATGTGTGTCCGGGCTGTACCTGGGCTTAATTGGATTGTGCTTTAATTTAAATTAAAATCTAATGGCAAAAAGGTTAACATAAGTTATAGGTGATTTTTAATGTTTTTGCCAATGGAGTAATTTCCAAGAAAGGGAATAATATTAAAATAAGTATCAAGTTAAAATTTTGAGTGGATTTAAAAGAGACAATTAACGTGTCTTTATTTTTTTTAACCTTGTATCCCAGAAAAAGAGTTAGAGAAAGTTGGTGAGGTGAAATTTTTTTGTTTCAGATTTTCAGCAAAAAAAATACATGGCCTAATGCAAAAAAATAATTTATGATTTAAAAAAAAATGTATTTATACGTTTAAATTTTTTTAATTTTTACACAGTGCTTTTACCCAGATACAAGATGCACTGTCCTTCTAATGATTTCGTACACCCACATTGACCCCGTTACTGTGCCTGATAAAAGTAAAATTTGCACGTCTAATCCTGAGGACAATGGCTTGTCATTGTTCATGTCAAGCAAACACAGAATAACACGTCATCAGAAACATTCTAACAGCGACAACAGTAAGATCGGAGGAATAGCACTGACCCAAACACGATTTCTGTTCTATTTATGACATTTATACTTGCAACATGCTTTATTTATTCTCAACACAGGAGTCTAGTCTTACTCATAAAGGTAATGTGTCATGAACTATATAAATTATATGACAACTGTCATTTGTTTAAACTTTATTCAACGGCTTTCTCCACCCCAAACAGCTGTAATCCACCCTTTGGTTAAACTAAATAATTGAAAAAGATCAACAAATAAAAAGAATGTGGACTGTTAAGAAATCCTCTAACCAAGAGTAATGTCTGGCTTTGTTTGTCTATATACTTTTATACAGTAACCTGATGCTTGAGAATTGTATTTTTCCCAAGAAACTGCAGAATTGTAGGGTGACGTGGTATTAAATGATAGGCATGTTTATTCACTAAAATTACCGTTTCAGTCAATTGAATTTGAATTGCAAAACTGGGGCTAAAAGATCCAACCTTTGAAATAGCAAAGCTTGAGATCAGATGAGATATTTTTGCCTCTATTTTACCATTGGGAAAAAGTCCAAACGAGACATCACCCAATAACATCTAAATGAATACGGGGGGGGAGCGGGGGATCATACAAATAAAAGAAACAAATGTTTCAACCAATAAGACATACCATAATGAATTAATACAAAATAATGCCCTAAACCAATAAAGCATTATTCAAGAGTAACTATAACCATGTTGGACATGCCCTATCTTATTTCTGTAAAAATCACTCATTATTTAAAGGGACACTAAAGTCACCAGAATAGCTACAGCTTATTGTAGTTTTTCCAGTAAGTATAGTATGTCCCTGCAGCCTTTCTGCTAGTGTAAACACTGCCTTTTGAGAGAAAAAGCAGTGTCTACATGCTCCCTAGGAACAGCTCTAGTGGCCACTCCTCAGATGGCCACTAAATGTGCTTCCTGGGTCAGTGCTGCACAGTGTGACTGACGTTCAGCGTGTCCATGCTATGCAGGCGCTGAACTTTCCCAATAGGGATGCATTGTTTAATGCATCTCTATGAGGAGATGCTTATTGGCCAAGCTGTTGTTGGCTCCGCCTGCCCCGTCTCCTTGATGGTCTCAGCAAGGGCCGGACTGGGAAAAAAATTCGGCCCGGGCACTAAGAAGGGGGCGGGGCAGAGAGGATGTGTTTTGTCATCACTCATGACAAACACGCCCCCTCTCAAAGTGAGCATGTTGGTTCAATGCTCTTCAAGGGCAGACCATGCACAGAGCTCTGCTGAAGAGCTCTAGCATGAGAAAAAAGCCCTGTATTTGTTCTGTGCAGTGCAAGCAAATTTAATAACATGCTTGCACTGTGTTTCCTTGCAATTTGTCTCTGGTGTCTCTATAAATGGATACCAGGAGACAAAAGGGCCAGGAAAGAGTATTGTGCATGTGTTTGGAGCAGCTTGTGGTATTGCGTGTGTGTAGAGTGAGCTGGTCGTGGTGTGGTATTGTGTAATAAGGTCGGTTTTAGTCGTGTTGTGTTTGTGGTGTAATGTAATGCATATGTGGCTAGGGGCTTTAGAGAATGTGTGTTTAGGGGATATAGCAAGTGTGTGTATACAGGCTATAGTGTGTGTGTGTGTGTGTGTGTGTGTGTGTAGGTGATGTAGTGTTTGTAGAGAGTGTGTGTTCAGGGAATGTAGTATGTGTTTGCTTACAAGGAATCTAGTGTGCGTATAGGGGATCCAGAGTGTGTGTGAGTGTTTGAAGGACCCAGAATATGTATAGGAGATCTAGTGAGCGTGCGTATATAACGGATTCAGAGTGTATATAGGGATCTAGTGTGTGTATGTGTGTAGATGATCCAGAGTTGGGTAGAGGATCTAGTGTGTGTCTGGAATGAAATGTGTTTAGGGGTGCTGTGTGTGTGTGAGGGGTGCTGTGTGTGTGTGAGGGGTGCTGTGTGTATATTTATATGTGTATATATATTATATAAATATGTTTGGAAGTATTGTGTATGTGTGTGATGCAGTGTATCGGGGGGTTGTGTGTGTAAAGGGGTGCAGTATGTGTGTGTGATGGATCCTGTGTGTGAGGTGTGGGTGCTGTGTGAGGGTGCTGTGTGTGTGAGGGTGCTGTATGTGATTGATTTGTGTGAGGGTGCTGTGTTTGTGGGTGTTGTGTATGATGTGTGTGAGAGTGTTGTGAATTCTGAGTGTGAGTGCTGAGTGTTATGTGTTTGAGAGTGATGTGTGAGAGTGCTGAGTGCTGTGTGTGAGAGTGTTGTGTGTGATAGTGCTGTGTATGTGTGTGAGAGTGCTGTGTGAGAGTGCTGTGTGTGTGAGAGTGCTGTGTTTGTTGTGTGTGAGAGTGCTGTGTGTGTTATGTGTGAGAGTGCAGAGTGTGATGTGTGTGAGAGTGCAGAGTGTGATGTGTGTGAGAGTGATGTGTATGATGTGTGTGAGAGTGCTGAGTGTGAGAGTGCTGTGTATGATGTGTGAGAGTGCTGAGTGTGAGAGTGCTGTGTATGATGTGTGTGAGAGTGCGGTGTATGATGTGTGTGAGAGTGCTGTGTATGATGTGTGTGAGAGTGCTGTGTATGATGTGTGTGAGAGTGCTGTGTATGATGTGTGTGAGAGTGCTGAGTGTGATGTGTGTGAGAGTGCAGAGTGTGATGTGTGTGAGAGTGCAGAGTGTGATGTGTGTGAGAGTGCTGAGTGTGAGAGTGCTGTGTATGATGTGTGTGAGAGTGCTGAGTGTGAGAGTGCTGTGTTTGAGAGTGCTGAGTGTGAGGGCTAGGGCTAGAGTTCACTCTCGCGAGATCGGGGCGTTGCCATGGCAACGCACCGGATCTCGCGAGAGGAACCGGGCGGAGCTACAAGATAGAGCTCTGCCGGGTCCTCTCCCTCCCCAGCCGCCGGTCTGTTTAAATGGGCCGGTGAGGGAGATCTTTGATCTCCCCACCGGCCCTCCATGGCAAACAGCGGGGCCGGCGCTTGGATAGCGCTGGCCCTGCATAGACCGGCAGGGGTTGTCCTGGGACCTCCCCTGCCGGCCGCGGCCCACCGGGCATTTGCCCGGTGTGCCCGATGGCCAGTCCGGGCCTGGTCTCAGCTGATTTAATGCCTTGGATTGTATTGGATTGCTGCCTTGAGATCCAACAACAACAGAGCCAACAAAAGCTTGGCCAATCAGCATCTCCTCATAGAGATGCATTAAATCAATGCAAGTCATCTAAATGGTGGTTTTAAAACGATAGGGTCAGGAATACATGTCTATATTCCTGACCCTATAGTGTTCCTTTAATTTAAAACTTACCTTTAAACCAGTCTTTCATATCTTGTCTGACATCACTCCCTTCCACTCCTCAGAGAGAAATATTTGATTGGACCATTTCATCGGCTGCACACACTCTCAGCCAGCAAGGGGAGGGCGGGAGTTGTGAGAAGATTTTTTTTAATAGATTTCTGCAATGGAGGGAGGTAGGGTAAAGCACGCTTCCCCAGGCTTCATCCGTTACCAGTCTACGGTGCACATTCTTTTGCACAGAATTGACATTTAGCAACCCAGAACAAAGTTCCAGGCTGCCAAAGTCACATGTGCCAGGGGTGTAACTAGTAACAAGTTCATATATCGCTGAATGTGCACTGTTTCAAGCTGAATTTCTGCAGAGACACCTACTACCATGACCACTTCTAAAAGCAGACGTGGCCATGGTGGTTAAAGTAGCCCTGTAATAATGGAAAATTTTCACACAAAAAAAAGAAAAAGCAAATTAAATAATACAATTCCAGTACCGTGTGATTCATTTTCCTGGATATTAAATTGCACCTGAAAAGAGGGAACATATCTGCACATTCCTTCCTGGATCAGTTTAAGAACACATACAGTTTTTTGCACAAAA
The DNA here is from genome assembly GCA_933207985.1 of Pelobates cultripes. Lineage (NCBI taxonomy): Eukaryota > Metazoa > Chordata > Amphibia > Anura > Pelobatidae > Pelobates > Pelobates cultripes. The sequence continues at coordinate 103,625,245 of OW240923.1, forward strand.
GGTTTAGCTTCCCTTGTGAATAGTCTGATTTAAATCCAAATGACAAATCTTTGTCCAATAAGAAGTTACCATTTCATTTCACTTACATTACCTAAGGGAGATACTGTATCTATACAGTATATTTTTTATGTTATGTTGCAGTGCACACCCGGTAATCCATCTTGTTTTGGATACATGACACTTTGCTTTTGAATAAACGCACTCCACTTGCTCTAGTTAATTGATCTTAAGCCTTTATTGTCAGGGACCCAAATTATGTACATGGTATTAACATGACGAGCCATCACTGCCCCTTTGGTTGAGCTATCTTAGTCATTAAGATATGCTTACACAAAAGCCCTTTGTATTGAGATCATATCATTCTATTAATATTCAGTCTCACAGGACATAATATATCTGTTCATAAATGCATTATCGTTGGCCAACAAAATCAATAAAGACACATAAGCAGTTTTAAATAATTCATATTGAAACTTTATTTAAATTTACAGAAAAAAACACATTAAGCCCTTTACTTTACCTTTGCTACAGGTACATCGGAGAAATATCACATTTGAACCAATACATCTAGTTTCTAAAAAAAAACACCATGAATTATTGTCTGATGGACACCTCTCAGAGGCATTGAGTGGCCTAACTGCCCTCTCTCCAGACAGTAGAAAAAGTTACATACAAGGAAACTCATTGAGAAAGCTGTCAGCATAATGTAACTTAACCAGAAAGCTGGCCACGTGGGAAAATATAACATATTTCTTTAATGTGTCTTACAGGCACAGCTTCTATCATTTTTTTGTTTTGCTGTGATTACATCCAGCAATGAGATGAGAAAAAATAAAAATTTTCATGGTCATCTTTGACTACCACAAAGGTCGATGTTGAAAGGCGCTCACAGCACACTCCACGATGTGTTTTAAAAAAAAAAAAAAAGTTAAATCCTTTTGAATGCAAAAGCAATTTTTAGGTTCAAAAATCACTTATTCAACATGTGCATAAGCAGTTTTTCTGTACTTTATATACTTGACTTTAGTATTGTAACTACATCTTATTTTAGGTTATGATATCCCATGGCGTTTGAATTTGACCATGGCTTTTTTTAATACCAGTAGTGCGAACGTTATGAATGTCATTTTACTATGTATGTGTTTTTGCATTTCCTCCCTCTTCTAGTTGAATTTATTTACTAAACTCCAATGAGTGGGCCTATGATACAAGTTAGGATTCACAGGTGAATAACGAAGAATTATACCTTTGACTAATGACTAAAAAAAATGCAAGGCCTCCAAGGCTGATTGCTAAACTAGCAGGATTGCATAATATTTTGTAATGCTAGTCAATCATATCATTAATCAGGCCAGGAGGACAGGATATTGGGGTGGAGATTATCTAATAAACATGTTCACGCCAACATTTAGGATAAGAAATTTAGACGTTGTATTATGTTCACTGTACAGAAAACCCCAAAAGCTGGCTGCATCACTTCTATGTTTAATTTTATACATAGTATGTAGTAAATTCTTTAAATATTAGATTTTATTTTAATGCTGTTGTGAACGATTTTTGAATTTGTACTAATAACATTTAGAAGGTACACAGATGGTAGTATTGTTGCAGTGACATTTATTTAATCTTGGTGACACTTTTATATGTTTATAACATACATGTCTGTCTTGGGGAAGAAGTGAATAATAGACAAAAGAACAAGAGGTCAACCATTTAGACTTAAAGAGAGAAGATTTCACGTAGAGCAGACAAAAATTTTTTCTTTACAATGAGAACAATAAGGTGTGTAATTCTCTGTCTAAATGGTTGTTTTATCAGATTCTGTAATTATTGTAAATGTCTGGATTATTTCTTTGGAAAAATAGAACACCCAAAGATATGATAGTTAATAAGTGGGGTAACAGTTTGTTCAACCCGACTGCCATTATGGAGTAATTAGGAAGGAATTTTCCATTCCATTTTAAAGTGGGGGTTTTCCTACTTTTGGATGACCAGCGGTAACAGAGATGTATGAAATGCTGAACTTGAAAGACACATTTTTCACCTTATTTCACTATATAATTCTATACCTGAAACTACCATAAAACAAACACCCTGTGCAATGCAGTATACAGTTTATTAGACGTTTGGCAGTAAGACTATTCCAGTGGGAAAACAAAACTTGATGAGCCAGGTGATCTCATATAAACAACCAGAATTCAAGTAGAAGCATTGACTCTGAAACATCTAAAAACAGCAAATGAGCAGAGAAATCCTGATATCAGTGGCGGGCCTGCTTTTCTGTCACAAACAAAGAGTTATCTACTAAACAGAGAGCTGCGGTGAAATTACACAAGTTGAACTTTAAGGCCAAAAATAGCAACGCTCGGAAAAAAAATTCACCAAATCTGAAAATTCTTAATCAGTTCCTATTTCACCACCATCTGAGATCCTGGCTCAGACACATACAATTCAGAAGTCCACCCTGACACCCTCAATGGCTGCTGGACACAGTTTCAAAAATTCCCTAAACGTTTACATTTGTTACAAAATATCTTTATTTACATATTGTATGTATATAGTGTGTGCTTTATAACATATCCCTTACTGATCACTTATTACAAAAAAATAATTACTTTATATCCCTTACCATGAAAAAAAATCTGCATTTTCTAACACTTTTCTACAATCACCAAGAAAACTTGATTTATTAGTTAATACGACTTCAATTGTACCTTTTAGTCGCAGTACCCCTTACTGGGCTCAGTGTTTATGGTGGTGCCGTAAGCTCTTTTTCATAAGACCACCATTCAAATATAAGAGGCCACTGGCTAGAGACAGTAGATAGTAAAATATTTCTGCACTGCATGAGTTAATAACATAAAACCTGTGTGCTAGTGTTTTTTAGGACCTTATAATAGGTTGTTTATATGCACACAATATGTCACCTGTCACTGTTTATAAAACCAACAGGTGTGCAGAAGATATTCCTGCTTTATAACATCCTTTATAAATAATTCGCTCCTTCCATGATCCATTATTATGAGCTTAGAATCACAAGCACATTGCAAAATGTTAAAGTACCTCATTTAATGCCACATTTCACAGAAAACTGGGTACGTCTCTTCCAAAAGAAATCAACAGAAAAATAGCTTCAGAAGACGCAAAGTCTGAATGTTTTCCTTAATGTTGATGTCCTCATTGTTTTTGTGTTTTTTTGTCATTTTTGATAGATAAATAACAATACATTGTCTTTGTTTCACAGTTGTTCTAAGATTTCAGCTTTCATTCTCCTTCCAACCGCGAGCGTTTTTTCCAAACTTGTATACCAATCTCCGTCCGTCCACCCGTTCCAGTATTTCTCTTTTGTAATAGTACCTGGATGAATTGACAGAGACACGTAATGGGACAAAGGTGACAATATCTACAGGGTTCGTAAACAGCAAAGTGTAGTAAATGAAAATATGAACGCAAAATCTAGGCTAAGACAGCCAGCGTGTGACTGTTCTTGGAGCGTGAGAGAATTTCCAATCAAGACATTTTTTCCTAACTTTAACAAGAAGATGTGCAGATTTAAAGCTGGGGGCTATTGAGGTTGTTAATCTGTAGTGTAGCATGTAGATTATAAAAGCTATAATCTGAAATGACAATGAGGGAGTAAATCGGAGGGCTATTAATGGGATAAATCTGGGTTGTTATTTTGCGACTGTTTAACCCCAAAGTTGTTCCTCCAGTTTCTGACGCAACTGCCCCCAGCTTTCTTCTTTTTTGTCACTACAATATAAGGAATGTTTAGCCAGCTGACTGTTATTAGGCTGAGAGTTTGAGTCTGTGTCGATTCAATGAGTATTAGGTTGTTATGGTGGTGGGAGTGTTTGTTTAAGGCACTCTGGCACCATTATAACGAATTCGGAGACAAAACGCACATCCGTCAGAATTGTACTTGCACATCGATACTCTGATTGAACATGGTGTATTTGTAAAAATATACACAGACTACCAGAAATACTCCTACCTCATAGCGCGACTTAATTTCTCATACGTCATACTGCTGTTGTTTTTTTTCTTTCCCCAGAGTTGAGCGACAGCTTCAGATTTCAGGAACCGGAACACCCCCTCCGAACGATCTTCCCATTTAATTAACCCAGGGTTCTTCTCTGGTGTCAGCAGAATGTCCCGTATAAATTCCCATAGGTGTGTCCCTCGGGGATCTGAAGAAAATAATGGTTACATTTACAGGATTGGTAAGACTGGTCAAAAAACTGGTCCATCTTCTATGTAACTGTGATTGGCTGAGCTTGTTAGCTCTCTCATTCTGATTGGCCACTGTAGAATTGTGAATTGTTACATTAAGACTGTGGTTGGCTAAAGGATATTTGTAACTGGTTTTTGTATCACTGGTATTGACTGGTAACTGTGATTTGCTGGTAAATCCCTTTAATTGGATAGCATGTAACGAAAAAATCATGAAAGCTCTGACATTCAGATATACTGAGATCATTGGTAGATCAAGAGATATCCCTGATATTGAACCCATTCCAAAGTTCATTCTACCTCTTACACTATTGGTAAATGCACTACCACCCCCCCTCCCACCTTTAACATCCTGTCGTGCAAGATAAGCAAATCAGTATTCAATACTTCTGGCATGTTAACAATCACTCACTGTGCTTCTTGGAGCTGCTTTTCTGATGATGTTCGTGTGATTTCTTTACGTCAGATTCTGTATAACCTAAAAAGACAAAACTGCATTGTTTTTTGTTTTTTTTTATTGATTTGACTGTGCCAGCACTGCAGTAAAAGAGACCTTAAAAACTTCCATATAGAAATCTAACAAAGACTCTCTTCAGATTTGATGCAACATAATAATGTTTAACCCCTTTTATAAAAATTGAGGATAAGATCTTCTACCCCTTCAGTGTCAGAGAGATGGCTGAGCAAAGCAGTCCCTGATTAACAAGACAAATATATTTAAAAATAATATATATAAAAATAGAACCTTAAAGGGACAATGTAGTTACCAGAACAACCACAGCTTATTGAATTTGTTCTGGTGAATATAATCATTCCCTTCAGGCTTTGCAATAAACACTGTCTTTTCAGAGAAAATGTAGTGTTTACATTACAGCCTAGTGATAACTTCACTGGCCACTCCTCAGATGGCTGCTAGAGGTGCTTCCTGGGGCAGTGCTGCACAGTTTTCCTCACAGAGATGCATTGATTCAACGTATCTCTATGAGGAGATGCTGATTGGCCAGGGCTGTGTTTGACTTGTGCTGGCTCTGCTCATGATCTGCCTCCTTGGCAGTTTTTTACAAATCCTAAGGGGAAGCATTGTGATTGGCTCAGACCACCACTGATGATGTCAGCAGAGAGCAGGCAGATCAGGGACAGAGCCAGCAGCTGCAGACATGAACACAAGTAACTTTTTTACTATATTTAGGGAGGCATGAGTGGGCCAGGGGGGCTAGATGGTGGTTTTAACACTACAGGTGATACTCGAAAAATTAGAATATCGTGCAAAAGTTCATTTTTTTCAGTAATGCAACGTAAAAGGGGAAACTAATATATGAGATAGACGCATTACATGCAAAGCGAGATAGTTCAAGCCGTGATTTGTCATAAGTGCGATGATTATGGCTTGCAGCTCATGAAAACTTCAAATCCACAATCTTAGTAAATTAGAATATTGTGAAAAGGTGCAATATTCTAGGCTCACAGTGTCCCGCTCTAATCAGCTAAGTAAACCATAACACCTGCAAAGGGTTTCTGAGCCTTTAAATGGTCTCTCAGTCTGGTTCAGTAGGAATCACAATCATGGGGAAGACTGCTGACCTGACAGTTGTGCAGAAAACCACCATTGACACCCTCCATAAGGAGGGAAAGCCTCAAAAGGTAATTGCGAAGAAGTTGGATGTTCCCAAAGTGCTGTATCAAAGCACATTAATAGAAAGTTATGTGGAAGGGAAAAGTGTGGAAGAAAAAGGTGCACAAGCAGCAGGGATGACCGCAGCCTGGAGAGGATTGTCAGGAAAAGGCCATTCAAAAGTGTTGGGGACTTTCATAAAGAGTGGACTGAGGCTAGAGTCAGTGCATCAAGAGACACCACACACAGACGGATCCTGGACATGAGCTTCAGATGTCGTATTCCTCTTTTTAAGCCGCTCCTGAACAACAAACAACGTCAGAAGCATCTTACCTGGGCTAAAGAAAAACAGACCTGGTCCGTTGATCAGTGGTCCAAAGTCCTCTTTTTTGATGAGAGCAACTTTTGCATCTCATTTGGAAACCAAGGACCCAGAGTCTGGAGGAAGAACGGAGAGGCACAGACTGCAAGATGCTTGAAGTCCAGTGTAAAGTTTCCACAGCCTGTGTTGATTTGGGGAGCCATGTCATCTGCTGGTGTTGGTCCACTGTGCTTCATTAAGTCCAGGGTCATCGCAGCCGTCTACCAGGAGATTTTGGAGCACTTCATGCTTCCTTCCGCAGATGAGCTTTATGGGGATGCTGACTTCATTTTCCAGCCGGACTTGGCACCTGCCCACACTGCCGAAAGCACCAAAGCCTGGTTCAATGACCGTGGGATTACTGTGCTTGATTGGCCAGCAAACTCGCCTGACCTGAACCCCATAGAGAATCTTTGGGGCATTGCCAAGAGAAAGATGAGAGACATGAGACCGAACAATGCAGAAGAGCTGAAGGCCACTATTGAAGCATCCTGGTCTTCCATAACACCTCAGCAGTGCCACAGGCTGATAGCTTCCATGCCACGCAGCATTGAGGCAGTAATTGCTGCAAAAGGGGCCCAAACCAAGTACTGAGTCCATATGCATGCTTATACTTTTCAGAGGTCTGATATTGTTCTATGTACACTCCTTGTTTTATTGATTGCATGTAATATTCTAATTTACTGGGATTGGGGATTTGGGGTTTTCATGAGCTGTAAACCATAATCATTGCACTTATGACAAATCACGGCTTGAACTATCTTGCTTTGCATGTAATGCTTCTATCTCATATATTACAGTTGCAAGAAAAAGTATGTGAACCCTTTGGAATGAAATGGATTTCTGCACATATTGGTCATAAAATGTGATCTAATTATCATCTAAGTCACAACAATAGACAATCACAGTCTGCTTAAACTAATAACACACAAAGAATGAAATGTTGCCATGTTTTTATTGAACACACCATGTAAACATTCACAGTGCAGGTGGAAAAGTATGTGAACCCTTGGATTTAATAACTGGTTGAACCTCCTTTGGCAGCAATAACTTCAACCAAGCGTTTCCTGTAGTTGCAGATCAGACGTGCACAACGGTCAGGAGTAATTCTTGACCATTCCTCTTTACAGAACTGTTTCAGTTCAGCAATATTCTTGGGATGTCTGGTGTGAATCGCTTTCTTGAGGTCATGCCACAGCATCTCAATCGGGTTGAGGTCAGGACTCTGACTAGGCCACTTCAGAAGGCGTATTTTCTTCTGTTTAAGCCATTCTGTTGTTGATTTACTTCTATGCTTTGGGTCATTGTCCTGTTGCAACACCCATCTTCTGTTGAGCTTCAGCTGGTAGACAGATGGCCTTAAGTTCTCCTGCAAAATGTCTTGATAAACTTGGGAATTCATTTTTCCTTCAATGATAGCAATCCGTCCAGGCCCTGACACAGCAAAGCAGCCCCAAACCATGATGCCCACACCACCATACTTCACAGTTGGGATGAGTTTTTGATGTTGGTGTGCTGTGCTTTTTTTTCACCACACATAGTGTTGTGTGTTTCTTCCAAACAACTCAACTTTGGTTTCATCTGTCCACAGAATATTTTGCCAGTTCTGCTGTGGAACATCCAGGTGCTCTTGTGCAAACTGTAAACGTGCAGCAATGTTTTGTTTGGACAGCAGTGGCTTCCTCTGTGGTATCCTCCCATGAAATCCATTCTTGTTTAGTGTTTTATGTATTGTAGATTCGCTAACAGGGATGTTAGCATTTGCCAGTGACTTTTGTAAGTCTTTAGCTGACACTCTAGGATTCTTCTTCACCTCATTGAGCAGTCTGCGCTGTGCTCTTGCAGTCATCTTTACAGGACGGCCACTCCTAGGGAGTGTAGCAGCAGTGCTGAACTTTCTCCATTTATAGACAATTTGTCTTACCATGGACTGATGAACAGCAAGGCTTTTGGAGATACTTTTATAACCCTTTCCAGCTTTATGCAAGTCAACAATTCTTAATCATAGGTCTTCTGAGAGCTCTTTTGTGCGAGGCATCATTCACATCAGGCAATGCTTCTTGTGAAAAGCAAACCCAGAACTGGTGTGTGTTTTTTTATAGGGCAGGGCAGCTGTAACCAACACCTCCAATCTCATCTCATTGATTGGACTCCAGTTGGCTGACATCTCACTCCAATTAGCTCTTGGAGATGTCATTAGTCTAGGGGTTCACATACTTTTTCCACCTGCACTGTGAATGTTTACATGGTGTGTTCAATAAAAACATGGCAACATTTCATTCTTTGTGTGTTATTAGTTTAAGCAGACTGTGATTGTCTATTGTTGTGACTTAGATGATGATCAGATCACATTTTATGACCAATTTTTGCAGAAATCCATATCATTCCAAAGGGTTCACATACTTTTTCTTGCAACTGTAGTTTCCCCTTTTACGTTGCATTACTGAAATAAATTAACTTTTGCATGATATTCAAATTTTTCAAGTATCACCTGTATAGGGTCAGTAAATCATGTTTGTGTGCCTTATAGCATATAATACAAAAAATATTTTGGAGATCTGAAATTCTACTAAACTCCTGTGTTCAGTTATTTGACGACTCCTCTGGGCAGACATGTATATTTATTTGAATAGATATATATTTTCATAACCATTTAAATGTTGATTGATTTATGTCCTATGCTATTGGGAGGCCTTAGTCTGGCCATAGGTTTTAAACCATAGGTTTACAAAAAAAAGCCCAGCTTTCACAATTCTCTGCTGTCAGAGTTGACCCACATAAAATTAAAACTTTGAGAGATTTCTAATCGTGATGCAAAATCGTTTTACTTTCTTTTTGGATTTCTTATATCAATCATTTCTAATTACCCTGTTTGTAAACTGTCATATCCCTGAATTTCCTGTTTCACCCAAAAAAATACAGAATCTTTTTTTTTTAGTTACCTACTGATTGTGAATAGGTCACCAGAGAACTATTTGTACCTTTCCAGTTTCATACTATCCTCTTCTTTAAAGTCCCAAATCACACCCCTTATTTAAGGTGAAATTTTATAATTGATTTACACAGATAGTTCACATTAGCAGTCTGAAACTTGGCATTCTGGCCACCTGATTAATAGCTCCGAGGGGCTTGATTACAGAAACAGAGATTTAAACAAATCAATTGCAGTTATAACTCTCAGAATAGTGAGTAAGTGCAAGGTGCGCTAACTACCATCACCTTGCCTATCTATACCAAAAAGCAGTGTAGAACGTTTTTTCGAAAACAGAATATAGACTATATGTCAAATTGTGTGAAAAAAAGGTCAAAGTATATCGACTAATGGTTCAAACTAAATGAGTAAAAGTGGATTCAAATAGGATATAATTTAAGTCACATAGAATGGTCCAATCAGAGAAGAAGAATCAAAGCACGTGAAATGACGTCTGCCCAAAGGGTCATCTTTACCATCTTTGTGCATAATATTAGACCTCAATAATATGCTCCTCTGATGCCAACTCACCTACTGTATAGGGATTTGGTGAAGCCACCGGCAGCTGAGTTCGACAAAACGCTTTACTCTCATACATTTCTAAAAACAAGCCATAAAATAGGTCAGAATTTCATGGGTTTAGGAATACTGTCTCTGATCTATAGTTCACAATAAAAGAGATATAACCTACCATCGTAGCTGTTATCATATGAATAACCGTCTTCTTTCCAAGGAGTAACTGCAAGAGGGTCTGTAGAAATACAGATAATATCAAACTTAAATCAAAAAAGGGCCACTGACTGTGTCGATTATTTCCATGTATGCCCTAGGGTCTAGATATTGTCATGATGCAAATAACGAACATATTCTTATTTTATTATGGACCTCTTGAATGAAAAGGATCTATCGAACCCATGACTCTGATTGAGACCATATAGTTGATTAGATGGTTGAGCACAGTCAAGGAATCACCAAATTATTTAATATGATAGAGCTCCATGGTTACTAAAATGTAATTTTATGACATTGTCTACACATCTTCATGGAATCACTGGTTCAATCGGACCATAAATCCAAAGTAGCAGTCCAAGTACCATAACCACTACAGCGCACCATAATACTTATACTGCAAGGAGGCCCCTGGAACTGTTACACAGTAAGCCGTCAAACTGTTGCCAGCGGTGTAATGCTTACCTTGGCCCAACTGGTCCTCACTGTCCTTCCAGTCTTCTGGATAAAGTGGACATATAGCAGTATCATTTCTGTCCTTATATGGACATTGGCTTAGAGTTTCAGCCTTGGAGATATCCAGAAGATTGGAAGGAAGGGCTAAAGTCAACTAAGTGATTCAGGTAAGTGCAAACCAATTGAAAACAACTTGACTACTTAGCATAGGACAGTGTCAGAGGACTCCTGACACTATTACACCTACAGCCGACTCTTACTGCTGTCACAGGAATTAAGGACAATCTAACTTAAAGCCAGGTTCACATCTCCCATAGTGATAATAAAACGACACTCCAAACACCATAACAATTTATAAACCTTACAATTTCTTTCAGACTACCTGCACACTAGGAGTTATATATAAAGCGTGACTCTGGTTCAGAATTCTAAAATTTGAACTGTGACTTGAATACCAGTTAAATGTCCCTACTGATGGCGTCTTAAAGCTACAGTCATTATTAAAATATCATGTCAGTTATTGCTGTCTGTGGGTGAACTACATATCCCATAATCCCCTACTGGCCAGGAATGTATAGGGTATTCCCAGTTCTAACATTGAATATCCTAAACTTGGTCAGGGGAGAGCTGTTTTAAATCCTGAGTATTTTTGGTTCTTCTTGTTTGTTTGTGTTTTTGCATAATTTTATCATATTAGCTATACAGAGTGCAGAAAAACTGGGCCAACTCAGCATTAGACTGGAGTGTCCCTTCGAGTTTGACACTGAGAAATGTTTAGGGTAAAGCCACAGTCAAGGCAGGGAATTTGCCGCGATTGACATCATCTTCTGCTTTTGTGTTTAAGATGACATGTGCGAGTTGAGGAGAAAAAAAAAAGAAGCAACTTCCAAAGTATAGACTATTTTATAAAATTTCCAAGGAATCCTTAAAGGGAAATACCATGCAAAAATATCTAGAAATAGACATTGTAGCATTAACTGATGTATCGTGCTTTGCAAAGTTGGAAGGTCTGTGGCTGTTTAATTTATATTTTATTTATTTATTTTATTTTTCAGGTTTCCTTAATTTCATAACGAAAAATATATATTTGATTGAGCTCTGGTGGGTGTCCTTCATGTGAGCCGTGCACAGGAGGCTTCGGACAGTGATCCAAACAGTTAGACAACCAACTGCTGTCTGCAGAGAGCCGTAACAATGTTGCAAAGTAGTATATGGACACGCTACAAAGCACCAAAATAGTCTCACTTTATTTCCCTTTAAAAAATACAATAATTCCAATTTATTTTAAAAAAAAAAACATTTTTAATTTTTTTTTAAATGCATGTTTTAATGTACTTCATAAATTCCTGAGTTTTTCAGTAGCATTTTTTTTTACCATGAATTGGGACATGCAGATAATTTACAAACACATTTCAAATAATCAAATATTTGCATACCTGTATGCTCTGTCTTTATCACAACATTGAGCGACTGGAGCATCGGGTTTCCATACTGACCTATAGAAATAAAGCATTGCAGAACAGATAATGTAAATATCACTTTAAAAACTTATATCAGGCAGGTTATCGTTCAAAACCCTGAAGTATGTATATTTGATGCCAGTATTATAGGTTAACTGTGAATGTTAAAGGGGTAGTCTTAGTATCATAACCACTGCAACCTGCAACCATTTTTTTTAACACTTTGACCCTAATCTGTGTTATTCAGATGTCTGCCACCTTTCCAGTCTTCTGCGCTATCACTAAAGCAGATGTCTTCATTCATCTTTGGTGATAACGGTTTAGTCTAACTTTATATACCACTCAATGGGAGTGTCAGCCCAGGGATCCATTTTTGGTTCCAGCCTAAGGATCTAGTAAGAATTAGTGAAATAGTGAAAATATTTGTTAAATAAATACCACTTTGTAGTGGTTATGGTGTCAGTAGTGCCCCACGTTGTGAGGAGTAAAACCATTTTAGAACATTTTGGCTTCTTAACTGGTGTTCACCGGGCACCGATCCCCGCCTCCACTACATCCAAAAGAGAGGCGGAAGCTCTCTGGGCTCAGATGACGCTCTCAGCCAATGAGTTAGGCCTGCACTGACTTAACTCAGGAAACTAACAGAATGTCTTAAACAGGAGTTTCCGGCTCTCTGGCTCAGGTATTGAAGACGGGTAGTGGAATCCGCAAGACCCCAGGTTAGAAGTCAAACTGTTTTAAAATGATTTGACTCCTTACAATGGCAGGACGTCAGCATGCTGTAGTGGTTATGGTGCTGCAAGTGTTGCTTTAACAACAAAATATGAAAATAAAGACTTTGTAATACTTAAAGAATGGCGTGCAAAGAGTTAATTATTATTAAGTAAAGTAACACCTTTAATAGTCTGGGAAATCTTCCAAACTGAGTGTTTATAAACATTTTGCAATACTGTCAGTCTGGGAACCCGGCCAAAATAAATATTGCCACATTTTGGCAGTTTATTCCAAAACCAGTCAATTCTTATATATAATTAATATATCTCACCAGCATTGTTAAAGTTCAGCTGTCATGCAAATATGACGTGATGCCATTGTACAAGGAATAAAATTACGTCTAGCAGCAAAAAGACAGGACCCGCACACTGGGTAATAGAATAGCCAAATTATGGCATCACTTTTCATGTACCTTCCTATCCACATGTCTAGTTAGTGTAGCTCAGAGTCACTACATAGACTCACAGGATTCCTTTCAGAACAGTACATCTTACAAAAGCAATCCATTTAGGAGAAAATCAGGAACCGCCAAATAAAATACTTCTTATATCCATTTATTAAACGAAGTAGCATTTATGTCACCCCTCTGGACCATAAAAATAGTGCAAAACATACAAAGCAGAGCATAAAACAAAGCGACTCACAAATATACGGTGGCAGTACAGCACTGGCAGTAATGGCAAGATCCATAGAGTGGATGTAAATCATTGGCTAATCATTAGTGCCTATCCTCCCACCACCCAGCCACCTAGACTAGCTTGATAACCTACCATGCCACTTGATATTCTGTATGTTGCTGTATAAGATGTGTCCAGCTGAGCCCGCTGCCTGTGTGAAGTCTTGTAGAGTCATGCTGCACAGACGTTCCCCGGTGATGTCAAACTCTTGGAAGGGGATGCAGCTTGCGTCCAACTGGTTGCTGTCCATGAGTTGCTGAAGCCATTCCCATACGTGGAACTTGGTCCAGTACTGAGGTGGAATCTCATGCCACTGACTTCCATAGAATCCTGCAACCACCAATCAAAACATGTCACATCACCACACCTTATATGCAGATAAAAAATAATAGCAGGTCCATTCCTACTCAATCATGTAGATGGCTTTAGGTGGACCTCTCTTATGGTTTGTTAATAATATTTTATCTCTAGGCATTTCTTTTTGAAGACTCCAAGGCCTCAATTTAATAAGCTTTCCATGTAATTCAATACTGTTAGAAAACTATCCTAGTAATTTTTCTACTGAAGTCCCCATTACAGTCTATGAGTGTTTTTGAAGATAAATCAACAGTTTTGAACCATTTAGGAACCTTATTAAATCAAGGCCTAACTCAATTATTAAATCAAGGCCAAACTCATTACTTAAATCCTATCTTGTTCCTCAGAAATAATAATGTGCAAATAGTTTATTGCTGAACTTTATCTGTGAGTCAAATTACATAGCAGCCACATTACGACTTCCTTGGAGTAGGATTTTTCAATTATTCCGTTTACCAACAAATAGTACATGGCCCAGGTTTTAAGGATTCTCCACTGGAGGAGAATCAGGCAGGCCCTAAAACATGGGCCCTTTGTGGTCTGTGAGAATTGGAGTGAGAACCACTGCAGAAAAAGGTTCAAGCCACTGAAAGCTAGGATACGTATATTGCAGCCTCCAAGATTTGTTTCAGTTCGAATTGCAATTTGTCAGAATTTGGGCATATTTGTGAGATTCTGTAAAAATGTAAGTGATCCAAAAATGATTCTGTTTTTGGGAAAGATGGTTCATCCAAGCCAATTTTATTACAATGCACATGTTTCAAAGGGGTTCCAACATTATTTTGCAATTACAATGACTATAGTCTCCACCGTTTTCTAAAATGTTTTAAAACAAAACTTTTTCATGGAACCCAAAGTCACTAGTGGCCCCGAGGGAGCAGAACCAATTTCATAGGTTTAACATATTATTAAAGGACTGTTCTGTTCACCACAAAACAAAGAAACAAAAAAACAACAAAGACTATTATTTACTATAATGCAGATTAAATAAAATATTTTAAATGTAAAATTGTTCCTAGGTTTGTATTTTATTTGCTATGACCGCACAGCCAGCCATGATCTAACAATGTTCTCACCATCACACGCCATATAAGGACTGGTCCAGGCAGGTTGGTGTGGGTTGGCAGTAAGGTTAATATTCATAGTACTGCTTCCCTGTAAAATCATGATCTGTGGGGGGGAAAAAAACAAGGAGAATTGTAAAAAAAAAAAAAAATCGTTAAATCAATAATTTAGGGAAAAATTGGAAAATGACCTTGTGGAAATCAGATTAATGACTGAGCGTGTGTTTTGACGTTAGATAGGAGCAGAGTCAGCAGAAAGAATGGATGGAACCTGGAATGCTATGTGATTGTCCACTCACTGAATGTACACTCACACTCACTTTCATATTTTACATACACTATTACAGCACATGTTGAATATAGTGAAACCAGTTTGAAAGGAGACACAGTTACAGTTCCTCGGTTCTCTTTCACACTGTAAAATATATAACTCCTGCTACTACAAGCTCTAGCACTCTATTAATGGAGAACGATATAAGAAATTCTAAATTAAACAGAATGTGCAATAAAGGAAGTTTAAACATTAGATCACTCTTTATAGAAAGTACGTAAGGTGTTTGTGTAATTTAAATGCAGGGAGGTGTGGCTAGGTCTGTATAAACAAAGTGATTTAACTCCTAAATGGCAGATAATTCAGCAGTGAGACTGCAGGGGCATAGTCTATATAGCAAAATTGCTTAATTAAGCTAAATTTGTTTTAGTGATTATAATATCTTTTTAAGCCTATTATGCTCCTTGTTAAAGGATCACTTTAGTGTCAGGAAAACCCCTCAGCCACTTACCTTTATCCAACACTGGGCTCCCTGCTGGTGCTGGTGACCTCTCCTCCCACTCTGATGTTAGCTCCCAAGTAGGGCCAGAGCCACACGCGCATTAAAAACGCCCATAGGAAAGCATTTCTCAATGCTTTCCTATGGACGTTCTGTGTGCTCAATGCGATTTTCAGGAAGACAGCCACTAGAGGCTGGATTAACCCTGCAATGTAAACATAGCAGTTACATCTGAAGGGTTAAAACCTGGGGGACTTGGCACCCAGACCACTTCATTGAGCTGAAGTGGTCTGGGTGACTATACTGGTCGTTTAAGCCTGTTCTGAATTTTGCAATGAATGGATTTCTGCAGAGTTTAGTGTTGGTAATAGATTGTGTTTCACAAGGAAGAATTGTCCTGTGCAACAATCCTCTGCAACTCTAAATATTTGACCCTAAAAGCTAGTCAATAAATTTAACAGACTTAACTTTAATTTAACTAGTTAAAACTTTTGCAATCCAATTATACTGTAACAAACGTTTTCCCAAAAACTCAAAAAACATTAGATCTACAGTTGGTTTTAGACTGCAATCCCTATTATCCACAGAAAGCCAATTTGACTCCTGCAAATAGTTGAAAAAAGGCAAACGTGACCTAAGAACACAATTTATACATAGAAAAACAAAATACTATAATGAACAACAATGCAGGATATTATCCAAAATCAAAATAAAAATACATATATTTCTAATAATATTTTTTGTGGCTAGTGCATTGTGTATATTGCAACACTTTTGGAAAATAAATAGTTAACAATTGCTTGTAAGAGGATCTGCAAAGTCATTCTACCATGTAGCCTACAGTAAAAGCAGAACTTAAAAAGCTCCCAGCTTGTATGGTTTAATGATTTAATATGACTTTAGAAAGTTTCTGGCAGAACACAAGTGAATGGATATGCAGAGTGAACTGTCTCAACTGTATAAAACAATGGGTGGGTGTTTTAAAATATTTCAACAACTTGGTTTAAAGGGACAGTATAGTCATCTTGCAGTGTCCCTGTACTTTTGACCCTGCAATGTGAAACAGTTCATATTGCAGGGTTACATTCACCTGTAGAGGCTGTCAAGCATTCATTTATTGCTTTCCTATGAGGAAGGTGCGAATACGCTGCGAATACGCTGCGAATACGCTGCGAATACGCATTAAGGCCCCTCTTTGAGCTCAATTACATTTCTGTCATCTGACAGACACATCAGATCTCACTGAATAGCGAAAGAGTTGATCATTAAACTAACAGGGTTATTTAAAAAAGTGTAAATTGTAAAGGGTAATTTTAAATAAATTTCATTTCATTTAGAATTCACAATAAAATTCAAGAATTTCAAACTTTGGGATTTATATACGGAACATTGAACTGCAGTAAAGTGTAAACTAAATTGCAAAATATAGGAAAATACAAGAAAACCAATGTTATGATATAGGTAACCTCTCCAACTCAATCTGCCCAATGCTTGATTATTTTAGCCTCAATTTTGCAAATCAGTTTTCAATACACTCCAATTCAGAGTTTAGTGAATAAACTCCCTTTAGTGTAAAGCCGTATGAGAAGCGTGATGTATTGATGGCAGTATTTTAGTGCCTAGATATGCACTTATCGAGCACAGAAGGTTACACTAGCTGAGCGACAGAAGGCTGTAACTAATAAGAATCCGTTTTACCTGCATCTCTTCATTATACTTACCACAGTAGTTTTCCATTGTTTTTGCACATAGTGATATTCCCTACCAAGTGTCTCTAGCACCAATAAGGACCTCTTTATATGAAGTAATTGGAAGGGAGGTTATTGTTAGTATAGATAGCATTGAATTATATCCCGGCTGGTAATCGATATCAAGATACCTTTTTGAACATCTCTACCTGCAGATTTCATCCGCAGTGTTAAACTGACTATTTGGTCTGTACCACTGGAATATTTGTTTTTATAGTATTTAGGTTACTCTTATCAAGGGAAACAGTTTCAGTACCTATTTTAGGTTCACTTTTTTGTATATTAGCACTTTTGGTTTTCTTTGGTATTATATGTATTCATAATAAAATGTATTTATTTTTATTTAGTTTTATCAGTGTAGTACTTTGTCTGATTGATATTCTCCTTGTAGACTTAGACACTAATTCTTGTACTTAAAGTTTATTATCTACATTTACTAGGTACACTATTTCTTGCTCTTGTATTGATGGGAGTTGCACAAAGTTTGGTCCAAAAAAGCTAAGTTCGCATCTTTTCTATCTCACTTCTTCTAAGTTTAGTCAATAAAACCCTGTATTTTCAGAAAAGCTTTATTAATTCTTTATTCTGACTGTAACAATACAAGTACAATGGTAATAAAAAAAGTAAAAAAGCAATATCCACAGAATACATATGCAACATTGAAGATAACGATACCACAAGGACAAAATAAAAGTCAAACAATTGTACAAAATATTGTACAAGATACAATGTAAGATAGGGGAATGTGTCTTCTTTTGAAAGTGGTTGTTTGCTAGGAATAAATGTAAGATTTTTAAAGGGACACTATAGTCACCAAAAGAACTTTAGCTTAAGGAAGCAGTTTTGGAGTATAGATGATGCCCCTGCAGTCTCACTGCTCAATTCTCTGCCATTTAGAAGTTAAATCCCTTTGTTTATTAACCTTAGTCACACCTCCCTGCATGTGACTTGCACAGCCTCCCTAAACACTTCCTATAAAGAGTCATCTACAGTTTATCCTTCCTTTATTGCAAGTTCTGTTTAATTTAGATTCGCTTATCCCCTGCTATGTTAATAGCTTGCTAGACCCTGCAAGAGCCTCCTGTATGTGATTAAAGTTCAGTTTACAGAGAAAGAGATACAATTGTTTAAGGTAAATTACATCTGATTAAAAGTGAAACCAGTTGTTTTTTTTCATGCAGGCTGTGTCAATCAGAGTCAGTGGAGGTGTGTCAAGGGCTGCATAAACAGACACAAAGTGATTAAACTCCAAAATGGCAGTGAATTGAGCAATGAAACCTGAGTGGCATGATACAGTTGCAAGAAAACGTATGTAAACCCTTTGGAATGATATTGATCTCTGCACAAATTGGTCATAAAATGTGATCTGATGATCATCTAAGTCACAACAATAGACAATCACAGTCTGCTTAAACTAATAACACACAACAAATGAAATGCTGCCATGTTTTTATTGAACACACCATGTAAACATTCACAGTGCAGGTGGAAAAAGTATGTGAACCCTTGGATTTAATAACTGGTTGAACCTCCTTTGCCAGCAATAACCTCAACCAAACGTTTCCTGTAGTTGCAGATCAGACATGCACAACGGTCAGGAGTAATTCTTGACCATTCCTCTTTACAGAACTGTTTCAGTTCAGCAATATTCTTGGGATGTCTGGTGTGAATCGCTTTCTTGAGGTCATGCCACAGCATCTCAATCGGGTTGAGGTCAGGACTCTGACTGGGACACTTCAGAAGGCGTATTGTCTTCTGTTTAAGACATTCTGTTGTTGATTTACTTCTATGCTATGGGTCATTGTCCTGTTGCAACATCCATCTTCTGTTGAGCTTCAGCTGGTAGACAGATGGCCTTAAGTTCTCCTGCAAAATGTCTTGATAAACTTGGGAATTCATTTTTCCTTCGATGATAGCAATCCATCCAGGCCCTGACGCAGCAAAGCAGCCCCTAACCATGATGCCCCCACCACCATACTTCACAGTTGGGATGAGATTTTGATGTTGGTGTGCTGTGCCTTTTTTTCGCGACACATAGTGTTGTGTGTTTCTTCCAAACAACTCAACTTTGGTTTCATCTGTCCACAGAATATTTTGCCAGTACTGCTGTGGAACATCCAGGTGCTCTTGTGCAAACTGTAAACGTGCAGCAATGTTTTGTTTGGACAGCAGTGGCTTCCTCTGTGGTATCCTCCCATGAAATCCATTCTTGTTTAGTGTTTTACGTATTGTAGATTCGCTAACAGGGATGTTAGCATTTGCCAGTGACTTTTGTAAGTCTTTAGCTGACACTCTAGGATTCTTCTTCACCTCATTGAGCAGTCTGTGCTTTGCTCTTGCAGTCATCTTTACAGGACGGCCACTCCTAAGGAGAGTAGCAATAGTGCTGAACTTTCTCCATTTATAGACAATTTGTCTTACCGTGGACTGATGAACAGCAAGGGTTTTGGAGATACTTTTATAACCCTTTTCAGCTTTATGCAAGTCAACAATTCTTAATCGTAGGTCTTTTGAGAGCTCTTTTGTGCGAGGCATCATTCACATCAGGCAATGCTTCTTGTGAAAAGCAAACCCAGAACTTGTGTGTGTTTTTTATAGGACAGGGCAGCTGTAACCAACACCTCCAATCTCATCTCATTGATTGGACTCCAGTTGGCTGACATCTCACTCCAATTAGCTCTTGGAGATATCATTAGTCTAGAGGTTCACATACCTTTTCCACCTGCACTGTGAATGTTTACATGGTGTGTTCAATAAAAACATGGCAACATTTCATTCTTTGTGTGTTATTAGTTTAAGCAGACTGTGTGTGACTTAGATGATGATCAGATCACATTTTATGACCAATTTGTGCAGAAATCCATATCATTCAAAAGGGTTCACATACTTTTTCTTGCAACTGTATACACACAAAAACTGCTTCATTAAGCTAAAATTGTTTAGGTGACTATAGGAACACTTTGAGAACTATAACAACTTTATTGCAACAAAGTTAATATTGTGCAAAGATGTCGCCTGGCGCCGGCGTACTTCAAAGAGTCAAACCATTAAGGAATATTTTAACCCCAAATGTACATTTTTTTCCCAAGTCATTATGAGAAAGAGGACGCTCTCAGCACACCAGCTACGACCCTGTCCGAGGTTTCCTGATTCACGACACAGTCTGTGCAGTGGGCTGAGCACAGTCAGGAGACCTCCTCAGACAATAGCAACTTCATTTTGAGGAAGTTGTTATGGTGCCAGGAGTGTCCCTGTAAAGAACCAGGTAGAAAATGTTGTTGTTATAAAGGTAGTTTTCGGTCATGGGGACTTGGCTTACAGTTGCTTTAAAATTCTATTTTGAAACTTCCCTAACTTGTCAATCTTCTTCCTCATGCAAACAGAACCAGTAGTTGTGGCTATTTGGTTGATTTGGAAATTTAGTTAAATTTTCCCTCTCATCCACAGCACCCAGCTTATATACAGCAGAAATATGAACCTTTACATCACCCCAACTGTGACATAAATAAAACTCCACGAGTGAGGTCACATAAAACTGAAAAATGTTGATAAAAAAATAATAATGCTAAAAAACATTTCACAAAATCTGTTATTTTTGTTAATATCAAAAGCAAAGGATTTGCATTTCCCTTTTGGTACATTTGTATTAACACTATTTGTGCAATACTTTAAATTAGAGGTAAAAGTTGAATTAAATATTTAATTTTAAATTGTCACTCTAAACAACATGTTATTGTAGCAAATTTGGTGTTAGAATACAGGAGCTGTCTGACTGGGCTTCTCTTGATTCCTCTACTCTAACATTCAGCCACTGGTGTAATAATTATGGGAATTTACTTCCTTATTATCTCTCCAAATATTTGGACATTTTGAGCATGAATTGGATCTACAAGCAGAGCATTAGCAGGATTTACCTGGGTGAATTGTTGCAGTTATTCAATATTGCCAATTCACTGTTTGACAAAAAATGGTTAATGGTGATTCAGTGTCAGAGAAAGAGATACGGTGCAAGAAAACATAGACTTTAAAGGTCTTAATGTAGTTGTTCTGGTGAGTATAATCATTATATGCAGGCATTTTCATGTAAACACTGCCTTTTCAGAGAAAAGGCAGCATTTACATTGCCCCTAGGGACACCTCCAAGTGGCCACTCCTCAGATGGCCACTGGAGGTGCTTCCTGTGGCAGTGCTGCACAGTAGGCAGTCCTGACGTTCAGCGTCTCTACGCTCTGCATGGGGACGCTGAATTTTCCTCATAGATATGCATTGATTCCTTTAAGTACTTCTGCACTTAGTGTATCATTGCAATCCAATTCTTTGGACGGATGGCTCAAAAGTTCCACTCATCACTGCCCATTGACAATTGAAAATTTGGCCTGATTAAAAAATGAAATGTCTCAGTATCCTGTTAGCAACTGAGTGGATGAGCTGAAAATCTCTCGATTTTTGTCAAAACACTTAAAAAATTTAGCCAGCACCCAAACCACTGCCACAAGCTGTATTAATACAGTAAACTGCAATGATATAATAAACTGTAATAAAAAAATACTAAATTAATAATATAGAAGCATGTCATGATACTACATACTGTAATAATTCAATGAAATGTAATAATGCAATCAATTGTAATAATGCAACACACCGTAATATTACAATTATCGCACAATTTAAATACAATGTCATAGGCATAAACACAAACAAATTATCTTTGCTGTCTAAAAAATATAAATATCTTGAATGACGTGGTTGATTGGGTTTTGGCCACTTAGCCAAGGCTACCAAATTGCCATTTTAAAAATGAAACAGTTTTAAAAAAAACTAAATAAATTCTGTTAATATTTGACAACCATGAAACATGCATCTTTTTTTTTTACATAAGCATTGACTATTAGAACAATGATTCACCACCATGGTTATATCAAGTGATTATAAAGTAATTTCTATATCTCCCAGCTCAGGCTATAAAATGTAACAAGAAAGACAAAATCTACCGCTCTCTATAAAACAGCAGTTGTATCTAAATACTCTGTAAACGTATTTTTAGACTTGAATTTAAAAATAGTAACCAAGGTTAGAAATAAAACACATTCATTTGTTTCCAGCTGATCTATTTTAAACTTAAATGTATTTTTAGACTTGAAGGCAAGAATAGAAGCCAAGGTTAGAAATGAAACACATTAGTATGTTTCCAGCTGAGCTATTTTAAAACATTGTGAACATTTTTGAAATGTACTTTGAATTTTCTGGTTTATATAGCAGATATTTCACTTTTTGTCCCGGTCCAGAAAATAACTTGCGCTCTCATTTTTGCAAGCCTAAACCCACCGTTGCTTCCGTTCCCATCTCATGATCATGACTAACCAGAACTTGCCTTAACTCCCATTACTACCTTTAGATTATAAACTCATCATAAGCCAATGTATGCACTCTATGCACTATGAATAAAAGTGCTATGAATATAGATGTTAAGGGACACAGTAGGCACTATAACCAATACATCTCATTCAATTTATTATAGTGCTTGGAGTCCTCTGGCACTGTCCCTCCATTCAGTGTTATATTTGAGCAGTTTAACACTAAATAAGGGTCCCCAGCTTCCCAGAGCTCCACCTCCCCTGGAGGTGTGGCTAAGGCACTGATTGCACACTTCCTTCTAGCCATACCAATTCATACGAGCATTGGGCGCTGTGATAGGCTGAAATAGGTCAGCTGATACTTTTGGCCAATCACTGTCACCTATTGCTGCTCAGGCTAATGCTTTCTCATTAGCTCAAGCAGTACAGAGGGGATCTACACCATAACCTCTTTAAAGGGATAAATCAGATACAGTGTTCATTTAAGCTCATGGACTGTTCCCTTTGTATTGATATGTGCGTATTCTGCTAATTGTACAGCTCGGCGTATTAAGTTGACAATTTAGAAATTATAAATAGATAAATAACACGCAGGTAACAAGTCATGATCTTAGAATTATAAACTACAGGTATGATGGATACATTGAGTGGGGTGCATTACAGGATACTACAGTAAGTATCGTGGAAGTACAAAGCCCCTTTTACAGCCACAACCTGAGTCCCAGATTGCAATGAGCCTAAAATGCTAAATATTGGACTTTTTAGTAATTCAGTATAAACTAAGGGTCAGATTGATCAACACAAAACTGGTGCTGTCTAAGGCAACTGGAGACATTCTATCGGTTTCTAAGACCCTTGTGTCTTCTTTATCACATTAACCTAGAATAGTACTACTAGCACTAGTTGAACTCGATATAGTCTATTGTGTTCTAAGTTATCTTTAGTGCACCTTGTCACCTCTGCATATCTGGATGACAGCTTCCACTTAAAGCTTTACTAATCCACATGACTTTGCAGCTTAATTGTATGCAAATGTTTTACCAGTATATCAGCTTCTTAAATATAAGTAGAAATTAAATATTCAAATATTTCATATTTAAAGACCTGTACATATATTCAAACATTTTTGGAAAACAACTCAACATTTTGGAGCTACTTTGACCTAATAGCAGAAAGTTAACATTTGACGTACAAAACTCAGTCCAAGATAAAATTATTAGAAAATATCTCCAATGTAACTATATATATATATATATGTTCTCTAATTCTACTTATTTGGATATTTTCTTAAATAAGTTATAACTCTCTATTTAGTGATGGCGCTAATTCTAAAATAAAAATCATCATAATAGTCCATAGATAATTATGTACAGGTTGAATGTCTTACTTATTTGCATCTGTGCAGAATCTGAGATATTTCAGTGAAGGCAGATTCTTAAAAATGTCCCCAGAATATAAAAATAAAGTCTATATATGTTATCTAATATACAAGATATTCCAAGGTGCATTTGCAGAATGCAAAGAATTCCTTCAGTTTACATCATATGTTCAGTATCCCCTTTCCCTTCTCCTCTATCTTTGGCTGCTAGAATGCAGCCATGAAGTTTGACTTACAAATGTTGCTTTAGGGTAAGGGAAGGTACCATATACAGTTTCTCTCTGTCAAGATATTGACAAAATGGAGTCTTGGAGAAACAAAAGCTAGAGTAAAGAGGAAGGTAAGTGTGTTTTATGGGTAAAGATAATTTTGTCTTGCAAAGTTCTACAAAATGTAGTTTAGCCCAGATATACGGATTGCTGGGAGGGAAGGAGTTACATGGAAAGTTTTTCAATATCAAACAATGATATGACCTGAATAATATGGGAACAATGACCAACAAAACAGGAATTAATTACTCATCAATGAAAGAAAAGACCAATTTAAAATTACACATTACTCAATGGCTATAAAACCTAACAGACACGGACTGCAGGTTATACGCTCATGAAATTCGAGGAAAGTATTAAAGGGACACTATAGTCACCAAAACATCTTTTGCTTTACTAGGAAGTTTTGGTTTATAAATCATGCCCCTGCAGTCTCACTGCTCAATTCTCTTCCATTTAGGAGTTAAATCACTTTGTTTATGCAGCTCTAGTCACACCTCCCTGCATGTGACTTACAGAGCCTTCCTAAACACTTCCTGTAAAGAGTCATCTAATGTTTATACTTCCTTTATTGTAAATTCTGTTTAATTTAGAATTTCTTATCTCCTGCTCTGTTAATAGCTTGCTAGACTTGCAGGAGCCTCCTGTATGCAATTAAAGCTCAATTTACAGAACAGGAGATTAAAACGTTTAAAGTATATTACATCTGGTTGAAAGTGAAATCATTTTTTTTCATGCAGGCTGTGTGAGTCACAGCCAGGGGAGGTGTGGCTAGGACTGCATAAACAGAACCAAAAGTGATTTAACTCCTAAATGGCAGAGAATTGAGCAGTGAAAGTGCAGGTGCATGATCTATACACTAAAACTGCTTCATTAAGTTGATTTGGTGACTATAGTGTCCGCCATGGTGTGGTGAGCTGCAGCTGGACTGTGCTTTTTACTATTTGATTATCAGTTGTTTTTATTTTTAATAAATGTTTTTTGCCTGACACTGGAGTCGCAGGAGCATTTATCAGATCCCACGTACCCAAGGGGCTGATCCTCCCTGGGCGAGATAGCTTAGAGTGGGGCTCATACCACTCTACATTTGTGAGTTGCATTCTTAAAGAGACAGTTTATCTTAGTTTAAATTTTAATAATTTTAATAATTGTATTGCACTAGGAGTGCTTTCTCTGTCCCCCCCCACCCCTCTACTTTTGTCTCCTTAATTACAGATATCAATTGTACAGTATAACAGGCTATAAGTATACACACATATACACCTGGGCTTGTAGACACCCTATAAGGGATCACACTTGCTTGCACTGTATCATCTGTTTGTAAATACTTCTCAACACTTGAGGGGCTTTAAATATTTGACCAAATTCCATACTGTGTGCCACACAGGACATAGGTATCCTCAATTTTTTATGTCTTGAATATGTTCACTCTGAAACACTGAGTCCAGCTAGATCCTCAGGATTATTTGCTGAAGTGAGAATTCATAGACAATTTGAGGTGAATTTTTCAAGTTCAGCTAGTTTGATCTTAAATTTTAATTTCAATTTGAACTCACTTTGGATTTTCACATTAGTAAATAAGCCTGACTGTATGGATTTTTACTTAACTTTATACAATTGTATCTTAACTTTAATATATTTATACATTTACCTCACTGACAATGGTGTAGAAGAAAAACTCTATGAATTAATATCTCTTTTTATGACAAGTACACATTAGCTGGAAAAAGTACCCATGCTCTTTCCACTTTACTTTTACTTTTTTTTTTTGGTGCAGGGGGAGCAGAGAAATTTTGGGATTGTTGGTACTATTTTGAATGAAAAAGACAATATGGTGCAGGCTCCTATGGTTTTATAGTATAAAGGGGTTGTGATATGTTCCAGGCATTGAGTAGTAAATAGATTTACATGTGTCTGCTCATCAAGAGTGGAGGAATACCAAAGCTTTTTCCATGAGAAGCTCCAAAACTTAGTACCCCTAAACAACCATGAGATAGAACGGTAGGCTGAGAGAGTCCAGAAACATATTTCATCACACTGCAGACTTTTTATCGGAATAAGCACATCACGACAAAGTTTCGGCCTATTTTGACTTGGCCGAAATGTTGTCATGTTTGTATTCCAACAAAATGTCTGCATTCAATTTGTGTGCCCGCACTCCCTCTGCATTTTGAAATATTCTAGGGTTTTGTCATCCACTGAACCTGGAGTATATTGTTTAGAATAATGATCTCCTAGGATGTGTGCAGTCCTTACTGGAAACATATTTAATACTGTGGGATGAGATGGAACTTAATTATGGGTGGCCCAGTGCTCAACCTCAAATATTAACTTATCCTCTTTACTTGTAGGAGGTGAATGCTACTAGAATGAATCCAAAAAGTAATAGTTCTAGTGCACTTTGTTAGTGACTCAGTACCCCAAATTTATTCATATTTCAGGTAAAACGATTTCAATATCAGCTAAAGTCTTTATCAAGCTAAAATCCTAAAATCCCCATGTTAGTCCCATGCAAACCCCAGATTAGTGAATCGTTTATTGAGCAAACACCAAACAGTAGTGAATTGAAAGCCAAATTGTAAAAAATGTTGTTGTTTTTTTAATTCCAACTCAAATATAGTCACAGCCTAACTATTTTAGACCAAGTTTGAAAATTATGTTTTGAATTGACTATATTTTTGTATTTAGTGAATACGTCTTTTAGCATTACCACCAGGAATTTGCCAATGAAAAGCTGGCACCGTAGTTGACTTGGAGAAATTGTTTCAATTTGGCTATTTTACGGTACAATTTAAAAATTTACTTTGAATTCCTACCGATTTTTGGTTTATTGAATAACCCAGTCTGTCAGGGTTATTTATTAAAGTGAGACTTCAAAAGTGAATTCAAAGTGGATTTCAAATTTAAAGGGACACTGTAGGCATCAAAACATCCTTAGCTTAATAAAGAATTTTTTTGTGTATAGATAATGCCGCTGCTGTCTCACTGCTCAATTCTCTGCCATTTAGGAGTTAATTCACTTTTGTTTCTGTTTATGCCGCCCTAGCCCTAGCCACAGCTCCCCTGACTTTGACTCACACAGCCTGCGTGAAAAAAATAATTTAATTTCAATCAGATGTTAACTTGCTTTAGAAGTTTTTATCGCCTGCTCTGTAAATTTTATTTTAATCACACAGGGGGTTACTGTATGGTCTAAAAGGCTATTAATAGTGGAGGACAAAAGACATTATAAATTAAACACCAGTATTAGAAAAAGGGTCCAGGCACTCCAATGTCTTCAGGCACCTTTATTAGAACATTTGGAACACTGCAACATTTCGACTCCCAGTGGAGTCTTTGTGAAGCTTGACAAATACTGGTATTTATTATCTTCTGGGCTTGTGCTGTCCCTTGGTAGAGCTTAGCACCCTGTCTTAAGTGAATTGAGTACAGTTCTTTTTGCAATCCTAAATTAAACAGGCTGATCAACAAAGGAAGTTTAATAATTAGATCCCTGTTTACAGGAAGTGTTTAGGAAGGCTGTGCATCTTACATACAGAGAGCCGTGACTAGTCTATACAGCAAAACTGCTTTGTTAACATAAAGTTAAGCATAGGTTACCTTGAGAGTGTTTCAAGTTCAGATACTTTCAGCTTAAATTTAAAATTGACTTTAAATTCACTTTGAATTCTCACTTTGTATGTGTTTTACTTTTTTTTTGTATAATAGGGGTGGGTTTTAAGTCGGAAACAAGTGGTTGCTACTTGCTACGGTGAAGCTCATTTTAAGGAGCAGACATTATTAGCTGTTGGCACGTTGTATGTTATCTTCTGAAAGCCTTTCACGAGGCATTATCCAGATGCAGAGTTTGAGTTGGCACAAAGCACAGGTCTCTGCACCTGTCACTATGCTCTGATAGCATCTCACGTAAGCTTTGATTTGCGAGAAATAAACACATAGTGCAAAGAACGACACCTGCCCAAATAGCCCCAACCATCCGTGGTCGGTTTCTCAGTAACGGACACTTTTAACCCTTCCAGCTGAATTTATATTAGAGCAGTTTAGAAGATATTTAATTGACAGGATTATTCACTAAATAAGCAATTGAGGAGAATTGCCACGGGTTTGCGCAATTTAAAGGGCAATGATCACTTCCAAGGATTTTTAATATTATGTTTACTTATCCCTATTTTAAACAAATATGTATGCATGAGATGTAAAATATAAAATTAAATTAAAGGTAGGAATCCACTCATATATCTTGCCACTGGCTGCCTCCATCTTAGCCCTCGGTCAGCCATTGTTATAAGTTCTATTCTTTGCACCTGCCACTCATCATAGAGAAAGCACTGCCCCTGAAATTGAGATTTTTTTTTAGTGCTTCAATTTTTTATCTAATTTTTCTTTAATTTCCCAAACAATTCCTAGTTTAGTCAATAACTTTATTACATAAATATAGCAAAACCCCACATAGATATATGGAAAGTACACAGTAGTCCTGACTGAGTTAGATATAATCTTCAGGACGGATTCCCCAAAAGTATTACTCCAGACATCTAAAACAAAGGGAAAATCATAGTTAATAGGACAGTCTATTGTCTAAAAATTACTGTTTAGTAGACATACCCCAATTTGAAATGATGCATGCATTTAATTATGCATTTTGTCAATGGGGTATAATATTTAAAAACTGGTTGCAAAACCTACAGATCTCTTGTCTGCAGCCTATGCAAGCCCTCCCCTTCTATCCCCTCCCAGACTTTCCGTAGCTTTCCAATCACAGACTTCTCAATGCAGCTTAATGAGAAGTCTTTGCAAGACAGGTGCTCTGCGTAATTGAACTGCATCCACTAAGCTAATCAACCTGGAAGTAACTGTATCTGTTGTCTGATTGACAGCCAGGGGGGTGTAACAAAGTTAATTTATTTATATTTCTATTGATATCTGAACTTTATGAAAAATGAAAAGAAAAAAGGTGCTTCAAGGGTAAAAACTATTCGTATGATACCAAAACTAATATGACTGAATTCTGATGGATTAAAGGAGCAGATGACCCTGGCCGAATTTGAACTAATGATCCTTTCACATTAGGAAGTATTGCATTGCCCAATGAGATCTCTCAATGATCTATAGCTGTGTACAGTAAAATTCTAGGACAGCATTAGTAGCACAATGGGTATACCAACTATACAATCGATGCCCGAGTTCAGTATGAGTTCAGTCTGAGTTCAGCTTCCAGAATTCTCCACTTTCCCAGTGTCCTTGTGTCACCCACTTATGTCACCATCCAGTCTGGAACTGTCTGCACATTGTCTGTTGCTTTCTATCTCATATCTCAATCTGTGCATGGACAGGGATTTAATAGAATGCTTTAGACTTGCACACACCTGGCTTGTACTTTCTCATTAGTATGTCTGAGTTACCTGAGGACACATTAAATACCAGCTGCAGTTCATCCAGGGGTACGCTTGGTTTCTAGCGTTTGAACTACACACAGTTAATTAACTTTTATCGAGGTGAGGTATTATGTTTGGAGATGTCTCATATCTGCCTGACAGACAGAGTGGAAAGAATATGTTTACAATGGGCGGATATCTTCAATGTCATTTATTCGGAATTAGCACAATTCCATAGAAACCGTACAAGGAACGATAACATCAATATCAGTTTTATGTATTCATCCCTCACACAAGGTGAACCAGAAACCTCACAGAGCACACAAACTGTATACAGAATGTACTAGGACCCTCACACAGAGTACACCTTATCCCTGACATAGAGTGCATTAGAACCCTCATATAAAGTGTACTAGAACCTTCAAATAGAATTTACTAGATAGAATCTTCACAGTGCACTCAAAGCTTCACACAGAGTGCATTCAATATGCTAGAACCTTCACATAGAGCAGGGATAGGCAACCTTCGGCACTCCAGATGTTGTGGACTACATCCCCCATATGCTCTTATACCCATAATGCTGGCAAAGCATTATGGGAGATGTAGTCCAAAACATCTAGCGTGCCAAAGGTTGCCAATGCCTGACCTAGAGTGTGCTAGAACCTCATATAGAGTGTACTAAAACCTTCAAATATAATATACTAGAATCTTCAAAGTGCACTCAAACCTTCACACAGAGTACACTAAAAACAGAGCCCACCAGAAACTATACATAGAGTGTGCTAGAATCTCACATAAAGTGCACTAGAACCTTCAAATAGAATGCACAAATACCTTCAGAGTGCACTAGAACCCTCACAACGAGTACACAAGAAATACTATAAACCACCATAAATTATTTTGAGTCATTCAGCACCAAGTACTTCCCATTACTTCTGCAGCATGCACCAAATGTGCCGGTGTGATCGCAACTGGTTTAAAGATCCTATGGCATGTCCAAGTTCTGCGCAGAAAATTAATGGCTGGATTAAACACAAACTGCGTGCCAGCCTAGCGTACCTGGCATTGTGTAAACTAAAATAAAATCACATCTTCACATCTTCTGTGTGTTGTAGATTAAGGGACAGTAATTAGCTTGTCTGTCATCTGAACTGTACTTTTCCAAATCAGTTATTTTGGCCAAGGGGTGAACTCACCAAAATACAGTGTTCAATGAATAAACATATAAACACACATACACAGCACACACAGACACAAACATATACCATTTTCTCACAGCTCCAGGTTGGGAATCTGTTAAGCTAAGTACCAGCTGAGACAGGGACGTGCATTTCCAGGTAAACGGTATTAGATATAATTATATCCTTTTGATGGTTTATTGTGTAGGGTAGGCCCTGACATTACTAGGAATGGGTGTAGTCCTGTGGTTTTGGAGATTGTTTATACACAGTGGAGAGTCTCACTTTTAGGGAGCAGTTCTACGTATTAAAGTGCCCTTAGTCGAACAATATAGAACTATTTTTTTTTATTCATGGCAAATTAGTGTTCTATTTTAATTCTACAACAAAAAATATTCTTATTAAGTGTCCTATGATCTTATGATAAAATGTAGTGGTCTGGGGCCAACGCCGTGAGATGCTTTTTTTGCTCCCAGGACAAATCTATATACACCCTGCTATTTCTAGTTCCATGCTTTGTCATGCTCTCAATGAAACTTGCCGATAATGAAAATGTGTATTATGTGTACATATATAAAAAGTGTAGTTTGTGTGCTTGGATATGTATGTGGTTGTAGTTGGTCACTAGCGCATCTCTACACCTGCCTCCTGTCCCAACTTCATAATTGTCAAAGTTGGCAAGAATGAGAATTAGCACAAATGAGGCCAAGTAACAAATCTATAATGAATGTGGAGGCGAGGATCATCTTCCTGTCCACCCGCACCTCCCACGCCTCACCCCTCTGTCAGTCCCTACATTGGCTTCCCATTTGATATAGGGCACAATATAACATTCTGGTTCTTGCTTTAAAAAATCTCTACATATTGCTACTCCCACCTGTCTATCCTCCCTAATACACAAGTATGTCCCATCTAGGCTTCTCTCTGCCGAAATCCTGCGTCTGTTCCCTGTTCGTACTACCACCTCTGATGCTCGCCTTCAAGACTTCTCGATTGCTGCACCATTCCTGTGGAACTCCCTGCCCTTTTCCGTTAGACGCTCACCCAGTTTCCACTCCTTCAAAAAATCATTAGAAACTCACTTTTTCACAAAAGCGTATCAATTAAACTGTTAATGGCTCCCGACTGATTACTCTCTTGCATCTGTCATCTAAAAAAACAAAACACACACAAGTCTTCATTGAACACTATTCTACCAATCTACTTCCCTAATACTTTCCTTACCTTTTGTGTTACGTTACCCCACTCCCTCTAGCATGTAACCTCATTGAGCAGGGACTTCAATCCCTCTGTTCCTGTGCGTCAAACTTGACTGGTTACAATTACATGTTTGTTAGTCCACCCATTGTAACGCGCTACGGAATTTGTTGGCGCTATATAAATATAATGATAATATGAGATAAATGCAAGCCCCTCTCCACATACAGCCTGCTTCATTGAGAGCTGTGAACTCAGGATGGAACTTGGGTTGTTCTATAAGTGCATGTGAGACACATGTGGGACTCCAGGGAACAAACACTAGATGGTGGGACCGTAGCCTTTTAGACTGCTCATATGGACTGTGCCCTCTTTACCTACTCTTCCCATATAGAAAACGTGACTTGTTAGAATTACTATTGTCTAGTTTTACCTATTGCACAGCGCTTCAGAATATGTTGTGGCTGCATAAATAATTGTAATTGAATCTGGGACAGGAGATTTGTCAGTAGGTCCAGTGGACTTTGCAGAGGGCAATATAACTGCATAATTGTGATCACACCATTTTTAAAAGGATATTTGTGCTGGTGCTCCACATTTCACTATAGTGTTCCACTATAGTGATTGTTCACTAGTGTTAATCCACATGATTACAAACTGGCATCATGGGAGTAGTATTGTTATGACAGGTGGAGACCTACGTGCTAGGACTATAGTATCCTGTACAGTAACTTCTCTATATAGACCTGCTCTGATTGCTCAAAGTTTGCTCGGAATAACTTCATGATTTCTGTACTATATGATCATAAACATGATAAACATACATGCATTTTTATGAGCCTGTGGCATGCACATTATCTGAAATATAATATCCTCGTATACTCATAATGTTATTGATTAACTTTTAAAATGTGTTTCCATATGCACAGCACAGTGCCTTATTGTACTTACTTTCCAGTGTACATTTAGGAGTATTTTTTCCCTTCTGTATAGTAATAAACCATTTTCAAACAGGTTCAAAGGGCCATTTGTAAGAAATAACCATTATTAGATACACAATATCAGATTAGCTGTTGTGGAAGAACCAGCCACCTATTTGTATTAGAGACTGTTTTGTTCATGTCAAAGACTTAGCTGGTTCGAAAATTGGGGTTCCTTGAACAGACTAGAGCAATATTGTTTGTATACCGAACCATCTACCGAACAGTTGGACCACCCAGGGGAGTCATGTGCCTCCATTTGACCCTATTCACTCTTAGAAAACGTAAGGTTCTAGGCGGTCGGCTGGGTGGCCGTCATTTGTATGACCGAACATGTGGCGGCGCCCATCTTTGTCCACGAACACAGACAGTGGTGTTTGGTCGTCGAGTGCATGGAACTATAATTGGACACGACGGAACAACGGAACGAACACCGCTGGACTATCACCCTTTCGTGTGTTCAGTTCAGTTCACCTTGAAAGAGCGGCATTCGTATGAAACAAACTACCGAACAAGGGGAACACACTCCCCTGCTATAAGAAATTGGTTTAATTCGTTATTTTCTATGTTTTATACTCCAGAAAGAAGCCCGGTCAAAGCCTAGTAATATCTGGAACTGTTTTGGGGCTTCAACTCGTGGTCGACCGGTCTGAACTTTACTCGAATGGTGTTCTGAAAACCACTGAACGGATCTGAGGGATATTTTGACAAAGTGGACGCTCAGATCCCAGCTATTCGACAAAGTAACTTTTGGGGAGTTCTGAAGTATTAAAAATGTATTTTATACCATTTATAAATATTATGTATTTCTGTACCTGGGAGATAATGTAATTAAAGAGTTGTTCTTACTCAATCATCTCCAAGGTACAGAGGAGGAGTTTGGGAAATGTTTATTTGTTGCATGTCTCCACTCAGGTCCACCAGGGGAAAACCCCTGGAATGTGAATTAAGAAACCCCTTGCATGGGGAGTAGCATAAAAGCCAGCTGTGGCTGAATAAAAATCAGTTGACGCCCAGAACTGTGTATCGTCCGGTTACTGGAGAAATCGGGATTATATTGCTACACTGCGCTTCTCTTGGAGGTTCTACAGTCTACCAGCGGAGATATTGATTTTAATATTGCAGCTCCGCTACAGCTGTGATCAGCAATATCAAGTTTATATTATTTACATCAGTCAATGGTGCATATTTTGCAAGGCACAGAGACGTCTACAGGAATATAGACCATTTGATCAATTTCAAAGTAGGAACAAGGAAAAACTAAAAACACAAGCATGATTATTCAGTAATATGAGAATCGTGGAGGATCCAAATTTAATTTTTAATTTGAAGCAAAAATAGGCAAAACAAATCAATTGACAAGAAGGCATTATGGGGAATGGATATGAAATTACTGCAAGTGAAGATATGTTTAACAATTTTTGCATTCTATGTAAAATTCACGTAAAAAACAACATGCACTTGTGTTTACTGCGTTACTTACTAGTTTCCGGTCTACAAACTGAATTTAAGCGCATAGATAGTAATGGCAATAAGAAAAAGATGCATACGATATGCTGAAGAAGGAATTACTTTGAGTATTGATATGCCCCAGTGCCCTCAAACACATACTGACTTGGAAATTTAATTCTCTACCCTCTGCATGCAGACACTAAACTTTCCTCATAGAAATGCATTGGTTCCACTTACTCCGTATCTACGAAATGGGGCATTCGAGCCCAGGCTGTGCGCGCGCAACTTTAGAGGCATAGAGGACACTGGGGTTCCGAGATACCACCACCTGTACGAAAATGGAACGCTCAGAACGTTCGACAACCTAAAAACCCTTGCCCCCTTGACTACGAAAGATGTCTTTAGATACATACAATTACATTGCCAAAAAAATATACGGAAAGCAGCCCAAACCCAAATGACGTTCTATGAACGACTGTGCACCTCAGAGACAGAACAGAAGGGCCTTATATCCATTGTATACACACAACTCAACGCCCCAGATAAGGATGACAAAAAACCCAGATATATTGGACAGTGGAAGACTGACCTGGGACAAACACTAGAGGGAGAGGACCGGGCGGACATCTGGGAGGCAACCGCAAAAACCTCAGTATGCGTGCTAGAACAAGAACAAGCGTATAAAATGCTGATGAGGTGGTACACCACCCCGGTGCAATTACATAGAATGGGAAAAACCACGACAGACATATGCTGGAAAGGGTGTGGGGACAAGGGAACATTTAAATATATGTGGTGGAACTGCCCGCAAGTAGCCAGATTCTGGAAAAGGGTACAGACATTGTTGACGGAAGTCCTCGAGAAACACATTGACCTAGACCCCTGGTCCATCCTACTGTCAAAACCCACGGACGGCCTCCCAGGGAAAGTCCCGTCCATAGATGACATAATAGTGAAAATCAAGGACACATTTCTAATGGACAAACTCACAGCCCAGGTCAGAAACACGGAAACTCATTTTCACAAAGTCTGGCAAACTTGGGAGGAGTATGCGGGGGACTAGACACCACAAAATACATGGGACCATAGACATGAGACAGATGTGGGGAGCAGCCCACCGTGCGCCCCAGTGCCAAATGCAACATCACGCGGAGCGCACCCCACCCCCCCTGCGCCTTCTGCGCCCCCCTCCCCTTCATTCCCCCCGTCCACCCTGTACCACATAAATGGAGGAACCACATGGAGGTGGGGCCCTGGGGACCCACCACCTACAGAGCCACACATGTCAGGTAATACACAGCAATATAACACGGCAGGGAGTCAAATTAAAAGTCAACAGGTAGGCACACCACACGGGAACAGCCCGACACAACAAGCACCTATCCGGGACAAGGGAACCACACAAAGGAACCCCGAGGAAACAAACGCCAAAGATTCCTGATGGGTAGGACACAAGCCGTAATACCAAGCAGAAACAGAAAAATAAAAATAAAAGTTAATGCAAGCAGTTTTCAAGTAGTTCTGAAGTGAAGCAAATCACGTTAGCTTGATGGGGTCCTTTATGTGTCAGGACTTTCTAATTTTATTGCAGTTAATAAAAGGGCTTATTTCTATCTGAACTTGGCAATTTTATAAATAATTGCAGAAACGTCTCCCTGGAGGTTCTTTCGCTTCCGTTCCCTCCACAGTATTAAAGGAAGTGGTATGTGCATTCTGCTAGCGCCCATCTTCTCCCCCAAGGAAAAGTGTGCCTGTCAGCACACTCTCACATGCGCGTACACTCAACCCATTTTAGTCCTGCGCAGACTCTTAGGCTGGTAGACTGAGAGAACTTGGGCTGAAAGCCTTGCGTATGGGCGAGCTCACGGCTCAAAATCAGAGGTCTGTCAATGAGAAGCCTGTGACAGGTCACTTCCCCTGGTCCACACTTGCCAGAGGGCTAGCAATGGCAGCAGAACGCGGATTTGCAACTTTTGTAATCAGTTTTCAGATATACCTTCAATTACAAAATGGAATAAAAGCGTGCACGTTTTCATTAGGGATAGTATTTTTATTTATCTTTTCCCGTTTAAGTTTTCCTTTAATTTACCTGTTTTACTCACAAGCTCACAGATTTTTGTGTGAATGGCCACACTGGTGCATTCAGAGAGATCTGTGCCTCATTCTCATTTCTAAAGAGGCAGATTCTTTGTCCTGACTGGCATGACTTTGCTCTTCAATGTTTTCTTAAATTCCTTGATTCGCATAATGCCTATAGTCCACTTGGTGACAATGTTTCCTAGAACACAAAGCTCTGTAGGCTCCCAGCTTTTCATATTGACGAAGCATGATGGGAGTTGTAGTATTGAAACAGGAGGAGAGCTACATGCTAGCCAACCGTGCCCTCTATTACCCTTCTTAGTAATTTCTCTATATACGGTAGATCTGCTCTGTTTATTCATGTACACTCTGAATAACTTATAGATTTTTGCACTATATAATCAGGCTCTTTGCAAACATATTTATGATTCCCCGATCTGCACGTTGTTTGAAATATAATATCCTCATATACACATAAGGTTACTGATTAACTTGTAAAATTTGCTTACATATCTAAGGTGCCATTACATAAGTGAAAGTAGCACACCTTATTTTATACACTTCCCAGTGTTAATTTAGGGCTTGTTTTCCCTTTCTGTATTAAGCAACTACAAAGACATTCAAAGGGCTGGTTTCACGCAGTTAAAATATATCCAATTTATGGTCACTGCGTGTTTGGAATTAGCCGTAATGAGAAATTGAAGTTCTGTAGATCATGCAATGATGCTCTTTTAACAAGACTAGTGGAGAACTATTCAAGTAAATTGATATACAAATTAATATACAAACTAAGCATACCAGGATATTTCTAGCTTTTTAAATGGACTAGTATACTAGTATATCCTGGTGTATAGTCCTGCAATGTGCACAGCTTCAGCTTGGAGCCAAGGATTCTGAAATGGAGCAGTCAGCAGGAACATTAATTTGGTTTCCATAGCAATTGCTCCAGTTTTAGATAATTTGCTTAGTTAAGAATGGGAACAGTTACGCCAAACAGAACAATAGGCTACACAGGT
This sequence comes from Pelobates cultripes, assembly GCA_933207985.1. Taxonomy (NCBI): domain Eukaryota; kingdom Metazoa; phylum Chordata; class Amphibia; order Anura; family Pelobatidae; genus Pelobates; species Pelobates cultripes. The sequence continues at coordinate 103,662,735 of OW240923.1, forward strand.
TGGGGGAGACAAAACAAAAAACCCGAACACCATAACACTATTGAGATGCTTCATAAATACAGAATGGAAGAAGAACGAGCACAATAAATAGCAGGAGTCACCCACGGTGATAGTCCACAAAATATTGAACACAGAAATTTTATTATTTATAAAACATCAACACATTTTGTTAGATTGTATAATAGGTGGGCTAACAAACAAGTAGTTGCAACAAAACAAGTTGGACACACAGGATCAGAAGGTTGTGGAGAGGAGGATTCTTCAGAAAAAGAGACATGGAAAAGGCGGTGGTTTAGGCATAAAGACAATGACAATCTAGGACAATCTCCTAGACTGAGCTTATAAAGGGTGTGATAAAGAAGTTGATGTTCAACATTGTTGAAAGCAGTGGAAAGATCAAGAAGAATTAGAAGGGAGTTAATGACTCTTGGATTTTGCAGCAATTAAATCATTGGACTCCTTGGCCAAACCTGTTTCGACAAAATAAGTGATGAATGTGGAAAGCAGACTGAAGAGAGTCAATCCAAGAGTTAGGTTCAAAGAAGTTAGTAAAGTCCTAAACACACAACTCTCTCAAGGATCTAGGAGTCAAATCATAGTAGGTGTGGAGGGTGGTAAATGCACACGTGAAAGGAGCAGGAAAGACACCAGAGGTGGGAGACTGAATATTTTAGCAAGAGGTAGACCAAGAGATGGGACAGCATACAAATAAAATGTAACAGAATACAGGCAAGGGAACAGGTGGATGGACAATTGGATAGAAGCAGAGTAGAAACTTCTTCTTGTGTAGTGGGTTTGGGTGAGTTTAGCATAGAGGTGGGAGGGAACTGGGGGTAGCAAGGAGCAGAAAAAGGATAGAGTGTTAGGATATGTTGCCTAATTTTAAGAATTTCTGTGTTGTGAGCTGCAAAGTTTGGAGTGGTTTGGTTAGTAGGAGGGGGTTCTACATTGGAGAGTAGTTACATAATTAAATTAACTCAATTAATTCATCATATTTCTTTAAGGCCTCGAAGTCACATAATTCTATTGGTTGTACCCTGAATGAACAAGTACACAAAGATGTATAGTGGAATACTTTGGGTGAAACGTAGGCTGCAGGGTTAATTCCAGTAGAGGCTTTCTAAATGTAATAATAACAGCTCTCCATTTATTATAATACAATCCTAGGCATGAAATACAGTAATCCATCTTAGCATTGTACTTACGTCTGTTTAATAACGCATTAACCAAATTAATTAAGCATATTTGCTCAGTCGAAACAAACACTGGTTTTGGAACAAGTTTTTTAAGCTCTGTTATCTAAATAGCATTAACAGTGTGAATGAATATCTCCCAAAAAAACAACAATTGACTTAAAGGGACACTGTAGTCACTATAAACATTTCATCTCTTTGAATTGGTTACAGTGCCTGGAGTACCCTGGCACTGTCCCTCCATTCAGTGTTGCACAATGTTTGTGCAGTATGCCACAAAATAAGAGTCCCTGGCCACCCACAATCCGGCCCCTTCTGTACGTGTAGCTAAGGCAGAAATTACACACTTCCTTGTTGTCATACCCATTCATACCGTCAGTTGGAGCTCTGACAGGCTAAAAGCAGTCAGCTGACACTCTCAGCCAATCACAGCTGCCCATTGCTGCTCAGGGTAATGCTTCCTTATTAGCCAATGCAGCACAGAGGGGATGGACTGACAAGGACTCTTGTTTAGCATTAAAACCTTAAAACATTAAAAACTGTTTAATATTAAAAGAAATGGTGGTACCAGGGGACTCCAGACACTATAACCAGTTTAATGAGATGAAGCCGATACAGTGCCTACGGTGTCCCTTTAAGCTACAAACATAGGTTTGTCAAGTGATCACTATCCAGCTGTTGTAAAATAACAATTCCTATCATGCCTTGCAAGCCTAGAGGGAATAATTATATAAATAAAACAGATACCAGTGAGTCATGAAGCCCTTATGTAGATAAATATTATACAGAAAAAAATGATGTTATTCACAGCAGTCGGTACTGTAGTTCCAACAGCCTTGTATTGAACAGACACAGCATCATGGGATTTGTTGTCCTCCAGCAACATGGAGTATTGGATTTACCTTTTGGCTAAACCTGGTTGAGATCAATGAACACATAATGTTTAAAATTGGTTGGCTGTATCCTTCATTTGTGGCTTCACCATGATGTCTCACGTACAAAATGTGCAACTTTAATAATTATGAATTAAAATTCACACCCACCGCCACCAAAATGGGGCAAAGCATAAACAAAGCAAATTGTGCCTGATAATAAATTTAACTCCAGAACAGTTCAATACATTGGCTATGTGTTGGTGTAGAGGCTATCGTCACTTAACCCGTGCAACCTTTCATTTTCTGCCTAGACAGACTATTTTGTCCTTGAAACTTATACTTAATAATTTATTGATTTATTGAGTTTAGTTACTTAATTCTTCTCTGTGTTATATTGTGTTCTCTTTGATCTTGTGAAATGATGAATCGAGGGAAAGTTATTGAAATGTTTGGCAAAGAAAAATAAAAAGCATCACTTCCCTGGCTTTTATACAGATGCAAAGTATAAACAAGCGTTGGGTTATTCAGACATGCATTTTGTGACAGGCCCGTGTAAGGCTTGTTGGGTCCTGCCTACGCAGTGAATTGTAAATGAAATACATTGCAAAATGTATGCAACAAGTGTTGATTTGGACAGGGGCGGACTGACCACTCGGGCAGATCGGTCTTGGACCGAGGGCCCGAGACAGCCAGGGGCCTGGACGCATGGCCATGCTCCAGCTGGAGAGTGGAAAATCTCCCCTTAATAGGTTGTGGGGCCCCTGATGGAGCGCAGGGCTCCAGCAACTTATTACTCTGCACTTTACCGCCCCCCCTCCCTCTCTCAAAATGAGAGCTGGCAGCATTACTTCCTCTCTGCTAGGGCTCCTTGCTGTCCTGTGGGGGTGGCTAGGAAGAGACATCACTACCTGTTCTCCTCCCACACCGAGCCTTCACAGCCAGCAAGGCTGCCACTGGAAGCAGGACAAAGGTAGGACTTAAAAAGGGGAATATTGGAAGAGATCACAGGGAGCAGGAGAGAGGGAGGAAAAATAAAGGGGAAGATTGGGAGGAAAAAAAAATAATGAAAGCATTAGAAAAATAGTGCCAAATATGAGGGCCATGGGAAGAGAACAATGTAAGGAATAGGTCATGGAAGAGATGTAGGGAGGAATCTGAGGGAGAAAATCATGGTAAGAGGATTATACAGAGAGCATGATAAGTGTATGGACACAGCAATGGAAAAGAGACAGATGATTGAAAAGTATGGGGAAAGGAAATAGGGGATGGTGGAAAGATATGGATTGAGGATTGCAAGACTAAGGTAATGTGAAATATGTAATGATGGGGCTGTACAGAATATGGGCCAGTCAGGGCCGTCTTTAATAACGAATGGACCCTGGGCAAGTGTTTGCTTGGGCCCCCTGTGCCCTGCCGCTCTCGCCCCTCACTCCCTGGTATGCAATCACGGCATCCATCCCAACGCAGTGGCGGTACTAAAGTAGAATGAATTTTATTGGGACCCCCAATCAGGGGCGATCTGACCACTCGGGCACTTCGGTCATGGACCGAGGGCCAGAGGCAGTCAGGGGCCCGGCAGCACAGCCATGCTCCAGCTGGAGAGATCAGAGATCTCTCCAACTGGAACGGCAAAAAAAAAACAAAAAACTTTTTAATTGATAGGTTGTGGGGCCCCTGATGCAGCGCGGGGCCCCACAGCCTACCACTCTCTAAATCCCCCCCCTCCCTCCCATGAGACCTGGCAGCTTCACCTCCTCTCTGCCAGGTCTCCTTCTCCCTGTCCCACGCGGTGCTCTGTGTGATGGGGAGAGGGGCCAGGAAGTGACATCACTTCCTGTTTACTCCTCTCACACAGAGCCCAGCGAGGGGAAGGAGCAGCAGCCTGGGAGAGAGCAGAGGGAGCAGAGACACAGGTAGGTACTAATCACCCCCTCCCCCCTCACTGTCACTAGTCACCCTCCACCCCCCTCACTGTCACTAGTCACCCTCCACCCCCCCTCACTGTCACTAGTCACCCCCTCACTGTCACTAGTCACCCCTGTCACTAGTCACCCCCTCCCCACTGTCACTTCCCTAGTCACCCCTCACTGTCACCAATCACCCCTGTAACTAGTCACCCCTCCCCACTTTGTCACTTTGAGTACCCCCCTCACTTGTCACCAATCACCCCCCACTTTGTCACTAATCACCTCCACTGTCACTAGTCCTCACCCCCCTCACTGTCACCAATCACCCCCCACTGTCACTAATCACCCCTCACTGTCACTAGTCACCCCCCCTCCCCTCACTGTCACTAGTCACCCCACTGTCACCAATCACTCACTGTCACTAATCACCCCACTGTGACTAGTGACATAGGGAGGGATGGGGTGACACAGTGACAGAGGGAAGAATAGGGTGACACAGTGACAGAGGGAGGGGGTGACTAGTGACAGAGTGCGGGAGTGGGTGACTAGTGACAGAGTGAGGGGATGACTAGTGACAGAGTTAGGGATGGGGTGACTAGTGACAGTCACCATCTCCCTCCCTCTGTCACTAGTCACCATCTCCCTCCCTCTGTCACTAGTCACACCCTCCCTCACAAGTAACCCCCCCGTCACTAGTCACCTCTCCCTCACTCTGTCACTAGTCACCCATTCCCTCCTTCACTCTGTCACTAATCACTCCCTCACTCTGTCACTAGTCACCCTCTCCCTCACTCTGTCACTAGTCACACCCTCCCTCACTCTGTCACTAGAGTGAGGGAATGACTGGTGACAGAGTGAGGGAAGGGGTGACTAGTGGCAGAGTGAGGGAAGGAAAGGATGACTGGTGACAGAGTGAGCGGATGACTGGTGACAGAGTGAGTTAGGGGGATGACTAGTGACAGAGTGAGTTAGGGGGTGACTAGTGACAGAGTAAGGGACAGAGGGGGTGACTAGTGACAGAAGGAGGGAGGGAGTAGTGACAGAAGGAGGGAGGTGGTGACTGGTGACAGTCACCACCTCCCTCACTCTGTCACTAATAACCCTTTCCTCACTCTGCCACTAGTCACCCCTTCCCTCACTCCGTCACTAGTGACAGAGTGAGGGAGGGGATGACTAGTGACAGAGTGAGGGAGGGAAGTGGTGACTAGTGACAGAGGGAAGGGTGACTAGGGACAGAGTGAGGGAGGTTGTGACTAGTGACAGTCACCACCTCCCTCACTGTCACTAGTCACCCCCTCCCTCACTCTGTCACCAGTCATCCCCTCACTCTGTCACTAGTCACCCCTTCCTTCCCTCACTCTGCCACTAGTCACCCCTTCCCTCACTCTATCACCTGTCACCCCCTCACTCTGTCACCTGTCACCCCCTCACTCTGTCACCTGTCACCCCCTCACTCTAGTGACAGAGTGAGGGAGGGTGTGACTAGTGTCAGAGAGAGGGAGGGGGTGACTAGTGACAGAGTGAGGGAGGTGATGATTAGTGACAGAGGGAGGGATGGGGTGACTAGTGACAGTCAACCCCCTCCTTCACTCTGTCACTAGTCACCCCTTCCTTCCCTCACTCTGCCACTAGTCACCCCTTCCCTCACTCTATCACCTGTCACCCCCTCACTCTGTCACCTGTCACCCCCTCACTCTGTCACCTGT
>OW240923.1:103676945-103744874 GCA_933207985.1 Pelobates cultripes
CCCTCCCTGTGTCACTAGTCACCATCTCCCTCCCTCTGTCACTAGTCACACCCTCCCTCACAGGTAACCCCCCCGTCACTAGTCACCTCTCCCTCACTCTGTCACTAGTCACCCATTCCCTCCTTCACTCTGTCACTAATCACTCCCTCACTCTGTCACTAGTCACCCTCTCCCTCACTCTGTCACTAGTCACACCCTCCCTCACTCTGTCACTAGAGTGAGGGAATGACTGGTGACAGAGTGAGGGAAGGGGTGACTAGTGGCAGAGTGAGGGAAGGAAAGGATGACTGGTGACAGAGTGAGCGGATGACTGGTGACAGAGTGAGTTAGGGGGATGACTAGTGACAGAGTGAGTTAGGGGGTGACTAGTGACAGAGTAAGGGACAGAGGGGGTGACTAGTGACAGAAGGAGGGAGGGAGTAGTGACAGAAGGAGGGAGGTGGTGACTGGTGACAGTCACCACCTCCCTCACTCTGTCACTAATAACCCTTTCCTCACTCTGCCACTAGTCACCCCTTCCCTCACTCCGTCACTAGTGACAGAGTGAGGGAGGGGATGACTAGTGACAGAGTGAGGGAGGGAAGTGGTGACTAGTGACAGAGGGAAGGGTGACTAGGGACAGAGTGAGGGAGGTTGTGACTAGTGACAGTCACCACCTCCCTCACTGTCACTAGTCACCCCCTCCCTCACTCTGTCACCAGTCATCCCCTCACTCTGTCACTAGTCACCCCTTCCTTCCCTCACTCTGCCACTAGTCACCCCTTCCCTCACTCTATCACCTGTCACCCCCTCACTCTGTCACCTGTCACCCCCTCACTCTGTCACCTGTCACCCCCTCACTCTAGTGACAGAGTGAGGGGGGGTGTGACTAGTGTCAGAGAGAGGGAGGGGGTGACTAGTCACAGAGTGAGGGAGGTGATGATTAGTGACAGAGGGAGGGATGGGGTGACTAGTGACAGTCACCCCCTCCTTCACTCTGTCACTGTGTCACCCCCTTCCTCACTCTGCCACTAGTCACCCCTTCCTTCCCTCACTCTGCCACTAGTCACCCCTTCCCTCACTCTGTGACCTGTCACCCCCTCACTCTGTGACCTGTCACCCCCTCACTCTAGTGACTGAGTGAGGGAGGGGGTGATTAGTGTCATAGAGAGGGAGGGGGTGACTAGTGACAGAGTGAGGGAGGGAAGGGGTGACTAGTGACAGAGTGAGGGAGGTGATGATTAGTGACAGAGGGAGGGATGGGGTGACTAGTGACAGTCACCCCCTCCTTCACTCTGTCACTGTGTCACCCCCTCCCTCACTCTGTCACCGTGTCACCCCCTTCCTCACTGTCACTAGTCACCCCTTCCTTCCCTCACTCTGCCACTAGTCACCCCTTCCCTCACTCTGTCACCTGTCACCCCTTCACTCTAGTGACACAGAGAGGGTGGGGGTGACTAGTGACAGAGGGAGGAGTGACTAGGGACAAAGTGAGGGAGGTGGTGACTAGTGACAGTCACCACCTCCCTCACTTTGTCACTAGTCACCACCTCCCTCACTCTGTCACCAGTCATCCCCTCACTCTGCCACTAGTCACCCCTTCCCTCTAGTGACAGAGTGAGGGACGGTGTGACTAGTGACAGAGAGAGGGAGGGGGTGACTAGTGACAGAGTGAGGGAGGTTGTGATTAGTGACAGAGGGAAGGATGAGGTGACTAGTGACAGTCACCACCTCCTTCACTCTGTCACTAGTCACCCCCTTCCTCACTCTGTCATTGTGTCACCCCCTTTCTCACTCTTTCACTAGTCATCCCCTTCCTTACTGTCACTAGTCACCCCCTGCCTCTATCTGTCACTAGTCCCACCCTCCCTCACTCTGTCACTAGAGTGAGGGCGTGACAGGTGACAGAGGGATGGGATGACTGGTGACCGAGTGAGGGAGGGGGTGACTAGTGACAGAGTAAGAGATGGAGGGGGTGACTAGTGACAGAGTGAGGGAGGTGGTGACTAGTGACAGAGTGAGGGAGGTGGTGACTAGTGACAGTCACCACCTCTCTCACTCTGTCACTAGTCACCCGTTTATTCCCTCACTCTGCCACTAGTCACCCCCTCACTCTAGTGACAGAGTGAGGAAGGGGGTGACTAGTGACAGAGTGAGAAAGGGGGTGACTAGTGACAGAGGGAGGGGTGACTAGGGACAGAGTGAGGGAGGTGGTGACTAGTGACAGTCACCACCTCCCTCACTCTGTCACTGTGTCACCCCCTCCATCTGTCACTGGTCATCCACTCCCTCCCTCCCTCCCTCTGTCACTGGTCACCCACTCCCTCCCTCACTTTGTCACCAGTCATCCACTCACTCTGTCACTAGTAACCCCTTCCTTCCCTCACTCTGCCACTAGTCACCCCCTCACTCTAGTGACAGAGAGAGGGAGGGAGTGACTAGTGACAGAGTGAGGGAGGGAGTGACTAGTGACAGAGGGAGGGAGGGAGTGACTAGTGACAGAGGGAGGGATGGGGTGACTAGTGACAGTCACCACCTCCTTCACTCTGTCACTGTGTCACCCCCTTCCTCACTCTGTCACTGTGTCACCTCTTCCTCACTCTGTCACTAGTCACCCACTCCCTCCCTCACTCTGTCACTAGTCACCCCCTCTCACTCTTTCACTAGTCACCCCCTCTCTCACTCTGTCACCAGTCATTCCTTCACTCTGTCACCAGTCATCCCTTCCTTCCCTCACTCTGCCACTAGTCATCCCTTCCCTCACTCTGTCACCAGGCATCCCCTCACTCTGTCACCAGTCACCCCTTCCTTCCTTCACAGTGACAGAGTTAGGGATGGGGTGACTAGTGACAGAGAGAGGGATGGGGTGACTAGTGACAGAGAGAGGGATGGGCTGACTAGTGACAGAGTGAGGAAGGGGGTGACTAGGGACAGAGGGGGTGACTAGTGACAGAGTGAGGGGGTGACTAGTGACAGTCACCCCTTCCCTCTCTCTGTCACTAGTCACTCCCTCCCTCTGTCACTAGTCACTCCCTCCCTCTGTCACTAGTCACTCCCTCCCTCTGTCACCAGTCACTCCCTCCCTCTGTCACCAGTCACCTCTTCCCTCCCTCACTTTGCCACTAGTCATCTCTTCCCTCCCTCCCCCACTCTGCCACTAGTCACCCATTCCCTAACTCTGACACTAGTCACCCCCTCTCCCTCCCTCTGTCACCAGTCACCCCCACTCACTGTGTCTCCCCCTCACTCTGCCCCCACTCAACCCCTCCTTCCCTCACTCTGCCACCAGGTACCCCCTCACTCTGCCACCTGTCACAACCTCCCACACTCTTCCACCTGTCACCTTCTCCCTCATACACTCTGTCACCTGTCACATATGCATTCACACAGACACTATATACAAAAAAGCACATGTAGTCATCCAGACATGCAAAAGTGCATTCACACAGACTCAAATACAAACATGCATTGATACACAGGTCTTCACAATATACACATCCAAAGGAATGCCGTATTATGAGTTATATTTAACATTTATTTAATGCACGTATATTTGGCCTTCAAAGGGCCTGGGATCTAATTTTGTCCGGGGGCCCCAAAGGCTCTCAGTCCGCCCCTGCCCCCAATTGCAAGGTTGGACTAAAGGTAGAACCCCATCTGTCGTGCAACTCCAACAATGCTTTGACAGCTGGGACTCTACCAATTTCCCATGCTTGCAGGGTTGTATTTAGCACTGAGCCATGTTAGTATGTTTGAATGTAAGCATGTGTTTGTATGGAGTATGTTTGTGTGAATGTGTTTGTATGTGGTACTGGAGTTTAAATGCAAGTGTGCATTTATGTGTAGTGTTTGTTTTTGAATGTAGGAGTGTGCTTGTATGTAGTGTTGACGTTTCAATGCAGGAGTGTGTTTTATATGAAGTGTTGAAGTTTGAATGGAGGGGTGTATTTGTATTTAAAGTTGCGGCTCAGATGCACAGGTACACACACTGACGCACAAGCAGATACACAGATACATACACTGACTACATACAGATAAACAGGCACATACACTGACAGACACACTGACACAGGTACATATATTGACACACACACAGACACATACACTGGTAGACGTGCTGACAGACATACTGACACAGGCACATATACAGACATACTGACACACAGACACATATACCGACATACTGACATACACACACATACACTGATCAACATACTGACACACATACACTGACAGAAATACTGACACCCACACACTGACAGATATACTGACACCCACATACACTGAGAAATACTGACACACACACACAGGCACATACACTGACACACAGACTGATATACTGACACACACACACACAGACATGCCTGGCACACAGACAGATATACTGACACATGCACACATGTACTAACAACAGACATACTGGACACTGACAGACACATACTGACACACACAGATATACATACATATATACTGACACACAGACAGACATACTGACACACACACATTGCAGACATACTGACACACACACACTAACACACACACACTAACACACATATACTAACACACAAACACTAACACACATAAACACACACATACATACACTAACACACACACTAACACACAAACACATACACTAACACACACATAAACAAACACACACATACACACACAAACACATACACTAACACACACATACACACAAACACACATTTTTTTTTTTTTAAATGTAATCCCCCCAGCCTCCTTACCTTTTGGAGTGCTGGGGGGATTCCCTGGGGTCCAGTGGTGCTGCTGGGCTCCTGGGTGGGTGGCCGGTCGAGCAGGAAGGCGGGCGCGCGAGGGAGCACTCACTGCTTCCTCTTCAGCTCCCTCGCGCGCCGCGTAGGGATGCCGGCGCCGGAAGATGACATCATCTTCCGGCTCCGGCATCAGTGCGGTGCGCTAGGGAGCTGAAGAGGAAGCAGTGAGTGCTCCCTCGCGCGCCCGCCTTCCTGCCCGACCGGCCACCCACCCGCCGGGGTCAGCGGGGCCCACGGGGCAGGTGCCTCGGGCCCCCCAAGAGAAACTGGGCCCGGGGCAGCTGCCCCGTTTGCCCCGCGTTAAAGACGGCCCTGGGGCCAGTGTTTGTTAGTTTGTCTGTGTGTGAGTATTGAGTGTATGTATAGGTCAGAGTGTGTGTTTGTGGATATGTGAGTCAGTGATTGTGTTGCTCAGTTATTTTGTCAGAATGACAGTGTGTGTGTCAGTTATTGTGTCAGAATGACAGTGTGTTAGTCAGTGATTGTGTCAGAATGACAGTGTGTGGGTCAGTGATTGTGTGAGGCAGTGATTGTGTCAGAATGACAATGTGTGAGTCAGTGAGTGTGTCAGAATGACAATGTGTGAGTCAGTGAGTGTGTCAGAATGACAGTGTGTGGGTCAGTGATTGTGTCAGAATGACGGTGTGTGGGTCAGTGAGTGTGTCAGAATGACAATGTGTGAGTCTGTGATTGTGTGAGTCAGTGAGTGTGTCAGAATGACAATGTGTGAGTCAGTGATTGTGTGAGTCAGTGATTGTGTCCGAATGACAGTGTGTGGGTCAGTGATTGTGTCAGAATGACAGTGTGTGGGTCAGTGATTGTGTGAGTCAGTGAGTGTGTCAGAATGACAATGTGTGAGTCAGTGATTGTGTCAGAATGACAGTGTGTGGGTCAGTGAGTGTGTCAGAATGACAGTGTGTGAGTCAGTGATTGTGTGAGTCAGTGAGTGTGTCAGAATGACAATGTGTGAGTCAGGGATTGTGTCAGAATGACAGTGTGTGAGTCAGTGATTGTGTCAGAATGACAGTGTGTGGGTCAGTGAGTGTGTCAGAATGACAGTGTGTGGGTCAGTGAGTATGTCAGAATGACAGTGTGTGAGTCAGTGATTGTATGGGTCAGTGCTTGTGTCAGAATGACAGTGTGTGGGTCAGTGAGTGTGTCAGAATGACAGTGTGTGAGTCAGTGATTGTGTCAGAATGACAGTGTGTGAGTCAGTGATTGTGCCAGAATGACAGTATGTGAGTCAGTGATTGTGTCAGAATGACAGTGTGTGGGTCAGTGAGTGTGTCAGAATGACAGTGTGTGGGTCAGTGAGTGTGCCAGAATAACACTATGTGAGTCAGTGATTGTGCCAGAATGACAGTGTGTGGGTCAGTGATTGTGTCAGAATGACAGTGTGTGGGTCAGTGAGTGTGTCAGAATGACAGTGTGTGGGTCAGTGAGTGTGCCAGAATAACACTATGTGAGTCAGTGATTGTGCCAGAATGACAGTGTGTGGGTCAGTGATTGTGTCAGAATGACAGTGTGTGGGTCAGTGAGTGTGTCAGAATGACAGTGTGTGGGTCAGTGAGTGTGCCAGAATAACACTATGTGAGTCAGTGATTGTGCCAGAATGACAGTGTGTGGGTCAGTGATTGTGTCAGAATGACAGTGTGTGGGTCAGTGATTGTGCCAGAATGACAGTGTGTGAGTCAGTGATTGTGTGGGCCAGTGAATGTGTCCGAATGACAATGTGTGGGTCAGTGATTGTGTCAGAATGACAGTGTGTGAGTCAGTTATTGTGTCATAATGACAGTGTGTGAGTCAGTGATTGTGCCAGAATGACAGTATGTTAGTCAGTGATTGTATGAGGCAGTGATTGTGTAAGATTGATGGTGTATGGGTGAGTGGTTGTGGGAGTCAAGGTGCATTTTTTTTACAAGCATTGTTTATATATGCATAATACACTCAAATTTTAGTGAACAAACATCTGAATCACAGCCTTCTACACACACTACATACAGACAGCACACACACATTACATACAGGCAGCACACAACACACACAGCCAGCACACACACTGTGACAAAGACTACACTGAGGGTAATTCACAAAATTTGGCATTTTTGCTAAGAAAATCCAAATTGTAAAATTAAAAAAGTTATAGAATATTTATAGATCAACTATTTTCGCCTTTTTTGTCCATTCAGATTTAATTTGTGAAAATGACTTTAGTAAATTGCCCAATCAGTGTCCATGGCTCTAGGCAAGGGCCCCACAATTTTTGTAATTTATATTAGTTTGTTGTCAAGTAGGTTGTCATGACAGTCCAGTATATTGGTCTACTACTTTAGTCCACACCCCTGTATATCAGAAAGTAGACAAAAACAAAGAGTGGAATAGCGCTAAATCAGAGGAAGGGGAAGCAGCACAGCTAAATGGGTAAGTCTCTCCTAAAAACCCAATAAGGGCAAACAACAATACAAGACAGTAGGGTGCGCCAAGGGGTTAGGGGTGAATTAATACTCAATAATACAACTGAAGTAAAACAGATAATATGTGCTTAATAATATGATATAAAATCATAAATGCATAAAAGCGAACAAGTCAAAAAGTCCAAAATGAAGTATAAAGGTATAGGTAAGTCTATAAGAGTTTGCCTTCATCTCCAGGTGAGTATGTCTTCCAGATAGTTGTGGTCCAGGGACATAAAAGAGAAGAATTCCGATAGTGCAATATGTTTAAAATATATTAAAAGCTTAGGTAAAAGAAAATCCAAATTAGTCTACTCACATGGGGTAGAGCTTAAAACCAGCTCTAGTGTGAAGCGCTTGCAGTGAAGCGCTTGCACCATATCCCCCACTTCAGGGATATGGTGGAAGATATCAGGGATATGGTGGAAAAATACAAAAAAAGGTACTGGGACACACGAGTACTGTTTTTGTGTCCCAGTAACTTTTTTTGTATTCTTACATATCCTGCTGACAAGATACGCACTGGCTTATACCTTCCATCATATCCCTGAAGTGGAGGAAACTCTTATAGACTTACCTATACCTTTATACTTCATTTTGGACTTTTTGACTTGTTCGCTTTTATGCAAATATGATTTTATATCATTTTATTGAGCACGTATTATCTGTTTTACTTCAGTTGTATTATTGAGTATTAATTCACCCCTATCCCCTTGGCACACCCTACTGTCTTGTATTGTTGTACACCTCTGTATATGCAGTCACACACAAATGCATTCACACTGACTATAGAAAAAGCACATGTAGTCATCCAGGCATGCACAAGTCCATTCACGCAGACTCAAATACAAGCATGCATTGATACACAGGTCTTCACACTGTACACATCCAAAGGAATAACGTATTATATGAGAGTTTTAGTAAAGATTTTTTTAATGCACATATATTTAGCCTTCAAAGAGCCTGGGATCTAATTTTGCCCGGGGACCCTGAAGGCTATCAGTCCGCTCCTGGATTTGGAAGTATTTGTCAGATGAGCTACAATCCCCGCTTGCCAATTTTAGCCCGAATATTGCAGTTAGGGTTCAACACAATTAACTGTCTACCCTTCTGGCTTAACTGCAAACTGAAAATTTCAGGGTTTGTAAAAGAATGGTGAACATTGAGCTAAAATAGTCAGACTTTAAAAAAGTTATAAAAGATATAATTCCATGTTGGTGATTTTACTCTAGAGAGTGCAAGTCTTTGTTCATGGTCATTAATGCTTTGTTTACCAAATAACCCACGGGGATTATTCATTGAACAGTAAATTGTGATTTGAACAAGAGGCTGGAGATGAGAATAGGTCGGATTTTTTTCCAGTTTACCTAATTTGCTCAAATATGTTGAGTTACTCGATCAATTTCCCAAAGCTCTTAGTTTTCTCAACAGTTCCTGTCAGAGTTACTTACTAAAGCAAGAATGATCAACTTTTAGGCCAAAATAGACATTCTAAAACTGTACCGTAAGTGGTTAGCTAAGTTAATATAGTGAAAAAGGATCAGAAACTGTAGGCAAAAAAAAACAAAACAGGAAAACATCTGAACAACAGAAACATTTTTTTCAATGTTGTTATATTGGCTTAAAACAGGGGTAGGCAGACTTCGGCATGCCAGATGTTGTGAACTACCTCTCCCATAATGCTCTCAAAGTATTATGGGAGATGTAGTCCACACAATATCTGGAGTGTTGAAGGTTGCCTACCTCTGGCGTAAAATATAAACTGGTCTGGGTTTTGATGGGAAAAGCACTCTGCAGAAGAGCGGCCCTGTGTGGGACCAGCCAAACATGCCTCTTCTTCTTCCTACCTCCTCTTCAGACAGGATCAAACATTTTGGGCATTGTCCAGTAACAAAGGTGGTGACAATGGCATAAAACAATCAGCCCACTCACCCCTGATCCAATTTCATAACTCCCATTTGTGGGACATATGTAAATATTTTAATTACAATAACAGTAATTATCTGAGTTTAAAGGGGAACGCTTATTAACATTATGTTTACTTGTCCCCTATGTTTAACAAATATGTATTTGTATGGTGTAAAAATAAAAGTAGATGCAGAATTCCACAACTCACGATCTCGCTAATGGGCGCCTCCATCTTAGCTCCCTGTCAGTCATTGTTATAAACAGTCACCATAGAGAAAGCATTCAGAGAAAACGAGATATGAAACAAATGGTGTAATATGAGCTCTGGCTGTGCCTGGGTTAAACTGGCTCATATTGTCATATGTCATATTGTCATATTTGCTAAATCTTTAAACGTAAAAGAAAATTGAGTTTTTCGTGAGGAAAGGTTAATATGAGTTATAGGTGATTTTTTGTGTGTGTTATTCAATAGTTTATTGCCAAGGTGATGGTTCTTCCTTAATTCAGTACCAGATATAAACCAATATAAACTTTTTTATTACCGCTC
The DNA here is from genome assembly GCA_933207985.1 of Pelobates cultripes. Taxonomy (NCBI): domain Eukaryota; kingdom Metazoa; phylum Chordata; class Amphibia; order Anura; family Pelobatidae; genus Pelobates; species Pelobates cultripes. Next base: position 103,686,632 of record OW240923.1, read on the forward strand.
AGAATAAGAGATTATTTTCTTCCATACAGGTTCATTCAATCGTTTGTGAATCGATTGGAAAGAAAGTCAAAATTAATTAAGGCAAACTTTAAATATTTGGCCATAGTCGTCAAAATAGATTCATTCTTCATGCCAGCTATGGCTTCAGTCTGGCTTATTTTGACCTAAAATCAAAATTCACTTTGATTTCACTTTGAATTCTTGACAATTCATATTTTAGTGAATAACTATAATCGTTTCAAAATGAAACATTTCTGATAGATAATTTAAACTGCGACTTCTCCGATGTGTGTATGCTTGGTGAAACTGCTATTCTTCCAAATTCTACCTAAAATGTTAAATATACTGATTTAGCGAATGTTTGAGACCAGAATTAGTCTCAAAGCACCTTGTTCTCAAATCTTTTTCATTTATAATTTGTTTAAGAACCAAGTTACAACTTGAATCTGAATTGTATTATAACCTTGATATACCGTGTTTACTCGACTCTAATGCCCCATCGAATCTAAAGCGCACCTTAATTTTTTAAACCTGGAAGCTGAAAAATGCAATGTGCATTTTTACAAGAAAATACTACTATACAACTCTGTGCTACAATGAAAACATTTATATTTGAGGGTATTTCAATTTTAGTGTTATAATATGTTAAGTCTATTCGTGAGTGAACACACAGGAATTTAATTTGCCGGAAAAGTTCAAATTTTGCCCCGAATGTAATGCACCATCGCATCTAATGTGCATTCAAATTTTTGAAACTTTATTACAGTACATACGGTAATACCACAGGATTACATACGGCAGGTGAAATTGTATACAATATATAAACATACATATTTGCACTTAATGCATACTTTAATCTATGGAATTTATGCACACATTTATATTATTAATGCAAACAAAAATCTGCTTAGTAAACATAATCATTAAAAAGGTTCAATTAGTCAATGTATGGGTTTATTTAGAGACAGTGACTTGTAGTAAAATGAAAATATCAGTTTGCAGAAAAATACTCAATTTGACTATGATCACAATTTGTTATTTTGTTATAAACCGTGCAAATTTACATTTGAAACTCATTATAGTTCACTGTTTAGTTAATAAGTCCAATAGTAAGTCGCACAATACAGCAGTTATTTGCTAATTGATTTATGTTAGCCAATAAAGTTTATTTCTACCCTATGGCTTTTCATTAAAAAAAATTATAAACTTTTCTCTACCTGAGCTTTAAAACGTGTCTTTCAACCACCATTTGCACGAATAACCCGTTGGAAATAACTTAATTTTTATTAAATACTTTTGTAAACAGTTTTATTATGCTACGTAGCCACGAGCGAATTTTAAACTATTTTAAAAACGTTTCTGATTATTTACTGTACGAGCTGCATAAGTTTCACTTTGCGTAAGTTTGACTTTTAGAAAAAGCCATCCATATGATATCTGACAACTTTGTTGTCCACATCGTATAATCTAAAATGTCACCTTACTGGTTTGTTACTTCTATGGGTCTAATCCACTAAACAGCAAGTTGTGTTTACCTTTTTTTTTTTTTTTTTTACTAGTGACTTTTTAAATCAAAATTAAAAGGGTGGGGGAATAAAACTCGTAATCCCCTGAATTGGACTTTTTTTTTTATTTCTCACGAAAAAAATACATGTTTTGGAGTCACCTGTTAAAGAATGCATCTCCATCTATACATTGCATCAGAAAAATAAATACTGAAGCTATTTTTCTGAAAAATGTTCTCGATGCCATTGGCATAGCAGTAAAATGTAGAAATATGGCTCCACACATGCTATATGCTCATGCATCTGTCTTGCCCACATTGGAAGTGGTAGGATTATACAATTCCTGTGCGTTATAGCTAATGTGGGATCCCTCATGTGTTATTTGGGGGAGGGAGGTGCGCGGTCAACATTGTCCATTTCCTAATCCCTGCGCAACCGTCTTCCATCAGCAATATCATCTTACAGGTGGATGAAACAAATATAGCGTACTGCATCTTTATATATAAACACTATTACAATGTATTCTTTAACTGTATATCTTAATGTGTACTCTCCATTTACATGATTTTAGATAACAGGTTCACTTTAATTTTTGACAGGAGAATACACACATATCATGTTACAGTCCCTTTAATTATGCTATCACAATCTGTTCAAAGGATAGATTATCTAAAATAGATTATCGTCTCTCCAAGTTTAAAGCATCAAGTCAGTTCTTCACATTTTTTAACCCCTTAAGGACACATGACACGTGTGACATGTCATGATTCCCTTTTATTCCAGAAGTTTGGTCCTTAAGGGGTTAAGGGTCTTTTGCTCTGTTATCAAGATTATTTTTGGATGTCATAAGCATTATCCTCATTCTAGATGCAATTTCTGCAATGAATAGAGGGGCGTGCATTCACTGTGCGTTACAAGTTTTAAAATGCCAGCCAACTTATTAAAATATTAAAAATGTAAAAATGTATACATCAAGTTGTTGACCAATTCACGGGAACACATTTTTACCCAAAAGACCCCACCATATGCTATTCAAAATATCACCATCCAATATTTCTGAATACTATCTCCTGATTTGGCAAGTGCTACACTACAAACCGTAGTTACTTCTCCTTTTAAACAGACATGGCTCGCTTTAGATTTTATGTATTAGTGAACTGAAATTGCAAAAGTCAGGTTAAAAAAGCCAACTTGTGAACTTAACTCATCTGGAGTTTTTTGGTTTTTTTTTCAAATTGTAGCCTAGATTTTGCAATTTTAATTTTAGTTCATTGCAATAAAGTTCATTCAACAAGTACCCCACTCATCAACTGCTTCTACAAAATACAATTCACATCTGCAGCGTTATATACTAAGGTAAGAATTCAAAGTAAATGTAAATGTTAAATTTAAGGTCAAAATAGGTAAAATGTTATAACTCTCCGTGTGAGCAATCCTTTTAGTTCAGCTACTCTGGTCTTAAATTTGAAATTCACTTTGCATTAACACTGAATTTTTATTTTGGTAAATAAATGTGTTGAAATTGAGATGTGGTGATGTACCCCACAGCACTTTTAGAAACACTCCCCTTGCCACCTCTGCCTCTGTCTCACCCTGAGCTATACCAGGTTAACAGTCCTGAGGCAAAATATCCATAGGGCTATTGCTGTGACTTGATGATTGTGAGCAAAGAATGACACTTACCTGGTACAGGTGGTTAGATACTGAGTCCTTCAGGAATGGAATACTCAGCTTACAGGAGAATTACAAATACTTGCAAAATAGCAACACGCATACACAGACACACTCAGTGACTACATGAAATGAATAACGTTGTTAAATATTTGTGTCAGGCAATGAGCAGTAGAAATTAATCAGCCAATCAGGGATTTTCCCTTTGTAACTTCCTTTTATTTGTGTTGCTGTCGTAGCAAAATAAAACAGGATCACAATGATTTGCACTTGGCACTAGAAAGTGACACAAACAGGTCTAACCAGGTGATGGGGTGTAGTGATACGGTGTGAATGGGTGAAAAGGGGGGGGGGCACAATTTACCTTTCTTGTTAATCCTAAATTAAAGCACCTATGAAAGGTCTTTTATATAAACAGACACATGGTTCTCTGTTACACATTGAACCAAGGTTAAATTGTAAACACCTGTGTGTACGAAATACTTTTCTTTAGATTTTCAGCTGTATCGACCATACACCCGGTGTTCATCTCTTTTGCTGACATTCTCTGCAAACTCTTTGGCGAATGTGAGGGGTTGGGTGACCAAAAGGTTAAATTTAGAAAATATTAAAAATAAGTGTATCCATTTTTTCAACTGCTGATTTGTTGTTGAATAAGTGTTTTTCTTTTATCACCAAAGTTGCACAATTGTCTATATCTTTTTTTTTATCTGTACATATAGATAAGAACATTCTAACAGGGTTATTCACTTGAGTGAAAAATTAAATGTGTATTTCAAATTTAAAGGGACACTTTAGGTACCTAGACCACCTCAGCTCTTCGAAGTGGTCTGCGTGCTCTGTCCCTGTCCCCTTAATGCTGCAATGCTAATTATTGCCGTTTCTGAGAAACTGACTCACCGAGCATGCGCATTAGTGCCACTCCAAATCGGGTGACATCGGAGGGGGCAGAGCACTGACCCAGCGCAGAGGGAGATTGGTGCTGGAATCGGGTAGGTACAATAAGGGTCTATAAACCCTTACACTGTGGGATCTGGGGGAGTGGGAGGGTGCGAGGGAAGTATAGTGCTAGAAATCCCTTTAAGGTCAAAACAGCCAAATTTGAAAAAGTTGCTAAGTAGGCTATTAATTAAGTTCGGCTTCTATGGTCTTAAACTTTGAAATTAGAAATTCACTTTAAATTTTGACTTTAGTGGATAAACCTGCTACCCTCAGGATGTATTTATTAAACTGGAAATTGTGCACGATTGTCAAAGGATTTGAAAATCGTATTCTAAAATGACCAATTTGCAAAAAATCTAAAACTAAAAGTATTTTGTCGTCTTTCCTCTTTAGAAATGATAATCCCATTGTCTATTCAAAACAATTACACAGTTCTTCCTGAATTGTGATTTACCTTCGAGGTATCTTTCAGTTTAGGATGCTCACAGAAAACGCATGGTGCAGGGCGGCACAGCTGCACACAAGGGGGTGTCAGGTATGTCAGAGACAGCCTAATGCGGGGCTCAGTGGTCTACTCTGTCCCCCATTTACGTTCCTATCTGAGCTGATGTGGCAGTTTGAAATAGCTCATAAACCCATTAAATATGAAAATGCTAATTTCTCTTTGATGAACACACTGACATACATGCAGATACACAGATACAAACACTGACACACATACAGATGCACAGAGACACAGATACAAACACTGACATACATACAGATGCAAACACACAAAGACATAGATACAAACACTGACACAATAGCAAAGACTAATAGACATAAAGATGCACAGACACACATATCCAAACAATGACACACTCACACTGATACAGACATACAGATACACAAATACACACACTGACACACATTGCAGATACATAGACACACAGAGACAAACATTGATACATGTGAGTACACACTCTGACACCCATGCAGATGCACAGACACACAGATGGCAAGGAAACACTGGCACACATACAGTTGCACAGATACACTGGTACACACACTGACACACATGCAAATACACAGATACAATCACTGACACACAAACATAAAGGCACACAGAAATACATACTGACTCATACAGATACACACACTGATGTATAGAAATACAGATGCAAATATTGCCACATATCCAGATACACAGACATACAGATGCCCACACTGACATACAGTTACAATCAGGGCCGGCCTTAGGCCATTAGGCGCCCTGTGCGAAAAGTCTTCACGGCACCCCATCCCCCCCGACCAAGTTACCTATATACAGTCACACACACAGGCACAGGCAGACAGTCACACAAACAGTTACAAACAGACAGTCAGGCACGCTCAGTTACAGGCAGACAGTCGCACACACACACACACAGTTACAGGCAGACAGTCACACATGCTCAGTACAGGCAGACAGTCACACACAGTTACAAGCACACAATCACAAACAGTTACAGGCACACATATTCCATTACAAGCAGTCATACACACTCGATTACAGGCATGCAGACACTCCCTCACGCTGATAGGCACACACACACTCAGTTAAAGGCAGATAGTCACACACACAGGCAGACAGTCACACAAACACGCAGGCAGTCACACAGAGAGACAGCCACATACACATGCAGTAACATAGACAGACAGACACACACACAGGCAGTCACATAGACAGACAGCCACACACACACAGGCACTCACACAGATAGTCACACACACACAGGCAGTCACAGACAGACAGTCGCACACACACACAGGCAGTCAGACAGAATCACACACACAGGCAGGCAGTCACACAGACAGACAGTCACACATACACACTCACACACAGGCAGACAGACAGTCACACAGGCAGGCAGACAGACACACACAGGCAGGCAGTCAGATAGACAGTCACACACACTCACAGGCAGACAGTCACTCACACACACACACACACAGGCAGGCATTCAGACTGACAGTCACTCACACACACACACACACAGTCACAAATAGCTAGGCAGTCACACACACAGACTTACCTCTTTCCATTATGGCTGGAAGGGGGAGTGGATGAAGTTCCTGTGCAGCAGTTACATGGGGCTTCGGGTAGGCATTGGCTCCACCTCTGCATCACGATAAGCCACGCCCCCGCCGCTCATTAAGCCCCGCTGCCGCAATTTTTTGTTTTTATAAACCCGGGTGGAGAATAATTAATCCTCCACCCAGGTACCTGGTTTAGCAACCCTGACATCAGCCATGTGCGAGCTGTGTCAGCCGCATGGCGCCCCCTGGTCCATGGCGCCCTGTGCGGTCGCACAGCTCGCGCACCCCTAAGGCCGGCCCTGGTAATTGCACACACACTGACACACATACAGATACACAGATACAACTACTGACACATACAAATACAGGTACACATGCTGACACATACAGATACACTCACTGACACACATACAGGTGTACAGATACATCTGGATTGGGATACCCTGCTCTACCCTGTCTGACAAGAAACTGCACACTGCTCCCAGTAATCACTTCCTGCCAGACTGTGTGGAAGATACAGGAGATCCTCTACCATGGTCTACTCTGCCATGATACATGAAGTGGCTTCAGGAGGGGAGTGACCTGCTCCTGCTCCCCTCCTGCTGGCCCCCTGGACATTGCGCCCCCAGGCCGGTGCGCCCTAGGAGGCCACCTGTGTCGCCTAATGGTTGAGCCGACACTGTATAATACCTTGTGTTTAGTTGTTTTATTCTTGAATTATTTTGATATTCACGTCTCTGGAAATTACACATAATCAAACATTGTAAATCCCCTATAACTAGTGTTAGCCTTTTCTACTTAAGACGCTCAGTTTTATTTTAAATTTGTATTAGAAAATCGGCTCATGATATCATTGTCCAGTTCAGACAAGGCAAAGCCAGTGCAGATATGGCAAATAAAGGAAAGAAATGGTGTAAGTGTTTCATTTCTCCTATACTGACTGCCAGGTGCAAAGGACAGAGCTTTAGAAAATAACTGACAGTTGCAGGAAAAAGAGTGTGAATTATACATTCAAGTAGTAATAAAAAACACAATATTTTTAAAACAAAATTCTGTTAAGATGACAATACAATTTTTTTGTCATTTTCAGTAAATGTTAAAGAGATTAAATCTACATATTTGCATGGAATTTGGTGAGCATGTCTCGATAAAATGTTAGTCCTTACAAGGAAGAAAACTTTATCTTATCTGCACATTATTCTAATATGTACCGAATAATGTCTGTCACATTGATTTGTACCATATCATATGCCATCTGTGTACAAACAAGTTTGTAAGGCAAGTTTGAAAGTTAATTTTATCTCACCATAGATTGTATAGTGATTATAATAATAAAAAAAAAAAAGTTATGAGACGCTAACAAGATACTTGCCAAAATGTAGGCCAAATTTACCAAAATGATAAAAATTTATTTTTTTACAATTCAATAATTTTATCCTAAATTCTACTAGGCCAACACAGTTCCCATTGGACCCCGGGGAAGCCACCCTCATAACTAGATATACACAAAGCTGCAGAAGATGCCTCTCCGATATACAAATACACACACAACCCCCAATGGCACAGTACCACTGACAACCCTCACACACACACACACACACACACACACACACATCCCCACAAGCAATCTTTAAAACCCAGTAACGTATTACACTCCGTACCACATATCACCACACACCCAAAACTACAAGGGACTTCAAACTCTTATTTTGGAATAGTGCTGCTAAAGAGGATTCCTACCCCTGTTTTGGTGACTATAACATTCCAGCTATACATATTAAAACGTCCACTGCATAAAGGAGTTATTAACCTTTTACACAAGAATGCAATACTTTGAATGCCATATCGAAGAGCTTAGAAATTTGGCCACCTTCCTCTTTACCTAGAGTTAATATTGGCAGCGACAAGCATCATGCATCGCTAGATATAATAACACAGCATTGCAGGTGTAAAAACAATGTGAGCAAACACATACAGTATCTCACAAAAGTGAGTACACCCCTCACATTTTTGTCAATATTTTATTATATCTTTTCATGTGACAGCACTGAAGAAATGACACTCTGCTACAATGTAAAGTAGTAAGTGTACAGCCTGTATAACAGTGTAAATGTGCTGTCCCTCAAAATAACTCAACACACAGCCATTAATGTCTAAACCGTTGGCAACAAAAGTTAGTACACAAAAAATACAATGTGATATTACCCCTTTCAAGCACAACAATGTATAGTGCAGTGCTAAAAAGTCAGGGCTTACCCATACGGCATAAAAGGTTTTCATATATATACTGAAAAAAAGATAAAAAGAAATATACAAAGGTACAATATTGTTTACAATTGGTATGAATAGAATCAAATTTTAAAAGAGCCTTTTAAACGTTATGGCTCTGAACGTACTGGCTTTCTGCGCCTTTAAGGTAGCAACAGGAACCTTCTTGCTTGTATCTCTTTACAGACTCCAGTGGGATATGTACATGACATGAGACACAAAATGCTGAATAATAGTGCAGAGTGTTGTTAAAGGTTCACAACAGATTATCCATAGTATGTTGCTCACCTGGTTCTGGAGCTCATTTGGTACTGGCTCCTAAGAATGTGCATGGGCAAAAGATTTGGTTTGCTTCAGCATTCCGAAATTCGGCAATTTGTGACTTCAGCAATTCGGCACTTCAGCAATTTGGTTCGGTTCATGACTTCCGAAATTCAGGACTTCGGCAATTCGGGACTTCGGAAATTCGGGACTTCGGCAATTCGGAACTTTGGTTCGGCACTTCCGAAATTCTGGACTTCGGGTAAGTGTAGGGTTAGGGTGAGGCTACGGGTAGGGGTAAGGTTAGGAGTAGGGTTAGGCTTGGCTAAGGAGTAGGGTTAGGGTAGGGTTAGGAGTAGGGTTGGGTTAGGAGTAGGGTTAGGGTTGGGTTAGAAGTAGGGTTAGGAGTAGGTTTAGGGTTAGAATTGGGTTAGGAGTAGGGTTTGGATTAGGAGTAGGGTTAGGGTTGGGTTAGGAGTAAGGTTAGGGTTAGGAGTAGGGTTAGGGTAGGGTTGGATAGGAGTAGGGTTAAGGTTAGGGTTGGTGTGCGGGGTAGGTTTAGGGTCAGGAGTAGGAATAGGGTTTGGGTAGGGTAGGGTTAGGAGTAGGGTAGGATTAGGAGTAGGGTTAGGGTTTTGGTTAGGGTAAAGGGTAGAAGTACCTTAACCCTACTCCTAACCCAAACCCTACCCTAACCATAAGCCTTACCATACTCCTAACCCTACCCCTAACGCTACTCCTAACCCTTGCCCTAAGCCTAACCTAACTCTACTCCTAACCTTACCCTTGCCCTACCCTACTCCTAACCCAACCCTAAGCCTAACCTAACTCTACTCCTAACCTTACCCTAACTCTACTCCCAACCCTACCCCTACTCCTAACCCTACCCTAACACTACTCCTAACCCAACCCCAATCCTTCTCCTACCCGTTGTGCCACTTTTCAGAAGTCCGAAGCACTTCGGCACTTCAGCAATTCGCTACGGCATTTCTGAAATTCGTCAATTAAACACTTTTATTAAATTACAAACAAATGGAAAAACTCCACATAGGAAATAAAAACAAAGTTGATAAAAAGGGCAAATATATAGTCCTCCTTGTGTCCAAGGTGAAAAATGATAGACCTCCAATTTCTGTGATTCCACAGCAGTCTGAATTCACACACACTAAGAGAAAAGTCTTCTTTCTTCCCTACTCATATGATTTTGGACAAAATTAAGGCCTTTGAAAAAGTGGTCATGAACAAAATCAATAAAATGAATGAAACAAAAAGCCATAATTTGAGTAGGGAGGAAACAACTGGACTGAAAGAATTACAAGACGATATCACCATTACAATTAAGCCAGCTGACAAGGGGGGTGGCATAGTGTTATGGATACTGAAAAATACTTCTAGGGGATACCAACACCTATAAAGTTTTAGAACACGATCCCACCAAAGAAATTGTTGAAAAATTCCAATCTTTCTTCGAAAAGGGAAAATAAAATAAAACTTTAAGTAAAGATGAGTTTAAATATCTAAATATACAGACACCAAAAATCCCAGTCTTCTACCATCTGCCCAAAATACATAAAGATCGCAATAACCCCCTGGCGGACCAATAGTTTCTGGCATTAATTCCATCTCCAGATGTTTGTCTGAATATATAGATCGCAATCTTCAACCCTTAGTCAAACAGTGTCCCAGCTACTTTAAAGATACTACCAGCATCTTACTGTAGCTCACTGTACACCATAATAGAACACAATAAAGGGTGTGAAGCTAAAGAATTATTTTTGAAAGAATTGAAAAAATGTCCAACCAAACATATAGAATTCATCATGGAAGTAATACAACTCATACTCACCAACAATTATTACAAGACACGTTTTTTTCAAACTTGTGGAAATGCGATGGGCACCAGGTTTCGGCCCAGCTATGCCAACCTTTTTATGGCATATTGGGAGTCACAATATCTGTATGGGGGGTATGGCTGAATCGCGAACCTGGTGACCTATCGCAGATTCATTGATAATTTATTTTTTATTTGGAAGAGAAAAGTGGAGGATTTAATTCCAACAATTGGGGTATAACAATTCCCAACCAAACTTTAGTGAATCTTCGTTCCAATTTTTGGATCTATGTATATTCATTGAGGAAGGAATGATCAAAACAAAAACTCACTTCAAAACAGTGGATGTGAACAATTTTATACAACTTAACAGCTGTCACCATGACCCACGGGCTTAAAAACGTATCTAGATCCCAGTTCCTCAGGGTGAAAAGGAATTGCACGGATAGTGAAACATATAAAACTCCAGCCAATATGATAAAAAAAGAATTTTCTAGAAAAAAGGTAAAATCCAAAGATCCTGGAGGCAAATATAAAGGAAGTCAAAGAAATAGACAGAAAATCCTTGTTAGTGTATAAACAAAAAATTACTGAAGAAAGATCAAAAAATCCTTTTATATGTGATTTTAATAAGAACAGTCGTAAAATAAAAATACTTTTTTTTAACATTTTGGTCCATTCTACCAATAGCACACAGATACATATGACCAAGTTTCCATTTTTATTTTCGTTCCCCCCAACCCTCCCTCTTCTCTTCTTATGTTGAGACTTTGAAACTACGCTGCGCTATTTGAGCACAAAGACTTGTGGACCCTGTAGTCCTTTTCGTGGATACGAATGGATATTGTGAATGACGTGTGGGAATTACCCGATACGTAATTTCCGCCATTCATATGAATGATGGGCATGCGCACGAGGCTCGGATTTAGCCCGATATGTCATTTCCGCCATTCGTACAGATGGACGCATGAATGAACATCTACAACACCTGTTTCATTCCACACCCCCGACCGAACAAGCACTTCATTGGATGAATGAACTACCGAACTCCTTTATAACAGGGAACATGGATTGAAGCAATATATAGATTGAAAAAGCCTGTATACTAGGCGAAACGCGTCTTGGACACCAGGAGGACTATATATTTGCACTTTCTATCAACTTTGTTTTTATCTCCTCTGTGGAGTTTTTCTATTTGTTTGTAAATTAATAAAAGATAAAAATTATTTTTAACAATAATTTGAGTCCTCTTGGATAAATATCTATTCCATATACTTACCACTCCATATTCTTGCCACTCCATATTTGGCAAGCAGGTGCAAAGGCTTGGAGCCAGTACCATATGGGCTCCAGAACCAGGTGAGCAACAGGCTATGGATAATCTGTTGTGAACCTTAACAACACTCTGCACTATTTTTATGCATTTTGTGTCTCCTGTCATGTGCATATCCCATTGGAGTTTGTAAAGAGATACAAGCAGGAAGGTTCCTGTTGCTACCTTAAAGGCACAGAAAGCCAGTACGTTCAGAGCTATAACGTTTAAAAGGCTCTTTTAAAATTTGATTCTACAGGGAGTGCAGAATTATTAGGCAAGTTGTATTTTTGAGGATTAATTTTATTATTGAACAACAACCATGTTCTCAATGAACCCAAAAAACTCATTAATATCAAAGCTGAATATTTTTGGAAGTAGTTTTAGTTTGTTTTTAGTTATAGCTATGTTAGGGGGATATCTGTGTGTGCAGGTGACTATTACTGTGCATAATTATTAGGCAACTTAACAAAAAACAAATATATACCCATTTCAATTATTTATTATTACCAGTGAAACCAATATAACATCTCAACATTCACAAATATACATTTCTGACATTCAAAAACAAAACAAAAACAAATCAGTGACCAATATAGCCACCTTTCTTTGCAAGGACACTCAAAAGCCTGCCATCCATGGATTCTGTCAGTGTTTTGATCTGTTCACCATCAACATTGCGTGCAGCAGCAACCACAGCCTCCCAGACACTGTTCAGAGAGGTGTACTGTTTTCCCTCCTTGTAAATCTCACATTTGATGATGGACCACAGGTTCTCAATGGGGTTCAGATCAGGTGAACAAGGAGGCCATGTCATTAGATTTTCTTCTTTTATACCCTTTCTTGCCAGCCACGCTGTGGAGTACTTGGACGCGTGTGATGAAGCATTGTCCTGCATGAAAATCATGTTTTTCTTGAAGGATGCAGACTTCCTGTACCACTGCTTGAAGAAGGTGTCTTCCAGGAACTGGCAGTAGGACTGGGAGTTGAGCTTGACTCCATCCTCAACCCGAAAAGGCCCCACAAGCTCATCTTTGATGATACCAGCCCAAACCAGTACTCCACCTCCACCTTGCTGGCGTCTGAGTCGGACTGGAGCTCTCTGCCCTTTACCAATCCAGCCACGGGCCCATCCATCTGGCCCATCAAGACTCACTCTCATTTCATCAGTCCATAAAACCTTAGAAAAATCAGTCTTGAGATATTTCTTGGCCCAGTCTTGACGTTTCAGCTTGTGTGTCTTGTTCAGTGGTGGTCGTCTTTCAGCCTTTCTTACCTTGGCCATGTCTCTGAGTATTGCACACCTTGTGCTTTTGGGCACTCCAGTGATGTTGCAGCTCTGAAATATGGCCAAACTGGTGGCAAGTGGCATCGTGGCAGCTGCACGCTTGACTTTTCTCAGTTCATGGGCAGTTATTTTGCGCCTTGGTTTTTCCACACGCTTCTTGCGACCCTGTTGACTATTTTGAATGAAACGCTTGATTGTTCGATGATCACGCTTCAGAAGCTTTGCAATTTTTAGAGTGCTGCATCCCTCTGCAAGATATCTCACTATTTTTTACTTTTCTGAGCCTGTTAAGTCCTTCTTTTGACCCATTTTGCCAAAGGAAAGGAAGTTGCCTAATAATTATGCACACCTGATATAGGGTGTTGATGTCATTAGACCACACCCTTCTCATTACAGAGATGCACATCACCTAATATGCTTAATTGGTAGTAGGCTTTCGAGCCTATACAGCTTGGAGTAAGACAACATGCATAAAGAGGATGATGTGGTCAAAATACTAATTTGCCTAATAATTCTGCACTCCCTATATTCATACCAATTGTAAACGATATTGTACCTTTGTATATTTCTTTTTATCTTTTTTTCAGTATACTATATATATGAAAACCTTTTATGCCGTATGGGAAACTTTTTAGTGCTGCACTATACATTTGTTGTGTTTGAAAGGGGTAATATCACTTAAACCTTGTTTTAGCACATTGTGTTTTTTGTTCAGTTTTGGATTTCTATGTAAATAGGAGAACCCAAAGAGTGTTGAAGCTACTATCAGGAAAAAACAAAACAAAACCAAAACAATCTTTTTATAATTTTACTACACGCCCGAGTATCACAGATAAAACATTAACTTTTGTTAAAAGTGAGTACACCCCTAAGTGGAAATGTCCAAATTGGGCTCAATTAGCCATTTTCCCTCCCGGTGTCATCTGACTGGTTAGTGTTACAAGGTCTCAGGTGTAAATGGGGAGCAGGTGTGTTAAATTTGGTGTTATCGCTCTCACACTCTCTCATACTAGTCACTGGAAGTTCAACATGGCACCTCATGGCAAAATGCTCTACATAAAGATGGTGCAGGCTATAAGAATATTGCCAAGACCCTGAAACTAGCTGCTGCATGGTGGGCAAGACCATACAGCGGTTTCACAGGACAGGTTCCACTCAGAACAGGCTTCGCCATGGTCGAAAAAAGAAGTTGAGTGCACGTGCTCAACATCATATCCAGAGGTTGTCTTTGGGAAATAGACGTATGAGTGCTGCCAACATTGGTGCAGAGGTTGAAGGGGTGGGGAGTCAGACCATATGCCGCACACTGCATCAAATTGGCCTGCATGGCTTTCGTCCCAAAATGAAGCCTCTTCTAAAGATGATGCTAAAGAAAACCCGGAAACAGTTGTCTGAAGACAAGCAGACTAAGGACATGGATTTTCTGGAATCATATCCTGTGGTCCGATGAGACCAAGATAAACTTATTTGGTTCAGATGGTGTCAAGCATGTGTGGTGGCAACCAGGTGAGAAGTACAAAGATAAGTGTGTCTTGCCTACAGACAAGTATGGTTGTGGGAGTGTTATGGTCTCGGCCTGCATGAGTGCTGCTGGCACTGGGGAGCTACAGTTCATTGATGGAACTATGAATGCCACCATGTACTGTGACATACTGAAGCAGAGCGTGATCCCCTCCCTTCAGAGACTGGGCCACAGGGCGGTATTCCAACATGATAACGACCCCAAACACACCTCCAAGATGACCACTGCCATGCTAGAGAAGCTGAAGGTAAAGGTGATGGACTGGCCAAGCATATCTCCAGAACTAAACCCTATTGAGCATCTGTGGGGCATCCTTAACAGAAAGGGGGGGAGTGCAAGGTCTCTAACATCCACCAGCTCTGTGATGTTGTCATGGAGGAGTGGAAGAGGACTCCAGTGGCAATCTGTGAAGCTCTGGTGAACTCCATGCCCATGAGGGTGAAGACAGTGCTGGAAAATAATGGTGGCCACACAAAATATTGACACTTTGGGCCCAACGGTTTAGCCATCAATGGCTGTGTGTTGAGTTATTTTGAGGGGACAGCAAATTTACACTGTTATACAGGCTGTACACTTACTACTTTACATTGTAGAAGAGTGCCATTTCTTCAGTGTTGTCACATGAAAAGATATAATGAAATATTTACAAAAATGTGAGGGGTGTACTCACTTTTGTGAGATGCTGTATATTTCAATAAATCCAATAGTCTATTTTTTGTTTTATTTTTTACTCTGTTTATCGCTAATGTTGGGATAAGGTACATCCAAGTATGTTGACTATACGGAGTGTAGGCCAAACAGTTGTTCAGGGAGCACATTGAACAAGTTCACCGCCAAATACATTTTAATTTATTTGAATCAAAAGATGCAAAGCTAGAACAAGATATAAAGAAACAAAACAAAATTAAGTGTACATATTACTGCTTGAATACAGTAAAAACATTTGAAGCATACAAAAACAAAACAATACTTAATCTTGATGCAGAAATATTGGAGAGATAAATGATAGGACAATACAATCTCAACTTGACCAATAAAAAACAAAGTGTAGGAATACAGATTCCAACACTGTCAGCACAATGTTTATATTTGCAGCTATAATTACCCAAACTGTATGTTCATAAACAAGAGATTGTTAAAGGAACCTTCCTCACATTTTAAGGTGACACTACATTAACCAAAACAACTTTATATTAATGAAGCTGTTTTGGTGCAATAAATGATGTGTAAACATTAGATGACTCTATACAGGAAGTGTTTAGTAGGCATGTGCATGGGGAAAATATTCGGCTCGGTTCAGCATTCAGAAATTCGGGATTTCGTCAATTCAGGACTTCGGCAACTTCGGCACTTGAACACTTCGGCACTTCGGGAACTTCGGCAACTTCGGAACTTAGACACTTCGGAACTTCGGCAACTTCGGAACTTAGACACTTCGGCACTTCGGCAACTTCTGAACTCTGGCATTTCGGGACTTTTCTTTCAGCCGCTTGGTAGATAACTCCCTACTTCCCACGGTATTAGGGAGCTATCTACCAAAAGGCTGAAATACCTAAATTGGTCTTTAAGCCAAATTTACTAATACTAAGTAAAGATTACTTAGTATTAGTAAATTTTGCCCCTACTCACTATATCGCGAGTAGGGGCATGTCTATTAAACAGTGAGCAGCCTGTGTAACCAAGTAACCAATCAGAGTTATGAGTCAAATTACACAGCGTGGGAAAATTCCAAAGAACTTTCCCACGCTGTTTAAAATGACACCGAGCACTCTGATTGGTGGATTTCAAACCAACCAATCAGAGTGCTGTGACAGGTAAATGTAGAGACTTACCTGTCAGTCTCTTCATTTACCTGTCAGAGCCCTCTGATTGGATGGCTTAAACCCACCAATCAGAGTGTTCTGAGCCTAATTGCAGGACGGGGCAAGGCTTTATAAGCCTTCCCCCGCCCTGCAGAGCTCAGTCTGCGCGGAGCCCTCGCCTGGTGAAGATGTTTTTGGTTTTTTTGGCGTGCAGGTTTTTTTTTTGTTTTTTTTTAATTGCATCGGTTATTATGGATTTTTATTTGAACTTTTTTGGGGCTGAAAAAAATAAGATTTTAGAAGAAAGAAAACATTGAATGGTAAGTTTATTTTTACAAGTACTTAGTTAAAGGTCCCCCCCTCATTATTTTTAGGGTGAGGAGGGTATCTAGGGGTTTATTTTTTTGAGGAGGGGGTGACTAGGGGTTTGGGGACCCCTAGTCACCTGGGTGGGAGGAGGGTTAAATTTGTATTTAGGGCCCCCACCCAACGCTCAGGGGTGGGGGTAAGGGGGAAGACATTAGGTCTCACCCAATTTGTATTTAGGGCCCCCACCCACCGCTCAAGGGTGGGGGCCAGGGGGAGGACATTATGTCCCCCCTTATTCTTGTTTAGGGCCCCCACCCCTGAGCAGGGGGGAGGACATTAGGTCCCCCCCTTATTCTTGTTTAAGGCCCCCACTCACCACTCAGGGGTGGGGGCCAGGGGGAAGGACATTAGTTCCCCCCAATTTGTATTTAGGGCTCCCACCCACCGCTCAGGGGTGGTGGCCAGGGGGGAGGAAATTAGGTCCTGGCCACCACCAGCAACTGCCATCACATGACTAAGCCTAACTCTACCCCTATCCCTACCCCTAACCCTAGTTAAGGGTAGGGTTAGGAGTAGGGTTAGGGGTAGAGATAGGGGTAGGGGTAGAGTTAGGGGCAGGGTTAGGGTTAGGGTTATGGAATTGCCGAAGTCTCGAATTCCCGAAGTCCCGAATTGCCGAATTCCTGAATTTCAGAAGTGCCAAACCGAACTGAAATGCCGAATTGGCGAATTGCCAAAGTCCCGAATTTCAGAAGTGCCAACCCAAACCGAAGTGCCGAATTGCTGAAGTCCCGAATTTCGGAAGTGCAGAACCGAACTGGATTTTTTGCCCATGCACATCCCTAATACTCAAGATCCAGCGCACTCACTTATCCACTAAACAGCAACTTTAATGTTGACAGATTTGATTAGTTTTTTAAAAACACCTAATCTAGGCAAAAATAATGGGGGTTGAGTTACAGTATATGATCATACATTGCATAAGCCTGCCACAACGTCAATGTACCCCATCTTTGGCAGGTCCTACTTTAACAGTCTAATGTCTGCTCTTATGAGATTAACCCACTTACTTGGGGGAAAAAATTCCATCTGCAGAGAGCCCCCTGGTTTCAGTATCTTATGCAAAATAGTAAGTAAACTCAAAGAGACAGGATATAAAACAGATCTTGTTACTTTTCTTCTCTTAACGTCTTACAACTTTTACCTAATAATGTTTCCTGGAAACAAAGAACATTTAATACATTGCTAAGAATTCAGGAATGGAAAGGTCAGTGTCGTCTTCTTTAACGCTATCTTAATGTATCTCATTACAGAGTATCGATCTCATAAGGGTTGACACAATGGATTGTGAATTGCTGTGTATCTCACTTGTTAATGGGAAACATCACTTCTCTGATTCTCCCACAATTTTATAAAACACATAGTCACACACAGTAACCCCCACACTCATCCTGTCACACTCAACCCCCACACCGTCACGCCACATTAACCCTCACACACTCACTCTGCCACATTCACTCCCCCACAGTCACCCTCATACACACACAGTAACTCCTCGCAACAGAACAGCCTTGTCATAAACACAATGCATGCCCATTCACTCCCAGGCACAGACATACACATTCACAGGCACACACATACACAAACAAGGATACTCACTGCCAGACACACAGTCTCAGGCACATATACAGGTATACAGTGCCAGACACACATAAGACTGTTTTCTTATTTGTAACTTCATAAACAATTTTTAACAAGTGTTTCTGTCCAACCAGTTTTTTTCATTTTTGTTTCCATTAAATAATGTGCTATCTATGCACACAGAAACAAAAGATACATTTAAACATTACTTTTCAAGACACTCAAAATACCAGGATACTGGGTGTGTTTTTTTATTTATATATTTCAAACACATATCTGTTATAAGTAGAGGATTGATAAATGCAATATTAAAAATATAAAAACACTACACTTTTAATCTACGATAAAACATTACTTGGGAATACAACTACCAGTATTACTAAATGAGTGCATCTTCTTGTCTAAACTGCTCACTCTCGTAGGGTGTAACAAGGTTCATTTTAAAATGTGGCAATTTATATTGCTCTGCACTTTTTGTAAAATAAAAAAGACACACTTTTCACACGTAAATCGATTCAGCAAACCAAAAGTAACACTATAGTCACAAAAACAACTTTAGCTTAATGAAGCAGTTTTGATGTATAGCTCATGCCCCTGAAGTCTCACAGCTCAATTCTCTGTAATGTAGGAATTAAATCACTTAGTTTATGCAGCCTTAGCCACACCTCCCTGCATGTGACTTACACAGCTTTCCTAAACACTAGACATGTGCAATTCGTTTAGGTCCAAATTAAAATTCGTCCGAATTTCGGGTAATTTGGGTGCTTCCGAATTTCCGAATAGCTGAATTGCCGAAGTGCCGAAATTACCGAATTTCCGAAGTGTAGTAGTGCCGAAGTGCCGAATTGCTGAAGTGCCAAAGTTCTGAAGTTGCAGAAGTTCCAAGGTGTTAAAGTGCCGAAGTTCCGAAGCACAGTATTGCCTAAGTACTAATATACTTACCCAGTGAAAGAAGAAGGAGAATGTTACATTGTATACAATTTCAAATAAATAGTATACAAACATAGCCAGGATTCAGCTGTAAGCATTTGCAATACTTACAACAATCAAGTAACATACATTCATATAAAATGTAAGTTACTTAGCCAGTCATGTAATGACAGGCATGAATAAGTAGATAACTCCCTAATTCCCACGTATTAGGGAGCTATCTACAAAAAGGCTGAAAGACCTAAATTGGTCTTTTTTAACTATATATTACCTTAACAATCATGTCTCCTCCACAAGAAAAGGAAAATGACTCAATCCATGCAGGTAAAGGGCAAATAGCATTTATTTATTTATATTTCGAATATGTTGGGACATACAGAAGGAAGTGCTGTGCCAATGCTGACGCGTTTCATGCCAGAGTGTCTGATAAAGTGCCAGTGAAGGCACAAAATGCATCAGCGTTGATACGGCACTTCTGACTGCACGTTCAAGCTTGGAGGTAAAGTAGAAATAAATGGCTTTTTTTCTCTTTACCTGTGCAGAATTGAAGTGTTATCCTTTTCTTGTGGTAAACTGGTTGTCAAGTTGAATACTTACCAGCAGTACCAGAACCTACACGCGCCTCTCCCGAGCTAAAGGTACATTTGACACCTGTGCCTTAAAATACAGCTAATTTATCTGCCTTCAGCAATTTGTTTTTCAGTTATGGAGATTGCATCCATATATCACAGTCAATCTGTGAGTTTTAGGTGCAAAAAAAGGCTGTTTCTTTTACTTGCAGTCCAAACCAAGAGTTAACAGCCCTCCCCTGACCTCCTTTTTTTTTTATAATGCTTTATTAAAGTTTTCATATTATAAAAACATTGATAAACATTATATAATACATATGAGTTCATAAATATTATTTTCATACAATAGACATGACATAAAACAAAAATATTTGTTAGACATCTTATTTAATAAAGCATCTGTTTTATTTTTATGGACCTATGCAAAATTTAAGAATGTACTAATTTCAGAGATACAGGCGCTTAGTTCCAATCCACCAATTAAATTTACATACAATATATAAATTACTTTTCAGACCAGGAGCCGGCTAATTTTATTTACAAAGCTATATTTTTTTTAAATAAGTTAATTTCTTAATATGACACAGGGAATTGCAATACTATAGTTTTTCCATCCAATTTTTGTATAATTAAATTTTTTTGAAGGCATGGATATGGTTAGTGGATAGTTCTTTCCCCCTACGTAATTGGTATTTTATTTGGTTAATAAGGTGTGTTTTTTTGGAATGGGGAATAACTTCTCCAATTTCTAGCTATAATTAACTTGGTAGCCATAAGACAATATTTCTAAGTCCAGATATTTCTATCCAAGACTTTATGACCATTAATGGCTTATCATTTAAAATATCTGTCATTTGATTAGCTTTGGCAATTACTTTATTTATTTTCTTATAAGAAAATATCTGTTCTATCTGATTTATATTAGGTGCAGAAGTTTTATCTGATTTATATTAGGTGCAGAAGTTTTTATTAAAGCAGAGTCAACAAAATTTTCTTTCCCAAAATCTCTATACCTATTCTAGGTTTTTTGCCCTTCCAAATATAAGATAAGAAACTAGATTATATCATTTCTAACCAACCTTTAGGCATTTTAAGAGGTATCATCAATAATCGATAAGACCATTTTGGCAGTATATATGAGTTGATGGTGTTAATCCTATCGAACCACGATGTTTCAACTGATCTCTATTCCTTCAAAGTTTTATTTGTAAATTTTAGCAAGTTCATTACATTTACTTCCATTGTTCTTTCTACTTGAGCAGGTATTACTACACCTAAGTAATTTAATTATTTCTTTGTCCATATAAATGTGTAATTTTTGCTTAATTCATTTATAGTTTGGTTATCTATATTTATGGACAAACAGTAGACTTTGTAATATTTAATTTATAATTTGATATTGCACTGTATTCATTTATCTATTGTATCAAACATGGCAGTGAGGATTTAGATGAAGTTATAGATATCAGAATGTCATCGGCGTAAAATGAGACCTTAATTTCTCCTTTCTTAGTAAAAAAAAACCTTTAATGTTTTTGTTGTCTCTAATATTGATTGATAGGGGTTCGATTGAAATAATGTACTGGAGAGGGGACAAGGGACATCCCTGTCTCGTACTGTTATGCAGGTCAAACCAACCTGCACATATATTTACTCCTACTGTTTATGCTGAAGCTACAGAATATAGAGCCATTATGGCATCTGAAATCCAGCCTACAAAACCCAAGTGTTTTAAAACATACTTAAGATAACCCCAACTGACCCTGTTATAGGCCTTTCCAGCATCCAGTGACAGGGCCAGGAGGGGTTTGTTAGTTCTACTTGATTGATCCAGTATATCCAAAATTCTTCTTGTGCAATTATTTGCTGACCTCCCTGGGATTACCCCTATCTGGTCAGGATGTATTATTTTTTTATTATTACATTTATTCTTTTTGCTTTAAAAGATGCACATAACTTCATATCTACGTTTATCAACTAAATTGGTCTGTAGTTACTTACATCTATTCAATCTTTATTAGGTTTTAAAATTGGCAGAATATTCGATTGCAATAACTATTTTGGAGGATTCAATTTACTTGCCATTTCATTAAACAGAGCAGTCAACGGTTTTGTTATTTTTGTTTTAATTGTTTTATAATATAGATTGCTGTAACCATCCAGGCCTGGGGTTTTATTCACAGCTAGTCTCTCTATTTGTAAATCAACTTCTGCAGTTGTAAATTTCTTGTTTAATGATTCTAGATCGCTATCTGATATCTTTGGAATATTTGTTTTTATTAAAAAAAATTTGAATGTCACTTTCTTTTGGATTTAGAACTAAATTATATAATTTACTATAAAAATCATTCGATTTTTCCCTGTTTTTTCAGGCATCGTACATATTACCTGCGCATCAATTAATCTGTCTATCCTATTCCTTGATACTTGTTTTTGTAATTTTTTTGTTAAATACTTACTAGCTCTATTTCCTTAATAGTAATTATTTTAATTCATTTTATTTAAGATTGTTTTAATTTTTCCTTCTGTTTTTAAAATTTATTTTATTTTGGAGTTCACAAAGTTGTTTTTGTTTTCGATTTGTAGGCCGTAATTTGTTCGAATTTGAAAGATTATAATAAGATATATACAAATCCGATAACTCTTCACCTTTTATTTTTTTTTTCTATTTTCTCCATTTTGATTAAATATCCCCTCATAACAGCCTTTTGTGTGCACCAGATTGAAGATTGTAAAATATCTGGTGAATAGTTCTCTTCAAAAAATAAATGTAATAACTTTGCCAACTCTTTCCTATTTTCTTCATTTTTAATTAGAAAGTCATCCATTCTCCATGTATTTCTCCCCTGCATTTGAGATTTTCCTAATTCAATTAGAACAAAACTACGATCTGACCAAGGATTGTCTTTAATTAGTATTTTATTTATCAGAGGGATTGAATTGGCTTTGACTAGACACATTTCTAATCTGGAATAGGATCCAGAATAGGATCTGTTAATTTTAGATAAATGAGTATAATCTCTGCTTAATGGGTGTTTAATTCTCCATGCATCACGCAGTTTGAATCTTCTGCATATACCAATTAATTTATTAGATTGTTTTATAACCCTTTCATCTATTTTAACTGTTGTTTGAGATATTTTATCTATTTTATAATCCATTATGCAGTTTAAATCACCAGCAATAATTAGTCTACCTTTAGCTATTTTCTGTATTCGTTCCATTATCTTATCAAATAAAGACGTTGGGTTGACATTTGGTAAACATACATTCACTAAGGTAAATATATTGTTGTCTGTCTTACATACGATAATTAAATACCTGGCTTCTGGATCGACATCTTGATAAAGCATATCTACTTTTATTTGGCTCGAAAAAACAATGGCTACACCTCTTTTTTTTTTTTTTAAATGTTTTTCTAATGAAGCATGTAAAATAATTAGGAACTTATTTCCTCCCAATTTTTGTGGGGTATTCAACTGCCAATGAGTTTCTTGTATGAAACCTATTTGAATTTTCTCCATATTAAAGGAATTATATATCATACGTCTTTTAGATGGTATATTTAAACCCTGTGCATTTATAGAGATCAGCTTAAGCATAGGTAACTTGCACTCTTCAAAATAATCACGCTCCTGGTCTGAGCACAATACAAACAAATAAAACAACATTTAACATCTAGAGGAGATATTTCCTCTTGATCTCCGCTTACATATAAAACGTACATTTTTTTGGAATTGTATTCCATAATTGTCTCTGTAGCTCATAGAGCTACTCGGCAAAAAAATACTTTTTTACTCAAGAGACATTGAATTCAGATGTAATGGAGACAAACAGTCCACGGATCATTCTCTACTAGTTATTGACAGGACTCTGGGAGCAGAGGTTGCCTGAATTATGTCACATGTAAACACTCACTGAAACCTATATAATCGAACACTCATTGCCATACAATCACATTCAATACATAAGAGCTTTCAGGTAAAATGCAAACAATAATACAGGCTAGACCTTTGCATGACAGAAAATGTTGGTTCTTCTGAAGCAATTCAGTAGAAAAATAATTTTTGGGGGTTGACAGAATTCTGTTCAAGCAGCTCCTTGATTTGGACAAATGTTGTCACTAGAAAATAATCAGAAAGGCCTTTCAGAAGACAGAACAGCAGAAAACAAAAATAAGAACTATGACTGTGTTATGTGGTTCACCCAGATCCCCCAGGTTCCGAGGATATACTTTTTATGGGGTTATTGTATGTTTTGGGCTCCCTGTGATATGTTTTATAATACTGTATTTCTCTGTCTGTGATAATTATATTAACCATTGTGTTCAGGCAGAGGGGAGGATTTTGTGTGGGAGTGTCTGTGTGTATTGTACGGATTGATTGGTTGTATTTCAAAACCCTGTGGGCAGTACTATGGTTGTGGATTGTGAATAAAAGAGGCTGTATGTGCCAGTACAGTCAGTTCTGCTTGACCTCAAAACGAAGTGTCGTCTCGTTATTGGGGGAATTGGATTGAATGCTGATTGCCAGGAGTGTAAGCTGATTGTATGCTTTTCCTGTTCAGCTGTTTATAGCATTCATATGCTTGAGAACATTTGTATGCTTCTCCGGTTCGGTGGTTGTGGTGTCTGCTGCAGTGCTTGGAGTTCTCAGGAAGCGCTAGGAGCATCTTTCAACTGAGGTACCCAGTCGGGGTGCCAGGCGATCCGTTACAGGGTTTTTGGTCTGATATTCTATCAAGCCGAACAGACATATGTTTGACATATGTTCGAAAATTCAGCTGTCCCAAAAATATTTTTATCTTCAAAAAAAAAATTGTTCAGCCAGAGGCATAACTAGAATCTACTGGGCCCGGTGCAAAATTGCCCTTTGGGACTCCCTCCCAAGTGTCTCAGCCAGCGCCCCTTAGTGTCTCATTCCCGCGCCCAGGCCCCCCCATGTTCCTCATTCCCTCTGCCCCACAGCCCCTCCATATGTCCCATTCCCTTTCCCCCCTCAGCCCCGCTATGTGTCCCATATGCTCCTCCTCCTCCAGCCCCTCCATGTGTCCCATTCTCTCTCCCCCTTAGCCCCTTCTTGTTTCTCATACCCTCCTCAACCCAGCCCCTCCATGTGTCCCATTTCTACATCTCCCCTCCGTGTGTCCCATACTCTCCTTCTCTCCCCCCCTCCTCTCCAGATGTCCCATTTTCCCTCTTTCCCCACTCCCTTCCCTGTGTCCCATACCCCCAATTTCTCCCCCCTATTATTTATTATTTATTATATCTTGTTTTACTATTATATTATGGAAAATGTTAACCATACTTACCGTAATTTTCTTTTCCGGTCTATTATTCGGGGCAGCATCACTTATGGGTAGTTCCGCCCTCAGGGCCAGAACAGGACAGGAACTAGAATTCAAATGAGACCTTGGGTTCCTCCTTCCTTCACACACCAGTCAATTATCAAGCTAATTTTGGGAGGGAGTCTGATGCTGCCATGAATAAATAGCCAGGAAACGAGAATTACGGTAAGTATGGTTTAAATTTTGCTTATTCCTGGCTAATCATGGCAGCATCCCTTATGGGTAATACCTAAGCTTAGCAAAATTAATAAGAGGGGGTTAAACAACAACTACTGAGATTGCAACACCAATTTTTGTGATTTTATTTGATCTTGTGAATGGCAGAGAAAACACCCCTTCCAAAAGAAGTTGATGAGGAGGCCAGATCCAGTTTATAATGTTTAATAAACGTCATTGGAGAAAACCATGTGGCTGCCCTGCAGATATCATCTGGAGGCACCTCTGCCCAATTTGCCCAAGTTGTGGATAGAGATCTAGTAGAATGGGCTCTAATCTTGTCTGATGGAGGTATGTTATTCTTCTGGTATGCGGCTGCTATGATTGCCGGAATCCAGCGCCTGATTGTTGATAAAGCTGCCTCTCCTTTCCTTCACGCGGAGGGTAGTATGGTCAGTTTCTCAGATTTCCTAGATAATGTAGTGTTCTCCAGGTACTGGATTAAATATTCTCGAACATCAAGTTCATGGAGTTTTATTTCTTCTTGAGATTGAGGATTAGGGAATGAAGGATGGTATCACTACCTCTTGTCCCAAATGAAAATTGGATACCACTTTTGGGAGAAATTTCTGCATAGGTTTGAGAACTACTCGATCATGGAGAATAAAGGTATGGGAGTCTAATAATGAGAAAGCCTGAAGTTCAGAAATGCAGTTAGCTGTAGTAATGGCCACCAAAAAGTTTTATAGGTAAGGTGTTGTACAGAAATCTGCGAGCGAGGTGTATATGGAGGTTCCATTAAAAATTGTCAGGACGGTAATGCTGCTTGGCACAACTTTTCCTGTTAGGACGGTAAATGCCATTAACCATATTTTTATGTGCGGATGAATACAGGAAACTTGGTCCAGTTGGGATAAAAAAAATGTAGTCTTCCTCCAATGACCCCTTGGACATTTTTCGAAGATGTGCACATTCCTCTCTCTTGAAGACTTAGTTGACAATGAGGATGTGGGTTGGTGGTTACTCCAACTGAAATATCTATGTCTCCCAGGTCTGTATGTTCTATTCTCACGAAAGACCAATCCTTATAGCATCTTTCTTTAGAAGAAGAATAAATTGGTCTTCTCTTTTCTTGTGGAAGGAAGGCTTTCTTGTTATCCGCTGCTTTGTGAATGGCTTCATCTACCACCTTGCGAAGAGTAATTCACCTTGAAAAGGAAGTGAACACAAGGAAGATTTTGAGCATAATCCGCTTCCCAGGCATGAAGCCACAGAGCCCTTCTTGATGCCAATGACAAGGCAATGATTCTGGCAATCACCTTCATAATGTCCAATGAGGCTTTGGAGAAAAATTCTGCAGCCATTCTGAAATCCTTAAGGTTTTCCAAGAGATTTTCCCTTCTGACTCAAACAAATACAACCGAAATTAAACAAACCGCACTTAAAAATATTTCAGCTAGTGAATTGACTAGACTGAGGCAAAGGAGTCCCTGAATTAAATAACCGAATGCATGTGCGTTCATGAGAACAAGATGCCAATACGTTCGTGCCAATTTTGCACGGACAGCTATTAAATCCCACAAACTGAACCGGCTTGCATACTAAAAAAGCCTCTATTGAAAGGAGCCCATATAAGGTAAGACCCTTTGCATTCGGTAGAAAAAATATACAAATAGATAGAACTAACATGGCAAATAACAGATACTCATAGTTGAGGGAAAGAGAGGGACTTACACTTTTTATGCCCTGTGATTAGAAAACTCATATAGATGAAAATCTTCTCAGCATACAACAACTTCTATGAAACACTTAAAAGGACATAATAAGAATCCCATGTAGCAGTTCAAATAACTAATTTTGAACCTACCCCAGTTAGTCCTATTCACAAACAGGCTGTTTACTGGGGTCTTCAGAACAAAGAGAGGTTGAACTTTGTCTGAGAGACCCATGGTACACATGGGAAGGTGGCCAAAAAATAAAAAGGTGAAATATGTTAGGGAATTCCTGTCTGTGTGAGGACAGAAAAAAGACTGGTGTGTGAAGGGAGAGGGGACATGGGATTCTTATTATGTCCTTTTAAGTGTTTCATAAGCTTGGTGTCATTTGAATTCTAGTTCCTGTCCTGGTCTGGTCAAGAGGGCGGAGCAACCCATAAGTAATGCCATGATTAGCCAGGAAATATTATTTTACTGTATTATTTTGTTACCTGTAATGTTTAATAAGAGAGAAATGATGCCACCTAGTGGCCGTGTCAGAACACACACAAGCTCTATTCACCAGCACTATACTGCAGCAGTTACTAAAAAAACACACTGGTTATATTCAGGGTTAACTCAGCAAACTTGTTGGACACAGTGTTACAAAAAATGTATTTTTGACAAACAATCCTTCACTTTTACTACTAATTTTTTTGCTAATGGGGAAAGCAAGCGGAGTATATTTTCTGTGCTTGTTCTGCATCATTGTGTAGGATTAAATCTGTAAAAATGCCGCTGGAAGGAGTTACAATTTATGCAGACATTCAACTCTAGTGCACTTGGTGTGTGGTCAGTGCTTTAAACACTAAACCATTTACAAGTGTGGGAATTACCAACCTTTTTTAACCCTTGGCACCTAAAATATAACACAAAAGTTGCAAGTACATTATACTGTACACCAAGCATGTCAAACTCAAAGTCTGTATCGGGCCACATATATACCGTATATTTTCATAGAAATGTAGGTTTATTTTAAAAATGTCAGTAAACTCCCCCAGCATCCCTCTCTACTAAATCACAGCACCCCCCTCTACTAAACCCCAGCCTCTCTACTAAACCACAGCACCCCCCTCTACCACCCTGTGCCAAATCTGATCCTCCCGCTGACATACACACATACTCACAGACAGACACACACACTCACTGACAGACACACACACACTCACTGACAGACACACACACACTCACTGACAGACACACACACTACTTACTGACAGACACACACTGACAGGCAGACACTGACAGACACACACACACTCACTGACAGACACACACACACACATGCTCACTGACAGAGACACACACACACACATACTCAGACAGACACATACATACAGACACACTGACAGACACACACACTCTCACTGACAGACAGACACACACACATACTCAGTGACAGAGACACACCCACTCACTGACAGAGACACACACATACTCACAGACACACACACACACACATATACTCACAGACACACACACACATACAGACACACTGACAGACACACACATACTCACTGACAGACACATACATACAGACTCACTGACAGACACACACACACACACACACACTGACAAACAGACAAACACACTGACAGACAGACACACACACTCACTGACATACTCCTGGACAGACACACATACTCACAGACAGACACACTCACAGACACACACACATACTCACTGACAGACACACACTGGCAGACAGAGACACACACACATACTCACTGACAGACACACACTGGCAGACAGACACACTGACAGACACACACACACATACTCACTGACAGACAGACAGACACACACACTTACACACACATACTTTTATTTATTGCTTCTTACCTATCTTCTATCTGGATCTCCTTCCTGCTTCTCACTGCTCCCTCACACAGTTTAGTGATGCCGGGTGCTGGAATATGACGTCATATTCCGGCGCCTGGCTTCACTTTGCGTGCGCGAGGGAGCAGTGAGGAGCAGGAACACTGAGCTGCCTCGCTGGCCGCCAGGAACCTCTTCTCCCCGGCCGGGTAAATGAGCAGAGTAGGCACCTGCAATATCGGGAAAGCAGGTGCCTACTCTGCTATTACTCGTGGCTCACAGGGCCGCAAAGATGGTCCTTGTGGGCCGCGAGTTTGACATGCTTGCTGTACATATTTAAAATAGCACAAAGAGTAAGCTAATATAAGAATAAAACGTACATACATGCATATACAGTATGGCAATTAATATAAGAAAGCACCTATTGCTATTCCAGTAAAATATTGCATGAAAAAATGAGAATTCCAAATTAAATTATGTCAGAAAAATGTCCAAACAGGAGTTATGGAGCAAGCAGGACGTTCAGAATAAATGGATGTCACTAAGTCAGAATAAAATATATGTCGGGGGGTCATAAATAACGAAGCATAGTGCGTATAAGTGTCCCAGAGAGAAAGTCGAGACGAGCAGGAAACACAGTGAAATCTGACTGTCACATCTGACTTTTTGACACATACTAAAAAATGAGGTTGTACTATATTTTTCTTACAAAATTTAACTGTTTTTATTTTTTAATTTACATTGTATGTCTGTCTGTCCTGGCATTACCCGATCATGTCATCAGGATTTGTCAGAATAGATCAGATTTTGGGGTATTTTCTTCTCAATCAAAGTTTGCTGTCTGGTATATGACCAGGAGTAGTTATGGTGTGTGGAATACGTCTTTAAGAAATATCAAAGTAAAAAAACGGCAGTCTGTGTATAACAAATATGTTTCAATATATTAGTCCCAAAATCTTGTCTAAATTATTTTAATTGATACTCTGAATTATTATATAATTTTCTCTGACTTCAAATCATTATTAATGTTTGATCATTTGTACCATAAATCCCACGTAAAATATACTCATATTCATCTGTACCACAAGGAGTTAATACACAGCTGCAGAGATTTGGCTAGCTATTTAAACACAGAGACTCCGCACAGATGTCAGCCTCTGATGAAGTGAGTCTGACCTCATGAAACTAGTAAGGACCTTTTCGGCACCTGCCGCCAAAATTACCGCGTTGTAGTGGAACGCAGGAGGAGAGAGCAGTGGTGTAGTGGGAACCAGGGAAAGGTAGTGCAGCTGTTGTTTTTAAGTCTGCGTGTCAGGGTCCTTGACTGATATTGCTTTGTGACTGAGTCTGGTAGGGGGTCCCTGACTGGTGGTAAAGTGTTGGATCCTGAGGTGAATACACCTTCACTAGGGCCACTTTGGGAAATCTCTTTGCTGGGCCTCCAAGTGTAACAGGTAGTGAGGGAGAAGATTATGATCTAGTGCCCTTTGATATATAATCTGTGAACATAACATGTTGGGGGGAAGTTAGGGACAATGAAACAGGTAGCAACTGGCCAAAACGGTCGGCAACTGGTTGCAGGGATTTTCAACTTTTGTTAGCATTTTGTCTAGTAGAATTCTGGAATGAGCACCTTCTCTGTTCACATATTTGGACCTTATCTGTCGGCGTTACTGGAGGTGCATCAGCGGGCCAAAAGAACAGCCCTTGCTGGCTCTTTAACAAGAGCCACTGTTGATGTAGTAGTTGCCAATTCAATCATGTCTGCTCACACTGCGACGGGTACCGGGTACTGCCGTCACCATTTGCGGCCCCGGTCCGCGCGGAAAACCACCGGGGCCGCCGTCCAAGGGGTCCATCGGGTGGCCCATGCTGTCAGGGCCACCCAATGGATGTGGATTGTAAGGGGGCCCGGTCAGCGCTGGGCGCTTTAACAGCGCAACCAGGCCCCCTGTGATTACATCACAGAGTTGGGAGGAAGTGACTGCATGTCACTCCTCCCAGCTAACACACAAACCGCGCGTGAGGAAGCAGAGGAAGTCAGAGTGGGAACTCTGACTCCCATCCACCTAAAACATATTCAGCACTTGCGCAAAAACTGGTGGGCGGTAAGGAAATTTTTCCATCAAGAAAGATGCATTAGTGGGCGGTAGGTAGAAAAAGGTTGACTACCACTGTGTTAGAATATCCGTTTTTTTAGGGGATTTTTTTTTATGATATGTTTTGCGTGTTGTGGGTAGTTCCTCAGCTTTTATTATCTCAATGTGTTTGTTTGTCAGGCCTGCGGTATCAACTTTGTCTGTGGAGTTGTTGTACACTATTTCAATGTGTATAGCTTGTATTCACACTTTTATAATGTGTGCACAGAGTACTGGGTGTAACTGGTACAAACGTGTTGTTTTGAGGACGTTACTTGCTGGTGATGAACTGGTGAGCATCATTCACTGTTGAAAAGTTGTATCTAAGTTGTCTTGTCCAATACAGCGGTATACCTAAATAATAGGTGACTTTGTCAGAAGCTCTGTGTGTTTATAACTTCTTCATTTTCAGCGCGTATTTGAGCAACAACAAACTTGGACTTTAATTGCTCAATAAAGATATATTTGTACGCAGTTTCCTGATTACCTCACACACCTGCCAAGTCACCACCTCTCTTTATTATTGCGACACAATTTAAAAAATTTGCATTTCCTGGATGAAGATGTCCCCACGCACTATAATTAGAAATACCCAGAGACAGTATCTTACGCACATTGAGCATCTTCGACAGAGGAAGGATAAAGTGTTAAACGTTTACAATGCTGCTATGTTAGTCTTTGTCTCCAGATTTCTATAGGTGGAAAACAGAAAAAAGTGACAACGCCATAAAAAGCATTAGTCACAAAAAAATTGAAATGTGGGAAAAAAATAGTGTAGCATATTTAGCCAAGTCTGACTTTGTTGTTGTATTTAATGATCCATTTGTCTATCTATCCATACATACATTTTCGTAAACAATCATCTTTCTCACAATCTCTCTGCATTGCCATATTCTACAACTGGGTGTGTATGTAGGTATCGCCATACAAATATGATATGGCCTATAGCTACAGCAAACAAATTCTCAAAATTAAATATCAACACAATAAAATCTTTTATTTGATTAAAATTTTTGATAACTCTTATCATTTCAGGGAAAATTATTCAAGTAGTCGATCAGGAAACGCATAGGTCAAACACGGCACGTGTACTATTCGAAATGAACTTTTTCTAAAATACAACTTTTAAATGGGTATTTCCCCTAAAGATTATGTTCTACTGACTCCTGTTAATTTTTTATTCTTTGGTTGTTTTAGTTTTTTTTGTTTTTTGCTTGTGACAGACACACATCCTTACAGTTTTTGGACATTATACCATATTTACATATTACAATATGTGAAACAGAGATAAAGAAAGATAAAGCGAGTTGTATTTTATTTACAGACTAAAAAGTGTTGATTTAATATTGTTGGATACGATTTTCAAATGAATTCATATTTCTGGATTTAATATATATATATTATATTATATATAGGAAATCCAGTCAGAGATGGAAGAAAGGCAAGCGTTGACACGTTGCAGGACGGCAGGGTAGAGGTCAGGGGAGGAGAGATATATTTGGGTGTCATCAGTGCACAGGTGGTAGAGGAAAAAAGTTTGCCAAGAGAGGCAGTATAAAGAGAAAATAGAAGGGGACCAAAGACAAAGCTTTGGGGACTCCAACCGAGATAGGATGAGGGGAGGAGGTATCATTAGAAAAAGAGGACGCTGAATGAGCGTTGTGAGAGATAAGAGGAAAACCACGTGAGGACAGAGTCACAGAGACCAAGTGATTGAAGAGTTTGAAGAAGGAGAGCATGATCAACAGTGTCAAAGGCAGCAGAGAGGTCAAGAAGAATTAGTATGGAGTAGTGGCCTTTGGATTTAGCAGCGATTAGGTTGTTAGTAACTTTGATGAGAGCAGTCTCAGTAGAGTAGAAAGGGTGGAAGCCGGATTGAAGAGGGTCAAGGAGAGAGTTGGAATTGAGGAAGTGAGACATAGACAAGTCTTTCCAGAAGCTTTGAGGAAAAAGGGAGCAGGGATATGGGACGATAGTAAGAGGGGGAGGACGGATCAAGAGATTTTTATTTTCAGTATAGGCACTACAGTGGCATGTTTAGTTCAGAGAGAGGTAAGAGAGAGAGCAGTTGAAGATGTGTGTTAAGGAAGGAACAAGACAGGGTTAGAGAGATCTGATAAGGTGAGATTGGAAAGGAAGAGAGGGCAAGTGGTGGGGCGAGAGGAAAGGAGAAGCACAGCCACCTCTTGTTCAGTAGCTGGGGAGAAAGTCTGAAGGGTAGGAAAGGCATGATCAATGTGTTGTTGAGAAAGAGAATGGCAAGGTGGGGAGAATTCTTTCCTCAGCTGTTCAATCTTGTTGGTAAAGTAGTATGCAAAGCTATTGACTGTAAGGTTAGTTTGGGGGGTGGCCTCAGCAGGGAAAAGAAAAGAGTTAAAGGTGTCAAAGAGACATCTGGGATTGCGGGAGCATGAACTAATGAGAGAGGAAAAGTATGACTGTTTGGCAAGGGTAAGGGCTGCGTTATATGAACACAATATGAATATATAATTGAGATAGTCTGCCTGGGTGCGAGACTTCCTCCAGGAGCTTTCAGCACAACGGTAGCATCTTTGCAGGTAGCGTGTTGATTTAGTATGCCACGGTTGGGGGCGTGTCCTTCTTGAGGTGCATGCTTGGAGCAGGGCTGCAGCATTTAAGGCCGAAGTGAGTGTAGTGTTAAATGTGGAGATGGCCAGTGAGGGACAGGAGAGGGAAGGGATGGATAGCAGTTGTGAATCAATATCAGCTGACAGCTGCTGGAGGTCAATAGAATTAATGTTCCTCCTGAGTTGAGGGGGGTTAGGCTGAAGTTGTTGGGTGAGGGGTTACTTGAGAGCAAACAATAAGAGGTGGAGATCAGAGAAAGGAAATGGAGTGTTGCAGACAGGGCCGGCCCAAGGCCTTTAGGTGCCCTGTGCGAAAAATCATCACAGCGCCCCCCGACCACCCGACCATACCCCTTCATCCATGCGTAGTGTGTGTCAATATTTGTAGTGTTTGTATATAATATATGTTAAATTAATAATTATTTAAAAACAAAAATGTATTCCCCCTTCCCTGTTGTTACCTTGCAGGGAGGGGGGCATGCTGATCGCTGGTGATTCAGTATGCTGGGAATCTGGTCGGCGCCTCTACTAGGTGCATAATAATATGATGTAGTGTGTGTGGTGTCTGTGTGTGATAGGCGTTTTGGTTGTGTGTAATATTTGTAATGGTTGTATTGACTGTGTGTCATATATGTGTGTGATATTTGTGCAGCACACAGTCCCAAGCAAAAAGTCAAACACACAGTTACAAGCAGTCACACACACAGTTACAAGCAGTCACACACACAGACGCAGGCAGTCACACACATTTGCAAGCAGTTACATACAGTTACAGAGGGGAACACACAGACACACAGTTACAGACAGACTCTTACCTCTTTCCATTATGGACTGGAGGGGGGAGCAGGGGCACAGTGGGTAAGTGGGGGGGAGCAGGGGCACAGTGGGTAGGTGGGGGGGAGCAGGAGCCCAGTGGGT
Organism: Pelobates cultripes; assembly: GCA_933207985.1. Classification (NCBI taxonomy): domain Eukaryota; kingdom Metazoa; phylum Chordata; class Amphibia; order Anura; family Pelobatidae; genus Pelobates; species Pelobates cultripes. Next base: position 103,721,259 of record OW240923.1, read on the forward strand.
AGGTGGGGAGGAGCAGGAGCCCAGTGGGTAGGTAAGGCGGAGCAGGAGCCCAGTGGGTTGGTGGGGGGGAGCAGAGGCAGTGTGATGCTAGGTGAGGGAGCAGGCACTCCTTCCTGCTTCCCCACTCACTTACCAGGCAGAGAGTTCAGTGTGTGTAGCTCCTCCCCCACCTGTTGCATAGCCCTGCCTCTGCATGACACATAGCTCCGCCGCCGCCTGTCGCTTAGCTTCGCTCCCGGCTCTCTGATACAGCAGAGTGGAGGATAATAAATCCTCCACCCGGGTGCCATGTGAGGGGTGCTCAGAGCACTCCTACAGTTGCAAGAAAAAGTATGTGAACCCTTTGAAATGATATGGATTTCTGCACAAATTGGTCATAAAATGTGATCTGATCATCATCTAAGCCACAACAATAGACAATCACAGTCTGCTTAAACTAATAACACACAAATAATGAAATGTTGCCATGTTTTTATTGAACACACCATGTAAACATTCACAGTGCAGGTGGAAAAAGTATGCGAACCCCTAGACTAATGATATCTCCAAGAGCTAATTGGAGTGAGATGTCAGCCAACTGGAGTCCAATCAATGAGATGAGATTGGAGGTGTTGGTTACAGCTGCCCTACCCTATAAAAAACACACACCAGTTCTGGGTTTGCTTTTCACAGGAAGCATTGCCTGATGTGAATGATGTCTCGCACAAAAGAGCTCTCAGAAGACCTACGATTAAGAATTGTTGACTTGCATAAAGCTGGAAAGGGTTATAAAAGTATCTCCAAAAGTCTTGTCTATAAATGGAGAAAGTACAGCACTGCTGCGCCTGCTACTCTCCCTAGGAGTGGCCGTCCTGTAAAGATGACTGCAAGAGCACAGCGCAGACTGCTCAATGAGGTGAAGAAGAATCCTAGAGTGTCAGCTAAAGACTTACAAAAGTCACTGGCAAATGCTAACATGCCTGTTAGCGAATCTACAATACGTAAAACACTAAACAAGAATGGATTTCATGGGAGGATACCACAGAGGAAGCCACTGCTGTCCAAACAAAACATTGCTGCACATTTACAGTTTGCACAAGAGCACCTGGATGTCCCACAGCAGTACTGGCAAAATATTCTATGGACAGATGAAACCAAAGTTGAGTTGTTTGGAAGAAACACACAACACTATACTTTTAAATGTGATTTTCCAATTTAGCACAAATAATTTTTTTCTGAATATATGTCTAGTGTAGTAGTTTAACTTTTCTTGTCAAAGGGATTTACAGTTGTTTAACAACACAAACGATAATACGATTAAAAAAATATGACCTTTCAATGTAAATATCAAAAAAATCCAATTTTTTATTATTTTTTTTATCTGACAAATCCAGTGCATGCCTAAAGTGAGATATAAATCATTTACTATTGTATTTTTATTATTATTATTATTATTTTTTTTTTAAAGAAGCAATTTGAATACAGTGAAACTATGTAACCTGGTCCCATTTCCTGTAAATAAAATCGTTAGATCAAGGAGTTAAAAATTACGCAAAGGGGAAGATACAAGGTATATGTTCATGAAAAAGTTGTCACCGCAACTTTTGACCGACCACTGTAACCCATTTTATATAGATTTGCTAGCATCCTAATTCATAGCCAAACATCAATTTTCTCCTCAATTTTATATATATTAAATTGTTACATCTAAAACTGCTGGAAAAATTGCTATAAGAATCATAGCAGTTTAGCATACTGTTCCTTTAATTTCTCAGTGTCTGAAATTTCAAAGGGGAAAAAGGTATAGATTAAAGTGAACCTATTATGAAAAAAGGAACTTATCTGAAATCGCTCCCATACACATTGTATATACCATATATCACAAAGATACATGGTGTATTCAATCTAAAATATAAAAATTTACTCCCTTTTCATCCGTTCCAGCTCAGCTTGTGAGCATAATTTGTTTTGGGCATTGCAGCTGCCCTTTAAAACTGATAGCTTCCTTATTGGCTTATACTTGATGTTGCAGGAAGTAGACCTAACTTTTTTTCTTACATTATTAAGAGAGAGATTTAAAAAGGCTAAATATTGTAACTGGGATGCAAAGTGCTAAATGTTGAGAGATTATTACTGGTTTTCAGGGTGATTTAACTTTGTCCCAGAACACCTGTTTTTGCCTTGATAAATCTCCCCCAGGATTTGTAAGGGCATTTTGTTTTCTGTCAGTGCTGAAGAGATACTTATGTCAGCCAGAGAAATTTATATATATATGAAAAACCATAACAACTGTAGCAATATGTAGTGGTTATGGTGTTTGGGGTGTTCCCTTAAGGTAGTATAACCCCACCCCCAATGCCAATACATTTTTATGAGCAAGGGGGTGGGGGATCTGTATTTCTTTAGGTTAGGACATGTATTTTTAGGGCACAGGGTATGTATCAGGCACTGTAAGTGATATTGGGGGGTGTTGGGCCCTGTTAGCGCTAAAACAGTTGGGCACACATCTGACACCTTATTTTTAGGTTGTTGAGCATATACATTGGCAGGGGATTGGCATACCTACCAACATTTCAAATGGACAAAGAGGGGCATTTTCGGGGTCTGGGTGTGGCCAGGGACAACGCTATTCTGAGAAATTTTAGACAACATACTAATGACAATTTATACAACTAAAATGTAATTTAAAACAAGAACAGTGTATCTTATTTGCACAGGCTGATTTCCAAACACATTTATTGTAGTTTAAAGGGAGTATTAATTAATGGGAGTATTATTGCTCTGGAGCTCTGTGATACACTCATCTCCCTTCTGCCTTTTGACTGCTCCCCTCTAAATGATCCTTCCTACATGTGGAATGTGTGAAAGGATATGTGACTGGTCGCCTGTAAATATATTCTTATTCTCCCAGTGCTATAAAGCAATTTGCTAATATTAGGTGTATTTGCGTAGACACCACAATGTCAGGTTCTAATCATACAGCAACAATTTCCTGGTAGCACTATTGGGTGCAAATCTGGTACACCAGCAATATTCATTGTACTATCCTTAAATTCAACCACAGATATGTTTAATTTCTGCAGCCTTCCGATTTGACCCAGATAAACAGATTTATAAGTTACTTGGCCAGCCAGCTACTGCTAGTAATGACGGTTACAAATTATAAAGAAATGCATTCAATACATTAATTTCTAACGCTGGGAATATACGGGGCTGATATACATGGTTCGTGTTCTAATCTTCCTGTTTTTTTCATTGCAACCCACAAAGGGTTAAAGGGACACTAAAGTCACCTGAACAACTTTAGCTTAATGAAGCAGTTTTGGTGTATAGAACATGCCTCTGCAGCCTCACTGATCAATCCTCTGCCATTTAGGAGTTAAATCCCTTTGTTTATGAACCCTAGTCACACCTCCCTGCATGTGACTTGCACAGCCTTCCATAAACACTTCCTGTAAAGAGAGCCCTATTTAGGCTTTCTTTATTGCAAGTTCTGTTTAATTAAGAATTTCTTATCCCCTGCTATGTTAATAGCTTGCTAGACCCTGCAAGAGCCTCTTGTATGTGATTAAAGTTCAATTTAGAGATTGAGATACAATTATTTAAGGTAAATTAAATTTGAAAGGGAAACCAGTGTTTTTTTTCATGCAGGCTCTGTCAATCATAGCCAGGGGAGGTGTGGCTAGGGCTGCATAAACAGAAACAAAGTGATTTAACTCCTAAATGACAGTGAATTGAGCAGTGAAATTGCAGGGGAATGATCTATACACTAAAACTGCTTTATTTAGCTAAAGTAATTTATGTGACTATAGTGTTCCTTTAAGCATAGATATTAAATTATTTCTGTCTTAATAATGTGATATATCAAGTGTTAAACTATTAGGAAAAAAAATAAGAAATAAGAATGCTCAGCTTTAAAGGGACACTATGGTCACCAGAACAACTACAGCTTATTGAATTTGTTCTGGTGAGTAGAATCATTACCGTCAGGCTTTTTGCTGTAAACACTGTCTTTACAGAGAAAATGCAGTGTTTACATTACAGCCTAGTGATAACTTCACTGGCCACTTCTCAGATAGCTGTTAGAGATCCTTCCTGGATCATGGCTGCCTAAAATGCATCCAAACATGCATGCAGACACTGAACTTTCCTCATTGAGATTCATTGATTCAATGTATCTCTATGAGGAGATGCTGATTGGCCAGGGCTGTGTTTGAATTGTGCTGGCTCTGCCCCTGATCTGCCTCCTTGTCAGTCTCAGCCAATCCTATGGAGAAGCACTGTGATTGGATCAGGCTGCCACTTCTGATGATGTCAGCAGACAGGTTTTGACCATTGACTATTCTGAGTCAAACAGCATGCAGAGCTACAGCTAAAAATAAGATTTTGCTATTTTTAGGGAGGCATAGTGGTTTTAACACTATAGGGTCAGGAATACATTTTTGTGTTCCTGACCCTATAGTGATCCTTTAATTAGAAAGGATCCAGCAAGATGGATGTCTTCTAAATTAAGTGTGTAGGGCACACTAGTACCCAAAAAGCACGCAACAACGTGATCCACCTTTAGAAGCAAATTATTTTGGGATCCCTAGGACCATATGTGGATTTCACTCTTTCCCCGCTTGTGTGTGGTGTGAAGAAGGATTCACATATAGAGGAGGAAATATGCATTAATACAACCCCAAAAACCAGTCTCCTCCTAAGTACAGCTTGCAATCATTTTCCCACAGATATATATCAGGGTTAGCGGGTCTCCAAGCCCCCTTACTAGCAATACTAAATGACTAGATGGACCAGATGATGTGGCCATCCTTGTAGATAAATACTTCTCATATATACATGTAGCCAATGGTGCATAAGTCCATGACCTCCTACTGTGATTATAACCCCACACTTTCCTAATCCATCCTTCCATTGGAAAAACATTATTAAAAAAGTATGCGTCCCTACCTAACACCCCTAACTTCTAACAATTACCAAGAGGATAAGTCTTTTTTCATTTTAAAAATACTGTAATATTATATAAATTCAAACTTACATTAACCAGCATTGTCGTCTGAAGTCCTCATCTTCTACCAATGGAAATCAAATCACACTATTTCCTCTTTTATTTCTGAGTTTAGAGATTTATTTATTTTTTGCAAGGAGGACTTTGGTATCTTACAGAACAGGCTATCAGCTTCTCCTGATTTCTTTCCTTTGATGTTGGTTTGCCGTATGCCAATTGGGAGATAGCGCACCAGCCGTGGGGTGGAGGGAGAATCCAGGCCTTCTATGACATGCAAGATTCAAAAAGGAATAACGTGCCAGGATGCCATCACACCCAGGTTAGGGTACACGAAAGAGGCTATGTAAGTTAAAACAATAGAAATCAATAATTTATAAAAGTAAAATTCATAACATGTATTTATCACATTTTCAAAGTGCAGGTGAATATTATAATAATCATCAATGTACTTACTACGTGATGAGCAACAGCCACTAAACAGGTTTGTGGACATAACTTTTTTTATTGTCATTAAAGATTTTATGGAACTGGAAATTGTTCCGCAATGTTCTCTAAAATTAAAAAGCGGAATGATAGACTTTAAAAAAAACAAGACAAAGATAGAGGAAGCTTGAGGAACACTCGTTAAGGGGTTAACCCATAGACTAAAGCGATAACCAAACAGAGAAATGAGTGTCCTAACTAATAAAATATAACTTTTAATAGTAATATTTAAAAACTAGTGGATTTTAATAACCCGTCGGTAATTGAACACAATATAACAATTATGTGACAGTTAGAAAGAAATAAGGATAAATACTAACTTCCCTACTAAAAGAGCACTTGGCGACCTAGAGACTTTAGACTCATATTCATTTGAATCTCTATCTTGAATTGATCTATATTAGTCTCGGTTCCCGAGTATTTTTTACAGCTATTGCTCTTTATTGGAATTTGGGCCACATAAATACTTTTAGCCATCTCTCTAATTCTTGTTATTTGCTCAGAACGGATAGCCCTCCTATTGTTCCCACAGTAATAACGGTTTCTTTTTATCCACAGTGGCTGTATTACTGTGCTTCCCTTAGTATTATAGTTGATCATTTAACATTGAGCGCTCTGGCTGACATACGTTTTATATACTCTATCCCAGATCACCAATTGTGTAACGGTTTTAGTGGGGAAGTCAGTATTTACCCTTGTTTCTTTCTAACTGTCACAGAATTGTTATATTGCGTTCAATTACCGACGGGTTACATTATAACATCGAGACTATTCCTGTATCATTTGTATAGCAAGTGCCATTTGATCTGGCCCCTGTGGATTGCAAAACTTAGTTTTGCACACTTTACTGGGAATAGGTTTCTGAAAACTTTTGAACAGAACCTCCCAATGACTGTATATATTGTTATTTAGTAAACCTGTAACCTACATATCTATTAGATCCTAGGATATTATACTGCACTCTATCATTATTTATTATTATATTTTTGGTGTATGTTTTTGCATACACATTGCTGTATTTCTAGGCCAACCAAGAACCACTGCCGACTATACATGATTTAGGGCAGTTATCACTAGATAATGGTTTGGAACATCCTTTAATAGGATCTATCTTAGCTCCATATTATTATCTGATTGACAAGTTATCAATCAGATATTATAATAACATTGGTTTATCAACATACCTATGAATATTAGTTTGTACATACTTTAGTAATTAGATATATAATTCCCATAAATTCACTAGTTTTTAAATATTACTATTAAAAGTTATATTTTATTAGTTAGGACACTCATTTCTCTGTTTGGAATGATAGACTTAGATTATGAAAAGCTGCTATTGTCGGCTTTTATTTAAGAAAAGGCTTAGAAGAGTTATTGCAGTACAAATATCTACAAGGTAAAACACACTGGTCGGCGATGCCCTGATCATTAACAGGACTGTACGACATTCAAGAGGTCATCCATTCAGCCTTGAAGAAAAAAGATTTCACGTAAAGCAGAGAAAATGGTCAATTACAGTAACGATAACGATGTGATATTTTCTGCCAGTGCCTAGAGAGGTTGTTTTATCAAACGGCGCAAAACGCCTGGAGGCTGCTTTGGCATCATAATATATTCAGAACTATAGGTCATATACATTTTTATTAACTATATGCTAATCCAAGGAGAAATCTGATTGCAACTCTAAAGCCAGGAAAGAGCATTTTCCGTGCAATTTGAAAGCGCCCTTTCTTTATCAACAGAAGATACAGGGATATGTGAATGGTTGAACTTTAGTCGTAACTCTCTTAGGCTTATTCGCTAAAGTGAAAAGTAAAAAAAAAAAAGTTAAATGTAAGACCAAAATAGCCAAACTTGAAAACCTTATCTAACTCAGCTATGCTTCTAGTTCGGCTACTGTGGTCTTAAATTTGAAATCCGCTTTGAATTCTCATTAGTGAATAACCCTGTCTCTCAATCTCTGATGATCTTCAATCTTTAGTGACATAAGGACCAGTCTAACCCCAGCCAGAGACCCACAATGTCTGCAATGCACTCTGCTAAAAAACGTTCCTATTATTCTTGCTCGTCACAAGAGGGTGTGTTTAAACCTGAAGAACAGACCCAACCTGTCTCGTTTACAATCACCTCTGTGCACATCTTACACTACAGCAAGCTTTGTCGATTAACAGCCAGACCGCTGTGCTTCCCTCCAACTGAGTGACCTGGATAGACCCCTGTAAGGTGAGCCCCCCGCCCCGTCTGCCAACACTCAGATTAGTGCCCTGTCTATGTAGTTCATTAAGGAGTTAAAATCCAAGTAGCAATATCTCTTCTAGCTACAGAATAACTATATGCACATTTATATGTGACAATACTAGTATGTTTATTTTATAATATGGTATTTATTATCTGGTATTATATTTGTTTTACATTTCATCCACAACTTCTGTATTGCAACCAGATTTAAAGAGAATACAGAAAATGTGATTTATTTTTTGATGTCACTTGGGGAAGGTTTGTACTCAGTATTAAATGGTTTATTCACTAAACTGTGACTTGTAGGGAGCTGAAAATAAGGTTTTAGAATTTAGGCAAAAAGAGACAATTTGGAAAAAAAAATCTCCAACTCTTTAATCAAGTGTGCCAAACTTTTTGCTATTTGGTTTTAAATTCGTTATAAATCGGTGTTTAGTGAATTAACCCTTTATGCTTTACGTGTATATCTCGGAACAAATCTGTACAACTCCTATAATTCAGGCCACTTTTGTTTCCACAACATTTTCAGAGCTGGCATAGGACTCCCCGAATCCCTTGTGCTTCAGTTAAAGGAGTATGTCCTGTCATCCAAATTATCAACTGGTGGTCTTATGAAGGATGAGAGTGGTAGTTTAAAAACAAAGATGCCTAGCTATGGTAACACCGTCCTCTTCCTGACACATCAGGTCCAACTAGAGAGTAGGTCAGGCATAGGCAACCTTCGGCACTGCAGATGTTTTGGACTCCACCTCCCATGATGCTTTGCCAGCATTATGTGTGGTAGAGCATTATGGGGGATGTAGTCCACAACATCTGGAGTGCTGAAGGTTGCCTATCCCTGGAGTAGGTCCTCCTGGTCATTAGCCCCATGTAGAACAGAGATCAGAGAAAAGCATAGTGACCCTGTTAATAATTATTATTACTATAATTAATATTAATATTAGCATTTATTCCACAGTGCTTTGCAATATTATAAAGGGGGAAAGTTAACAATAAATGAGGCAATTACTAAATATTACAGGAATAATAGGTTGATGAGGACCCTGCTATAAAGAGTTAACAATCTATACAGCTGTTTCCCCCGTTGTTTGATGTACAACCCCCTCGTCATTTTTAGTATCTTGGTAGAAGATTCTATAACTGATAAAAACCATTGTTAGAAATAAGTAAATTGATATCCTGCCCTAAAAATGCTTTTACACCTTACCTTACATCAGCTGATTCCTGTTTACTGTGTCAGTACTTGCTAATTTCTACTGTAGGGAATAACAATGTAGGGGACACTGGGGGAACAGAACAAATAGTGATTATAGGGCACTGGGGGAACAGAACAAATAGTGATTATAGGGCACTGGGGAATAGAACAAATAGTGATTAGAGGGCACTGGGGGAAAAGAACAAATAGTGATTAGAGGGCACTGGGGGAACAGAACAAATAGTGATTATAGGGCACTGGGGGAACAGAACAAATAGTGATTAGAGGGCACTGGGGGAACAGAACAAATAGTGATTAGAGGGCACTGGGGGAACAGAACAAATAGTGATTAGAGGGCACTGGGGGAACAGAACAAATAGTGATTAGAGGACACTGGGGGAACAGAACAAATAGTGATTAGAGGACACTGGGGGAACAGAACAAATAGTGATTATAGGGCACTGGGGGAACAGAACAAATAGTGATTAGAGGGCACTGGGGGAACAGAACAAATAGTGATTAGAGGGCACTGGGGGAACAGAACAAATAGTGATTAGAGGGCACTGGGGGAACAGAACAAATAGTGATTAGAGGGCACTGGGGGAACAGAACAAATAGTGATTAGAGGACACTGGGGGAACAGAACAAATAGTGATTAGAGGACACTGGGGGAATAGAACAAATAGTGATTAGAGGACACTGGGGGAATAGTGCATATAGTGATTACAGGACACTTGAGGAATAGTGCAGATAGTGATTAGAGGACACTGGGGTATAGTGTGTATAGTGATGAGAGGGCACTGAGTTAATAGTGTGTATAGTGATGAGAGGGCACTGAGTTAATAGTGTGTATAGTGATGAGAGGGCACTGGGGTATAGTGTGTATAGTGGTGAGAGGACACTGGGGTATAGTATGTATAGTGGTGAGAGGACACTGGGGTATAGTGTGGATAGTGATGAGAGGGCACTGAGTTAATAGTGTGTATAGTGATGAGAGGGCACTGGGGTATAGTGTGTATAGTGGTGAGAGGACACTGGGGTATAGTGTGGATAGTGGTGAGAGGACACTGGGGTATAGTGTGGATAGTAGTGAGAGTACACTGGGGTATAGTGTGGATAGTGATGAGAGGGCACTGAGTTAATAGTGTGTATAGTGGTGAGAGGACACTGGGGTATAGTGTGTATAGTGATGAGAGGGCACTGAGTTAATAGTGTGTATAGTGATGAGAGGGCACTGGGGTATAGTGTGTATAGTGGTGAGAGGACACTGGGGTATAGTGTGTATAGTGGTGAGAGGACACTGGGGTATAGTGTGTATAGTGGTGAGAGGACACTGGGGTATAGTGTGTATAGTGATTAGAGGACACTGGGGTATAGTGTGTATAGTGATGAGAGGGCACTGAGTTAATAGTGTGTATAGTGATGAGAGGGCACTGGGGTATAGTGTGTATAGTGGTGAGAGGACACTGGGGTATAGTGTGTATAGTGGTGAGAGGTCACTGGGGTATAGTGTGGATAGTGATGAGAGGGCACTGAGTTAATAGTGTGTATAGTGATGAGAGGGCACTGGGGTATAGTGTGTATAGTGGTGAGAGGACACTGGGGTATAGTGTGGATAGTGGTGAGAGGACACTGGGGTATAGTGTGGATAGTGGTGAGAGTACACTGGGGTATAGTGTGGATAGTGATGAGAGGGCACTGAGTTAATAGTGTGTATAGTGGTGAGAGGACACTGGGGTATAGTGTGGATAGTGGTGAGAGTACACTGGGGTATAGTGTGGATAGTGATGAGAGGGCACTGAGTTAATAGTGTGTATAGTGGTGAGAGGACACTGGGGTATAGTGTGTATAGTGATGAGAGGGCACTGAGTTAATAGTGTGTATAGTGATGAGAGGGCACTGGGGTATAGTGTGTATAGTGGTGAGAGGACACTGGGGTATAGTGTGTATAGTGGTGAGAGGACACTGGGGTATATTGTGTATAGTGATTAGAGGACACTGGGGTATAGTGTGTATAGTGATGAGAGGGCACTGAGTTAATAGTGTGTATAGTGATGAGAGGGCACTGGGGTATAGTGTGGATAGTGGTGAGAGGACACTGGGGTATAGTGTGGATAGTGGTGAGAGTACACTGGGGTATAGTGTGGATAGTGATGAGAGGGCACTGAGTTAATAGTGTGTATAGTGGTGAGAGGGCACTGGGGTATAGTGTGTATAGTGATGAGAGGGCACTGAGTTAATAGTGTGTATAGTGATGAGAGGGCACTGGGGTATAGTGTGTATAGTGGTGAGAGGACACTGGGGTATAGTGTGTATAGTGATGAGAGGACACTGGGGTATAGTGTGGATAGTGATGAGAGGGCACTGAGTTAATAGTGTGTATAGTGATGAGAGGACACTGGGGTATAGTGTGGATAGTGATGAGAGGGCACTGAGTTAATAGTGTGTATAGTGGTGAGAGGACACTGGGGTATAGTGTGGATAGTGATGAGAGGGCACTGAGTTAATAGTGTGTATAGTGATGAGAGGACACTGGGGTATAGTGTGGATAGTGATGAGAGGGCACTGAGTTAATAGTGTGTATAGTGGTGAGAGGACACTGGGGTATAGTGTGGATAGTGAACACAAACGCTTGTAAATAAATGGAACCGCTCTACATGTTACACTATCATATTTACGATGTATCAATGTAAAGTAAACCTTGCAATAACAATAACGGATAAACAAACCACTTGAGCACTAGTCTAAAACATGTTATCTTGTTTGCACCTGGAAAAGACTGTATATGCGCAGTGTAAATTGATATGTTTCTCTGAAGGCCTGCGTGCCTACCTTTATACCTTTATCTCTTACTACACTTCAATAAACAAGATTTACAAAAAAAAAAAATAGTGTGGATAGTAGTGTGAGAAGGCACTGAGGCATAGTGCGGAACACGGTGAAAGGTAAAGTAGAGAAAAATTACAAACAGTAGTAACAGGGATACTTGGAGACTGGCATAGATAGTGGCGAGAGGGACACTGTGGAATAGCGCAGGTTTTTTTACAGTACGAACAGTAAGGGAAGGTGGGTTTATCAGTACATTTTCTAAAATTAATGTGACAAACCAATTATTACATGAAAACGTATTGTCAATTTATTATCAAAGTATATGAGTGGCTGCAGGCATATGAATGTAATTGTGTGTAAATGTTTAATTGTACGCTTATGCAAGAGTGCATTATTAGGTGTTAATAAGTTGATTGTTATGTATACGTGGGTGACTAAAAATGCATGTGATTTTTTTGTGTGGCTATGTATGTGTCTGATTTGATGTGTAATATGAGGCTTCAGAGGTTCGGATTGGTGGGAAGAGTTCATCAGTTTGCGCTTGGACCCAATGCCCTTCTTTAAACAGAAATATAGAATTTTGTTGAGACTGAATCAATATACCATATAAAATTACACACACAAAAAAACTCTGTAATAAATGTTCTGCCTGGGTATGCTAACTGAGAAGTTGATTAATCTCTTTTGTGATTATTCATTAAGGGTTTTTGTTTTTTTCTGAAAGTCAGGATTAAATGGAACTATGAGGAGTCACGATTGTCTGAATTTTACAAATCTATCCCTGGATTCTTGCAAAACAGAGCCCACGCAAATCAATCTTAAATTTCTTGTTCATTTCAATTAAATAGAAATTAATCTAGAGTCCTGCTGACTGCATTATCCTGTGGTGAAATCCTCTCCTCAACCCCATTTCTTTATACCTTGGGCAGTGGACGGAGGTAACCCAACCCATTCCTCTGGACCTCCTTATTTATTTACATATTACTTTAATTCATTTGATTTTCAGCTGAAGCCTGCTTGTTGTTTCCATCATTTTTATAATTTCCTACAAAAATCAGAAAAATAGAAATCTCAGAATACCTAAAATAATGGATTCATCAAGATTAATACGATTTGAGAAATGTTTAAGTTCCACAACTTTGTATTGAATTTTGGCTTCTTTGGATTTAATAATTCAGCAACCGTAGAATAGATATGTATTATATTTGCACAGATGTGACCAGTATCTAAATTGAACCCCATGTGCTGTTAATGAAGACTCAATGTCAATTTTTGGTTCAAATTCCACATTGTTGGTTTCTCTCAGCTCAGGTTTGCTTCTGTTCCGCTAACTTTTTAATCAGATTTAATTTGATTTTCTGTTTGAATAACCATAGTTCAGCACTTTGGATGTGTTGGACCTCCAAAAATTATAACAATATTAATAAGTCAGCGGTAACATTAAGACCCTCATCGACCCCATATATAACCTCTAATCCAATTGTATGATGGAAATAGTGTCCTCGTTGTAATTTGATTTGTGTAAATAGTAATGGTTCATCTTGGGTGCTTAAACAGTCTTGGACAAAAAAAACAAGTCCTGTGCTCAAACTCCCACCACTTCTGGGCGGCAGCAGCAACAATAGTACACATCAGCCCCAATACATACAGTAAAAACCAAAGGGAAAAAAGTTACCTGCGCTCTCTCCCAAATCCCTATGTATATTTAAACAAATGGAGGTTATTTAGTTACTCCAATGGCCACTGGAGGGAATGCACGCCTGCCACGTCAAGGCAAACCTCTCAGGTGGGTCCTACTCTGACCTTTCACCTTGCCTCCTTGACCTTCTGGCAAAAATATCTCTAATGAGACAGAGAGGGGTATTTTTTCTATACACCCCTAAATACTTATTAAAGGAGCACTATAGGATCAGGAACATAAACATGTATTCCTCACGCTATAGGGTTAAAACCACCATCTAGCCCCCCCGTGGCCCCTCATGCCTCCATAAATATAGGAAATTTTACTTGTATTCAAGTCTGCAGCTCCTGGCTTTGCCCCTGTTTCCTTTAGACCTGCCCACTGCCTGCTGGCATCATCAGAAGTGGTAGCCTGATCCAATCACAGTGCTTCCCCATAGGATTGGCTGAGACTGACAAAGAGGCAGATCAGGGGCAGAGCCAGCACAATTCAAACACAGCCCTGGCCAATCAGCATCTCCTCATAGAGATTAATTGAATCAATGTATCTCTATGAGGAAAGTTCAGTGTCTGCATGCAGAGGGAGGAGACACTGAATGTTTGGATGCATTTTAGGCAGCCATGACCCAGGAAGGATCTCTAATAGCCATCTGAGGAGTGGCCAGTGAAGTTATCACTAGGCTGTAATGTAAACACTGCATTTTCTCTGAAAAGACAGTGTTTACAGCAAAAAGCCTGAAGGTAATGATTCTACTCACCAGAACAAATTCAATAAGCTGTAGTTGTTCTGGTTACTATAGTTTCCCTTTAACCCTTAAACAGTCTTATGTCTCACATGGTGCCCAGCAACAATTATCAAGCACATGCCACAATGTAACAAAGCCAACGAACCAAACCGCTAACTATGCTTTAGATGGGCCTCTTATTACAAATGGCTCAAAAACACTACAAGTATGTGTTTCTTCCCCAGGGATCATTCATTAAACAGTGATTGGTATTGAGTTGTCAACCTAGTTCCAAATTGAAGGTCAAACTGTCAAACAACCTCCAGGTATTCTCCTAGATGCGGTTTCTCACAGAGGAGGTAAACATTTTAAAATAAATGGTTTCATTTTCACTGCACTAAAACGCATTCTGCGTGTATCTGCTAAACTGATATGGTTCTCTCTCAAATTAGAGATTAACGATGTCAGATTTTCCTTAAAACAATTGCATGGGCAAAACCCGGCCAAAGCAAAACAAATTTCAGACGGATGAACTGATTTGGCTGAACCAATTTTTTGTCGTGCACAAGTATAGTAATGATATCCCTCCTTGAGAGAGAAACTAAATGTGGTTAATTTCCCCCAACATCGAAGCATGAAGCTCTGAGAAAGTTCAAAATGTTTTAAAATTTTCTGTCACATTTTAATGGTTAATAACCACTGTGTTTGTGTAGTCTGCGAAATGATATTAAGTGTAGAAACTGACTCTGCTCTATCCTGGAAGTGAGAACCTCCATCTTGGCTTCCTGTCAACAATTGTTAGAAGAGTAAGCCTTCCTTGTCATTGAACATAGAAGCTGTGAGAAGAAAACCAGAAACAAAGTTTCTAATTCTTCTCCTGTAAATCACTGTGTGCCCTGGATGTGCCAGGACTAAACTGGACTGTGATGTAAGTTGCAAAAATATTTAATATACAATCAAAAGAAATGGAGCATTAATTGAATATATATTATATATACATATCGGGTTACTTTAGGTTAGTGGTGTCGGACAGCAATGGGTGTGTAAAACAGGAGCCTTGCTTATATGTGTACAATGGAGTGTTTGTATTGTAATCTCGACAGCAATCACTGGGAGGAAAAGAATGGTTCCATAAGCTCATCACCTCATATTAAACTATTTACCTCTCCCCCACCCCTGTTTACAGGCTATGGATGACACAAATTTCAACATATAGATGTAGAAAACATGCCATTGTGTGACAAGTGGTTCAGAATGTCCCTGTGATGTGATGTGTGCAGGTCAATGATTATGATCAATGTTATTAACTGGGGATACGAATAGAAAGAAAATACAAAATGGTATATTCAAACCGCAGAGCTCTGCTTAGGAGAAATAAAAGCAGGATTTGAAACATGACGGCACAAACAGCTGTGTAGAAACAGCGAAAGGAGGTTTTCAATTTTCTATTTAGTGAATAAACCATCAAAATATATGAAACAGTTTTAGAAAGTAGTTAAGGCGAAAAGACGATAGATGGCAACTTTAAGCCAAGGGGCTAGCACAAACAAATGGCCTTTTTGGATATAAATATCACAGAATTCTATCAGGGATTATCATTAAAGTGAGAATTGTTAAAGTGAATTCAAAGTGAACTTTTAAGTGGCAGAATTAAAAACAAATCCCCATGTCAATAATGGTTCCAGTTTGGATATTCTGTACTCATTTGAAATTCAATTTAACCCACTTTGAATTTTACGCAGGTGTCTCTAGAATAAAAAGGAACTCGATTCAACCTGAGATTTTTTGGATTGACAGGTGTGCCTTCATTAAGATATTGGCTTGCCCAAATATCTCTACCTGTTTATAATCATACCCTTCTCTTCCAGCATAACACAATCAATGGGCACATGACGGGATAGCAACTTTGTTATTAACGCTAATCATAAGCCTTGGTGGGAGCCAGATCTTATCACCATGGCAACTTTACAGTTGTTTAAGTAGCCAGATATAACAAAATAATAGTGTCAATGATAATATTTAATTAGGCAGTCAGATTGAAGACGTCTTCTAAAACGTTATATATTTATATACATTTTGTACCATTTTCAGCTTTAGTTTAAACCCTTTATAACTGACACAATGATCTAGATTCACAATAAACCAAATCAACACCATTGTGTTTCAATGCAAAAAAAAGAAAATAATGGGCAAGATTTGCAAAGTTCTAGATTGGTTGCTTGATGGCCAAGTTCTAAAAACATACTGTATTGTTTTACATTTCTCTGTCAATCCACCATCGAGCAATATATCCAGTGTTGCACACTATGTTGGTGCTATGTAAATAAATGATACTTTAATCTATTTTCTAACACTGATCGTTAAATTAAATAGATACTTTCAGGGTTATTAACTAAAGTGAGAATTCGATGCGGATCTCAAATTTAAGGTCAAAATTGCCAGCCTTGCCTACCACGAACATATGCCATGTTTACAGAGGAACTGTAACATTCTGGGTTATTCTGGCACAGCCTGGCACATGATGCAGATTGCAATGTCTATGCATTTCCTTTTTGAACCCAAAGACAGGAAGTCATGAATAAATCACGTTTTCTGTACAGTGCCGACAGCAGGGTGCATTTTATACTTACCCCTGGGGCACAACACACCATAGTAAACACTTCAGAAGTGTCACAGCTCCTCATTTAGTTAAAATGTTTAATCATAACAAAATAATGTTTTAGCGTGTTAAGAAATGTATATAGTAAATTCTTGCCATTATTTTCATTGTTACTATTAAAAATATGTTGCAACATAGAAAAATAAGAAAAATATTTCCAATCCCTTACATTCTGAATTTGGTAGCAAACTATGTAGGGATATTCTTTAAAATGTATTTGTCAAGCCAAATATGAATGATGTCACTTTAAAGAGCATATCATGTATCAGTACATTGTGTTAGACAAGCTACCGGCAAATATATAGATGGAAAATTGTTTAGGGCTAGAGTCTATTAGATGAGATAAGTTTATCTCTTTTACTGAATAGCATTTTTGTTAAGTCAATGGAAAAAAAAAAACTATTTAATTACAGATAAATCTATGTCACGTATTAGAATTTAACCCTTTTGGCTGTATTTCTGTGCTGTTGGCATGGCAGTAATGGCTATATCTAAGGTTTTTGTGAGCAACTATCAAAAATCATGGAAAAAAGTGCTGTTAAAATATTGCCGCAGGAAGCCCACAGGCTTATTCAATAAAACTGGAATTGTGAAGAATTGATCATTTAGGGCAAAATAGCTGAATTAGAGAAATACAGATCCCCCCACCCTCCAGTTCAGTTAGTTTTAACTAGAATTACCTTCTCAATTCTCCACAATACCCAGCCTTGAATCCTTAATATCAGTACCCTAAATATCATTTTTTTTAAGTTAACAATTACCACTACAAGCCAGTAAAATCTATTACTATCCAAAACAAATTATGCAACAAATCAGATACACATGCTGCAAATCTTATCATGTAAGAGTGATATTGCAAAGATAACTTATTCACATGTTTCTTCTCATAGGGAATGATAGAATCTGTAACACAGAGCCAATTAATGCCATCGTACTCTGATGCACAGTTCTCCTGGATGGACTTGTTCTGTTCTGACATTTATCCTGCATATCGAGATCCACCAGGTAAGGATTGAATGTGTCTACGTGTAGGCGTGCACAAGGGGTGTGTCCATGTACACTCTAATGCAGAGACAGATTGACCATGTCCCCTGTTTAGGTCTACATGGGCAAATTTGTGTGGGTCTGTAGCCCATGGATCAGCGCAGCTAAGAGGAATAGGCCTTGACAGAGCCAGGAGGTAGGCATAGCAGCCACAGGAATTTAGTGACAGCTAGCATGCTGGGTAGGGTGGAGTCATAAGGGGAGTATTTATACCAGCCATTATATGAAGTGGCCATTTTAACTGAACCTAAGCTTACCTGTCAGTTGTCCCTCCCACCCTCCCTGTATTTGGTTAGGTTAGTTGATTTCCCGTTTTTTCACAGCGGCGGGGAATGGCCTGGTTAAATCGGAGGGTAGATGGAAGAGAAAGTGGGCATCCTGAGGTTTAGTGTGGATTGGGCAGTGTTGCACGTGGTTGGTAGGTTCGAGCCCGTCGGTGGCTCCGAACCTGGGGGTGTGGTGGTGTCTTGGTACACCCTACACTGGAACTAGTGGGTAGCGGTGTCTTGGTACACCCCTACAATGGATATGGTGGGTAGCGGTGTCTTGGTACACCCCTACAATCGATATGGTGGGTAGCGGTGTCTCGGTACACCCCTACAATTTAACCTGGTGGAAATGTGGTCAAATTGGGCAGCCAGTTTCTGTGTTAACATGTTATTTAGATTGTTATCTATTGTTATTATTGTGGGGTCATTGCTAGGGGTATGTTATGTATATGGGGGATGTTAACTTTAATAAGATTTGTTGGCAATGACCCCATTTGTTATTCCTTAATTATTTTATTAATAATTTAATAAAGCTGTGGACTAATTATTTCCAACAGTATAACCTGTGTCCGTGTTTTAATGGGGGTTTGGGTAAGGTTAGCGCATATGCCGGCAAATCCGACTGTGCGCCTGTCATGGGTTATATTGTTTTGAATTGGAAGACACAAAATCATGACTATTTCTATATTCAAGTAGATGCCATTTTTAAATGGTTATTTCTTTAAGTAACGTTCATATGGTAATTTTACCCGGGTACACAACCCTTTGTAATGCATGATTGTGTCTTTTGATGGGAATTGGGGTCCCAACTTGACATCCTCCCAAGAACAAATACGTGATCTGTGATGTTTTTCTTCATGGACCCCATGTGCAAACAAAGATTTAGATCCTATGGGACCCTAGGCAGGTTACCAGTTTGGGACCACTCTTCATGTGCAACATAAGAATGGTTAATGGGGCCTAGCCAATTCATGGTTTCGGGCCCCTGTCTAATCCATGGGCCCTAGGGGGCCACCTTGTGTCATCATGTGGTTAAGCTTGCCCAGTGCTATGTATGTCATGATCACTGTCTCATCTCACCCGGCATATATTGGCAAACTCCTCCAGGGACATCTTCCATACTAATTGTAGTCTGGCAGCCTGGTCAGCCTTAGATACTCCAGTCCATGGGTGAAGAGTACGGCAAACACAGGCCAGAAGCCCGCACACAAATCCACAGAGCGCCAGGCTAACAGAGGCTATGTAAAATTCCTTCAGAACAGACATCCCAACATTATTTTAACTTTCAGAAGAATGTTTTTTGGCTGCAGCCCATAACCCCCTTTCCAGCCCTCCCATACTTAGAGGTCCAGGGTTCAATTCTCACCCTGGCATGTCTTCCTATGCTCAACTGGTCCATGAAATGGATTTGCATTTACCTTCTCCTTTAATGGGTTAAAAACACAGTCCTGTGGGACTTGAACCTTGCAAGGATTTTCTGATGTTCAAAAATGTATTGTGGTATGTGACCATAGTGTCAGTACTGTAGGCAAAGGAGAGACCACTGCAGATCACAGGGAGCCCTCCGACATATTATACTCATTCTTTAACGCCTTAAGGACACATGACATGTGTGACATGTCATGATTCCCTTTTATTCCAGAAGTTTGGTCCTTAAGGGGTTAAAGCCTCAAGGGATTCTACGTTAATCAGTACTGATGTTCTTAGATTAAATGTATGCAAATTGTAGAAGAGTCATGCAAGATTCATAATTAGATAGCAACGTTTATCTTTTCCAAGGAAGGATAATTGCGACACAGCTGTATATATGTATATGTTTAGAAATAAGGTAGACACCAGGATGGAGTGCAACCATAAAACATGCGCAGCAATCTAAAGTCAATAGCAGAGTTAAGAATACACTTCAACTGCAAAATATTCGAGGTGTTGAGGAGAGTTTGGTCTATCTGTCTGTATATTTCTTTACGGCTATGAAACCTTCCAGCTGGACCTCATGCGTGATGTGAGATGGACATGACATAGAAACATAGAATGTGACGGCAGATAAGAACCATTCGGCCCATCTAGTCTGCCCAATTTTCTAAATACTTTCATTATCTTATATCTAGGATAGCCCACACATGTTTAAACTCCCTCACTGCGTTGACCTCTACCACGTAAACCTTTGCCCCTCCAATTTAAGACTATGTCGTCTTGTTGTGGTAGTTTTTCTTCTTTTAAATATAGTCTCCTCCTTTACTGTGTTGATTCCCTTTATGTATTTAAATGTTTCTATCATATCCCCACTGTCTCGTCTCTTTTATGTATATAGAAAATGTAGTGGATAGGTGCCTACTGCACAGCCATAAGGATGTGCTACCAAGAGGCACTGGTTTCCGAAAAATATTCAAAGAGAGGGGTGGGATCGTTTTACTGAATCAAAAACATTCCGGATGGCCCTGACTGCCATGTGAGATACCTTGATGAACTCCGCCAAATGTGACACATGTGAAATGCAAAAATGATGGTTCAGTGCGAACATTAACAGGCTATAATTAATAGGATCCGACACACGTCTTCGGTTTGGTTTTGGTTTTGCCACAGAGTCTTTCATAAACATCATTTCAAATACTTAGCATTCTTTTTGGAGAACATTAGGATTACATTAATTAGTGGGTGTAGCAGTTAATTAGTAAGCTATGCTATTATGTTCAGATTTTCTGATTAATCACTTTGTGCATCATGGTTTATTAGTCACATTGTGATGTAGCATTGGTATCGAATCAGACCTGTATCTGTTTGTCTGTCCTGCCCAGTGTGGTTTCTAGGTTTGAAGTTAATTTACTAAACAGAGAATTGTGGGAACTGAAAACAGAATTTCTTAGATTCAATACAAAAAAACAAAAGCAAAGTAGAAGTTTATAGCTGATTTTGTTTTACAGTTTTGAAGAAGAAAGAAAATAAATTCTAGCTAGTGGCCCTCAAAAAAAACTTGATGGGATTGATCTACGAGGATTGATCTCCCCATATATCTCTCACTTAGTTCCATGCAGAATATTTCTGCTTAGAAATGATCTATGTGCCTTTAGGATACATTGTTCTTACCTCAACGTCTTCCAAAACACTTCTTCTTGTAAGCTCTTTACGTCAGGGTCCTCATCAGCTCTTCTTTTTGTTTACTTTAACTAGTATTCCATAATTTTATATGTCTTTTTATATTTATTTAGTTTAATGGATGCAGTGTGTGCATAGTGGATTGTGTGTGTGTGTGTGGTGGATGGAGTGTGTGAGTGTGTAGTGGATGGAGTGTGTGTGTGGTGGATACAGTGTGTGTGTGTGTATGTGTGTGTGTGTGTGTCTGTGTGTGGTGGATACAATGTGTGTAAAGTGGATGGAGTGTGTGTGTGTTTGTGTGTGGTGGATACAATGTGTGTGTATATTGGATGGAGTGTGTGTGTGTGTGTAGTGGATGGAGTGTGTGTGTGTTTAGTGGATACAGTGTGTGTATAGCACATGATGTGTGTGTATTTATTGGATGCAGTGTGTGTACAGTGAATGCAGTGTGTGTATAGTGAATTCAGTATGTGTAGAGTCGACACAGTGTGTGTGTTTAGGGGATGCAGTGTGTGTTTAGTGAATGCAGTGTATAGTGGATGCAGTGTATGTTTAGTGGATGCAGTGTGTGTTTAGTGGATACAGTATGAGCATAGTGGATGGAGTGTGTGTGTGTGTGTGTGTGTGTGTGTTTATAGTGGATGCAGTGTGTGTGTGTATAGTGCATGCAGTGTGTGTGTTGTGAATGAAGTGTGTGTGTTTATTGCATGCAGTCTCTGTATAGTGGATAAAGTGTGTGTGTGTGTATTGGATACAGTATGTGTTTAGTGGATGCAGTGTGTGTATAGTGAATGCAGTATGTGTAGAGTGGATGCAGTGTGTGTATTTAGTGGATGCAGTGTGTGTATAGTGGATGCAGTGTGTTTAGTGGATGCAGTGTGTGTTTATCGCATGCAGTGTCTGTTTAGTGGATGCAATGTATGTATAGTGGATGTAGTGTGTGTTTTTAGTGCATGTAGTGTGTGTGTGTTTAGTGGATGCAGTGTGTGTTTAGTGGATGCAGTGTGTGTGTTTAGAGGATACAGTGCGTGTGTTTAGTGGATGCAGTGTGTGTGTTTAGTGGATGCAATGTGTGTGTTTAGAGGATACAGTGCATGTGTTTAGTGGATGCAGTGTGTGTTTAGTGGATACAGTATGAGCATAGTGGATGGAGTGTGTGTGTGTGTGTGTGTGTTTATAGTGGATGCAGTGTGTGTGTGTATAGTGCATGCAGTGTGTGTGTTGTGAATGAAGTGTGTGTGTTTATTGCATGCAGTCTCTGTATAGTGGATAAAGTGTGTGTGTGTGTATTGGATACAGTATGTGTTTAGTGGATGCAGTGTGTGTATAGTGAATGCAGTATGTGTAGAGTGGATGCAGTGTGTGTATTTAGTGGATGCAGTGTGTGTATAGTGGATGCAGTGTGTGTAGTGGATGCAGTGTGTGTTTATCGCATGCAGTGTGTGTTTAGTGGATGCAATGTATGTATAGTGATTGTAGTGTGTGTGTTTGGTGCATGTAGTGTGTGTGTGTTTAGTGGATGCAGTGTGTGTTTAGTGGATGCAGTGTGTGTGTTTAGAGGATACAGTGCGTGTGTTTAGTGGATGCAGTGTGTGTGTTTAGTGGATGCAATGTGTGTGTTTAGAGGATACAGTGCATGTGTTTAGTGGATGCAGTGTGTGTGTAGTGGATGCAGTGAGTGTGTTTAGTGGATGCAGTGTGTGTGTTTAGTGGATGCAGTGTGTGTATAGTGGATGCAGTGTGTGTGTTTAGTGGATGCAGTGTGTGTATATAGTGGATGCAGTGTGTATAGTGGATGCAGTGTGTGTATATAGAGGATGCAGTGTGTATAGTGGATGCAGTGTGTGTGTTTAGTGGATGCAGTGTGTGTGTATAGTGGATGCAGTGTGTGTGTTTAGTGGATGCAGTGTGTGTATATAGTGGATGCAGTGTGTATAGTGGATGCAGTGTGTGTGTATAGTGGATGCAGTGTGTGTGTTTAGTGGATGCAGTGTGTGTGTATAGTGGATTCAGTGTGTGTGTTTAGTGGATGCAGTGTGTGTATTTAGTGGATGCAGTGTGTATAGTGGATGCAGTGTGTGTGTTTAGTGGATGCAGTGTGTGTATATAGTGAATGCAGTGTGTTTAGTGGATGCAGTGTGTGTATAGTGGATGCAGTGTGTGTGTTTAGTGGATGCAGTGTGTGTGTTTAGTGGATGCAGTGTGTGTATAGTGGATGCAGTGTGTGTGTATAGTGAATGCAGTGTGTGTGTTTAGTGGATGCAGTGTGTGTGTTTAGTGGATGCAGTGTGTGTGTATAGTGGATGCAGTGTGTGTGTGTATAGTGAATGCAGTGTGCAGAATTGCTGTTTGTGAAAACCATTGGTGTGCCTATTTATAAGCAATTGCCATCTTGTACACAAGAAATGCAA
>OW240923.1:103745404-103849489 GCA_933207985.1 Pelobates cultripes
AAAAAAAAAAACATAACTACTTCATTTTACTTTTACCAAAACCTCAGCCTGTGATTACCTGCTATGCCCTAACTTTGCCGAAATTGGCGCTACCTTCCATGGCACATAATAATATAGGGTCATTTGAGAATTTAAACCTTGTTCGCTCTTAAAATTCTGCACCTTTTATATAAACTATAACATTTTTTTTTTTAAATTTAGGTGCCCAAGGCAGTCATATGTGAAGTATTTCATTCCCACACAGGTGTTTCATTAGGGGATATCTCATCAAAGTGCTATCCACAAACAGGAACAGGGAGCTGAGATCAAACTGCTGTTAGACAGGATGGTCTTTCGAGACCATGTCCTAGCACGTAGTTGGTTAAATGGTCTGATCTCACAGAAACAATGGATCATTTTTTCAGAAATCCAAACGCTTCTTCTATGAATATTCAAATAAATGCAGCTGCCTGCTAGCGTGTCAAAAGTCAATCTCAATGCCACGTTCATTCTATCCACAAGACTCAAGCAACAATAACTAGGTTCTTAAAGGAAATCTCCGAAGCATTTCAAGACAACTGTAAAAAAATTATGCATTTGCTGCTCGGGCTCACCCTTAAATACTATAAGACCTTTTTGAGAGCTGCTGCTCCCCCATCTTCAGGCAAGTTTTAAGGGACATGCAAATCAGACACATCACGATTTTACCCAAGGAAAGGAAGAACCAGAGTTTGTACTCCAGCTAGAGACCCATTTTGTTGCTGAATACAGACCTCAACCTTTTCACCAAAGACCTCAGTATGAGGATACAAAGTATAGTCCCAGAAGTAGTCCACCCAGATCAACTGGGGTTTGTGCCCGGGACGGAGGTGAAAGACAATACTATAAGGGGGCTGCATCTGATGCATAAAGCTGGATGTAGAGCAAGCTCTCCTCTCAACCGAAAAAGTCTTTGACCGGCTGGACTGGACTTTCATTATGGAGACACTGACTTACATGGGGTTTGGCCCAGCAATGCACTTGGGGTCATTGTACTCATGCCCACGGCACGGATTAGGGTGGATGGCGTTCTGTCAGATCCAGTCCACCAGCCAGGAGTTCCCACTCTCGCAGCACCTCTGTATATTACAATTGAAGCCTTTATTGGAGGCAATTAGGAAGAATGATGGCATTAGAGGGATTGAGGTGGGGAGTATGGAACTCCTCCCCACCCCTTAAAGTAGCCACATATGTGTATGATATGATATTTTTCACGAGTCACCAGGAATAACTATCCCTAATCTTCTGCCATTATTCTTGGAGTATGGCAATCTGGCTAATTGAATTTAGATAAATGATACTGAATGTGCTGGTCTCTGCCACAAACTCGGCTAGACTGTGATGACAATTCATATTTAGATGTGCTGAAGTGGTCAAATATCTGGGGATCTGGATCCATAGGGATCCCGATCAACTGTATCATGGAAATTTTCTTCCTCTGCTTCGGACCATACAGGAGGATCTGAAGTCCTGGGAAAGTTGTTTGTATCATGAGTTAGATGCCTCAGTGTGTTCAAGATGCAATATCTCATGCAAACCATCCCAAGTAGGCTAGTGAAGGCAAACGTCAATTCTCTAGAAGTCAGAGGGTTTGTATGGGTGGGGAGGAGCTCTAGATTGAAACTAGTTGTAATGGGCTCATTTTAGCTTTAGTATAGCTGTTTTGGGGGAAATGGAAAAGTACTTTAGAAATGATATTTGGCGAAAACTACAAGTTCTTGAGTTAAGGATTAGGAATTATTTTGGTTAGAAAACCAGCAGAGAACAATGGCCTGTAGGGTTTGTTTCACACATAAAATTCCATGATTAGACAAGTTTCAATTCCAGAAAAAGAATGTGGAAGTTCTTTTTGTATCAATGCTCTACTTTATGATATGTCTGTATTGTATTTCTTGCATTTGACATGAACATAGAAGGAGGATGCCATGTGCCATCTCTTTTGTTATAAAATATTACCTTAATTGTTCTAAAATGTACTAATTAGTTTGTTCCTAAAATTCCTGCACAGAAATGCAAGGAAAATTCCAATAATAAATAATGGGTGTCAAATTTTGTGTGACCAGTAGATGGAGACAAAGTACATATTAACCAAACAAGTAGTGCCCTTTCACCCAGCATTCCATTAGAGGGTTACTCCAACCACCATGACCACTTCCATGATAGGTGTCAGTATGTGCAGTTTTTTAGCTTAAAACACTGCACATATTCAGTTTTTAGCAACTATGTGCCAGGAGCAAGTTGCACCTTTAGCACCATGAACTCAGTTCCAGGCTTCCTAATGTCAATTCTGTGCACAAATTACGTCTGTTGCCAGCACGCCTGTAAGTGCATTGCTTTGTTTGTTTGTTTGTTTTAAACCTCCCTTCTACCCACCACCTCTGCCTCCCTTCCTTGCCAGCTCAGAACGCACGCTGAGCTGGTAATTGATTAAATCTATGAGAAACCTGTGGTTGTACTGCACGCGGCCCCAGTGACGTAGAAAGGAGCCACGAAAAGCAACGCCAAGAGCTTCGTCCACCTCTGGATTCAAGGTTTAAAAAAAAAAAAAAAAAGTAAATCGTTTTTATTTCAGGTTCCACAGCGAATTTAGAGGGGGAACCTTCCCCACAATGCCCAGTAGGGTATAGTACACCATAAAAGGTTCCCCTCTTAATAGTTTTATAGTAATCCTTTAACGGCATTATTTGTAAACAGGTATGTTACAACTTATAATGAGTGCAGTCTGCAGAACATAAACTGATTAAGATATCTTTATTGGATAACACAGGATAATGAGTGTAACAAGAATAAACAATGTGTACAATAAGACAGGAACATGTCTGATTACAGTGTATATACTGAGGGATCAATACGTTGACATTTCTGAATAACACGTACAGCGAGCAGGTTTGCCACAGTCCTGGTTTAATCAGCTGAGTTTATAAAAAATGCTTCAATGCTTTATGGATCAATGGGAGTCTACAAGACGCTACTCACTAAACATCAAACTCTAGCTAATTTAAAATGGAATTGTAAAATGTACACTATTATTGACAAGAGTAGGTGCAGAATTTTTCCAAATCAGTTATATTTGCCAACATTTTGCAATTCAGATTTCAATTTATTAGAATTGTGTGTTAGTTGATCGACACTCTGTATTGACCAGTATGAAAGTGTTTAACCAGGAAAGGTACATTTAATTTGTTGGCAGTTTTCAAGTACATTCTGTGATCCAGATTTTACTATTACCCAACTTACTGGTATTTGTTTTATCAATCTCGGATGGGTAAAAGGATGCTTTTGGCCAGTCGGGAATCTAACAGCTACTGTACTTGGAGTTCTATCCACTGAATTGTTTCAATGAGACACACGTCCCCTGAAAGTGTATACATTTATTTTTAATACTTATTGATTCCAATTAAGAATTACTTTACGGCAACCATAACACACAGACGCACAGAGCAGCAGTTACAACGGATATACATATATATGAGAAGCATGAAATGTGTTCACTAATATCCCCCCAACTGTCCCTATTTAGGACGGACGTACCCTATTTAGGGCCTAAATCCATCTATCCCTTTTTTCGACGAGCTCCATATTGGTATATAACGGAGCTTAACAGCAATAATACTCCCAGTAATGTGTCTTTAAACTACAATAAATGTGTTTAGAAATCAGTCTGTGTAAATCAAATACATTGTTTTTTTTATAAATTACATTTTAATTGCATAAATTGTTATTATAAAAGTCACCTAGAATTTCTTTTAGAATAGTCACAGCCCTAAAATTAAATAGCCCCTACTCGTCCATTTCAAATGTTGGAAGGTATGCGCAAGTGCCTTCATGACCTGCTAAAGCTGTCTGAGTTGGAGTCCACAGTTGCTGAAGTGGCTGGGATTCACAAACCGCGCATAGCAAATAAAGAGAACTCATCAATGTATTGAACGACTGCTTACTGGACAATAACATTTGCCACCAAACGATTTATTTTCCAGATTCACACGCGGTTATTCAGCAAAGTGTGAATTTTTGGTAACTCAAAGTGAATTTTAAATTTTAGTCTAAATTAGCGAATTTGAAAAAACTCCCCGTGTTCTTTCTATTTTTCAGTATAGCTAGTTTGGTGTAAAATTTGAAATTCACTATGAATTGATGGAATTTCACTTCTTTGTAAGTGACCCTCACAGACGACATGCACAGACAAGCATTTCAAATATCTGATTTCACAGCAGCTCCTGTTAGAGCCGTTTAATGTGTTGTAGACAGGGTATTTTTTGCAGGCCAGTTGCCGATGACTTACAGTGAGTACCTGAGCCATTGCCATGGATTTTAGACAAAATAGATTTTTGCTGTGTACATCTGGACCGCACAACTAAACTGTGTGACCTGTAAACCTTAAGCACACGCCGTGCTGGAAAAACAGAGGAACGAGTTTACTCGACAGAAGCAGGGCCTGATTTGCCAATAGACAGCTGCCTATGAGCGTCTGATGAAGGATGTCTGATTGGCCTTGCTAAGGTGCATTTTCATATTGAGGTCCACTATCTACCCAAATCTACAGTCAGCAGGCATGTTGCTATGAAATAACACAGAGAGGGATGGGTTTCCTTGTAATGTGTAAGATACAGGTAAGCTGCTCTATGAAA
The DNA here is from genome assembly GCA_933207985.1 of Pelobates cultripes. NCBI lineage: Eukaryota > Metazoa > Chordata > Amphibia > Anura > Pelobatidae > Pelobates > Pelobates cultripes. The sequence goes on from OW240923.1 coordinate 103,750,051, forward strand.
GGGGAGTCAAATATGAAAAAACAGGATGAGGTTGTTGTGATTTGAGAGCTGGGTGATGTCCTGCGTGTGTAATTTAATATATTTAAATACAGGGGTCTATGAGAGTCTTCCAGCTTTTAAAAATGCATACGCCGTGGCTGTACTCTGTTAATATAGATAGAGGTCTGAATTGGTGTTATAAAACTGTATGCATAGCTATGTCAGTCAGCATCCTTTACGTCAGTCAGACTCTGTACAATGAATACATCTGTTAAAAGAACACCCCAGACACATCGTTTTTTAGCGTACTGAGGTGCTTTGTGTGTCTGGAACCTGCAATTTTATTTACAGTTCCTAAATTATGTTAATTTTAATAGAAATCTTTATTTTTATAACTGGGGACAGAACCCTCTCCGAGTGACAGCCAGGGTGAGTTTTATCCTTTTTCCATTAGTTGTACAGAGCTAATGAAAGTGGCAGGCGCGCTGTGCTAGTGCACACTCCCATTCACCTTCTTAATGAATCATTTCAGGAGGGATTGCAATGGCTGCGGACAGCAAGTCTGTAGCTTTTCAGGAAAAAATATGCAGGAAATATACATGAACTTTTTCTTTGGGGTTATCTATACACTAAATAGTTGGGAGGAAAAAACAAATCAGTCGAGGGTTTTATTAACATTGATGCAGCAGACCATTAGCTGGTGAATTTGTCTAAATCTAGTGACCAACGGCCAATTCACAGAATGGGATCTCTTGGCAGAAGAAATGGGTCTAGGAAAATGTTATTACTAGATAATTGCACGCTATGTTCAGCCGAAAAAAGAAGAAGAAAAAATGCAACAGAGAATGCAAGCTCTTCAGAAGTGCAGGGGTTAAAATCAGCCATATAGCCCCTCAAACTTTGTAAGAAGACTCTTCGATGATGGACTGTCCCGTGCTAATGTTACACACATCGAACATAATTGTTAACTGGCTCCTAAAAGTCAAGTGAGAAGAGAAATACAGTTATTACACGCCTCTGCTCTAAAGGACAACAAATGGAGTTTAGATATATTGAGTATCTGCTCATTAAATCCCCTGTCACAGGGGATTCTGAAGGATACAACCACCACTGGGGACAGAGCATTTCTTAGTGGTAGAGGATTAATAGATAAGTAATATTTATAATCCTATTTGTAGGATATTGAACTAGTTTGGAACCCCATCAACTAATGTTCCATTTTTTTTAAATAATTCACAGACAGTACCTGCAAAAAAGGGCCAATAGGAAACTGTGGCAAAGTTCTAAAATTTTTACTAAAAAAACAAAACGAAAAACAATGGACGGATATCTATAGTGATTGCTCTAGAACAGGGGTAGGCAACCTTCGGTACTCCAGATGTTGTGGACTACATCCTCCATAATGCTCTTACACCAATAATGCTGGCAAAGCATCATGAGAGGTGTAGTCCAACACATCTGGAGTGCCGAAGGTTGCCTATGCCTGCTCTAGAACAAAAGTAGGCAAAATGTACATCTCCAGATGTTGTAGGACTGCAAATCCCATGATGCTCTGCTATTCTAGAGGCTGACAAAGCATAATGGCAGTTGTAGCAGTTGTAGTTCTACAACATTTGAGGATCAACCTTTTGCCCAACACTGCTCTAGAATGTTGCCCCAATGGTCTCCTAGTAACACATTTACAAACATTATGCAATGTTCTACATAATAAACACTACTAGTTGACAAACCTCAAAGAAACATAGAAACGTAGAATGTGACCACAGTTAAGAACCATTCGGCCCATCTAGTATTCCAAATTTTCAAAATACTTCCATTAGTCCCTGGCCTTTTCTGCTGTAAATAATTAATTCTAATTCTAAGTTGGCCTTTGCTCTTCAACCAAGACAAACTGGAGGGAAATTCTACTTTAAGACTCCATACCTTTACTCCATCTTCTGCATTATATTTATTAAGTAGCGCTTTGATACGAGCACCAAAATTGAGATCAACATCTGTGAAGTTTTTCACCTGGAGAAAAGCAAAAATAATGTTTTAATTGAATAACGTCAAGGTTTAATTGTCCGGTCAAGATACGTAGAGTCTAGAAAGTCTTCTGAAACATTATGGATTCAGCAGGACTGTACTAATTACCGACTACGCTCTTCCAACCAAACAAGTTGGGATTTTCGCAAGTTACCGTTACTTTAGCAGACATCATTGTTTAGTAAATAATAGTCTGACGTCCACATTGTAAAATATAGCTGAACTTGAATTCTATAATAGCTGCTATTTTTATTACTTAGCTACAATTTGTTTTCATTTAACTACAGATCCTTTTTAGGTAAATAAACCAATTTGTAAAAGATTGCTGGGCAGATTGTTCACTAAACTCTGAATAGTCAACAAATAAATTATGGCAAAACCGATGCAAAAATTGCCATGTTGTAACTATGGCGGAGTTGAGGAATTTTTTCCCGATCAGTTACTGTTTTTACATTCAGATTTAATTTGCAAAAATTCAGAGTTTAATTAAGAACCCCATTATGTGTTCAAAGTATTCTATAAAAGAGATCCATACATTCCCAAAAAAAGCACATTGTGAAAACAAGATACAACACACATTAGATATAATAAATAATTAACTAATAATAAAGAAAGTGATTAGAATGCAGTACTGTCCTAATCTAAAGGCTCACTTCCTCTATAATTCTCTCTCTCTTGAGTCCACCACTTTCGTATCAACAGACGTACATTAGCCATCGCTATCTGCACTGCATCTCCCTGCTTCGTCAGTATCATTTACAAATAAATGTTACTTACTGCTCGTTCTTGAATGAATAGCTGAGCGTCTTTCAAGCTCTGGGCAATGTTTTCACACAGCCTCTTCCTCTCGTCCTCACTCAACGTTTTGTTGTAGAAAGTTCTAACCTGAATTGTAAAAGCACAAAACCAAAAAATAAACACATTTACTCCTGAAGTTCATTCCCCAAACATTCCCCATGTGTTAAATGTACTAGTCATGGAGTAATAACATCTGGTGGTTGATGGTGTGGCCATAGGGGGATCTTTGCCATGTTCCCCCATATTCCTAAGGAAAAGCATACCCGGAGCCTTGCCTCCACTGGTTGCCTTGTGCCTAGGGGACCAGAAAGATTGACTCCATTCTATTACTAGCAACCCTTAATGTAAGTACGCACTCCAAATTTAGGAAATGTGGCCATATGTAGTACTTTGAGATTGATGGAGAGATGGATGGACAAACAGACGGACAGATACTGTTGGCACTGAAATGTTGACTATTCTGTATTCACAGATTAGGCGTTAAATAAATCACCATCTTTTAATATTATTAAGCCATTGAGTGCAAAGTCTGTTTAAAAGTGTTAAATTTTGAGTTTTTTGGGGATCTGCCTTTTTTTTTTCTTAAACCCACTTCTTCATAAAGAACACGATTGTGATTTTCTGACCTGGGAAACATTGTCTTCATCATCAGCGCTGTGCCGAGCAATATCTCCCGAGACGTTACAACAGGTTTCTTTGAATGTGGAGTGATCCCGCAGGTGGCAGAAGCTATTTGGAAAGTAATTTGGCATGTTGCCTAAATAACAATTAGAACACGTTACCAGGAAGTTACTCTATGTATCACAGATTCAGGACAAATATTTACTGTGAACGCATCCGTCACACGGAAAAAAAGCAAATATAACAATACAAAACATAAAAGAAACTGTGCCTGGTTTACTAGTTGTCCTACGTTTAAAAATATACAGTAATATTTACTAGCAGGGAGTGCACTGGGCACAGGGTGGGGTAACAAACACTCAGTTGGCTACTAAAATGTGTTTTTTATACCTTTTTTTTCTCTCTCTGTCAATTATTTATTGTTAAATATCCCCTTTGCATAATTCTAAAGTGCTGCAGAAAATAGTAATAACATTCTGAGAACTGCAAAAATTGTCTGTAGTAACCCATAGAATCACTAGGGGGCATCAAAGACCTTTTAAATTCATTTTAATGACGATTCTTTTACTCTACGATATGAGTTTACTAAGTTAACGTGTTGTGATAGTCGGAATGTAACATTATATTTTGGGCACAAGTGAAGTTTTATAAATTTCATTTTCAATTAAAGATTAGTATATAAAAAAAAAACAAAAAAACACAGAATTCGGGGCCCTATTCCACGTTGGTGTCCTGTTATAAAATCTGGCAACACTTCCTAGGACATTGTGTAAACTTTGCTCCATGGGATTAAATTTGCAAGGCTCCCCTTATTTATCAAAAACAGATGTTTCGCAGAGTCTACACAGCAACTGCCTACATCACAGGGAGCGCAGGAGGGTAGTAGGGCCATATCAAGTGCATCTTAAAGGGCCACTCCAAGCACAGTAATTTTGTGCACTTCAACTATATTTATTTAACTTTCCATTTATTGTCTTTTATATGGCTGTTACCATGTCCCCTAAACTTACGTAGTGAGTGGAACATATCTTGGCGATAAACTAATGCAGGGATCTCTGCCAGAAAGGGATTTATGGGATAAGTGTCTCTAAATAGGGAGGAATCGGCCTGTAAGTAAACTTAACAGTGCATTAAAGGAGACTTTAAATGCATTTATCATTTTATATTTGTTTATTTACTTTTTTATGCAAGTATACAAAGTTGTGCTGTGCTTACACTGTCCCTTTAAAATCTCTACAATTCACTGTTTAATTGACGAAGACTAACGCTTTTGAAGTAGAAAGATGTATTTTAAAGGTCAAGTCAAACAGTTGATAAAAATTATGTAGCAATTAAATTAGAGAACCGCCTTAAATTTGACCCTTTACCTTTAACGAACAAACTAATAAAATGTTTAAAATGTTAGGTAACATGGCAGCTTTTGTTTCCAGTGTCTCATTAGGAACGTTTGTGTACTTTGGGTCAGCTTACAGTCATGAGCTTGCAACGCCCTGCTGTTTCAACAAGATAATATACAAAGAACTTATTTAGCTGTGTGATTCTATCAATCGATCAAACAGCATTAAGTCCATGTGAGGTTCGTCTTGTTTTATAATGGGAGTATCTGTAATTATTCAGAGGCTTTGATGGGAATAAGAGAGAGCAAATTCTGACTTATGCCAGCTAGCTACAAGTCTTACTCTCTTACGGAGCACAAAACTTTCTCTGGGAAAAGGAAAAAACATCATATGATCAGCAAAATAATTCAGCTTTGTTTTTTTTTTAGAAAATGTGAAGTTTTTGTGAAGTTTATAAAACGTATAAAGTACTTCTTTTTCGGAATCTTGCAACAAGCACCGTCTGTCCCACACTTGCTGTATTTACGTCTGTCTATACATTCACAGTGTTAATCACATTGTATCACGAGCCTGTCTGCACACTTACTGGGTTTGTGAAACATGCACATTGGCCCGTCCTGCTGGAAATTGGCCACTTTTGCTAGCCGAGAGGAGTTGACGGGGATATGTAAGTAGTTTGGTCCCAGGCGGTGTCTATGTGTGTCTGGGTAAGAGAAGAGACGACCCTGGAATAAAAAGTGATATATATTAAAAATGATCAGTTATCACAAAAAATACAACCCCATAATTTAAAAACACAGACTACACCTTGTGCTGGTTGATTTTAAATTTGTCCACCAAAGAGCACAGATTTTTTTTTTTATATATATACCATAACGTATTTCCCCTACTATAGCCTTGATGTAATATTTGGAATTAATTTTTATAAAGATTTACTATTTTGAAAAATATGCTAATATTTAGATTTTTTTTTTTTTTTTTTAGGTATCATATATTATTTGATATTTTAATATTTTGAAAAACTAATTTTAGAAATAATTTGTCCAAAAAGATTAAATCATTTGAAAAGTTTATCCAAAAATATTGGTAGTTGGAAATTGGCTTGGTTAGATGAAAATAATATTATTCTGTTGGTACACTATTTAAGTATGATTTACGTAAGTATACATCAAACAACAAGGTCTACATACTCTGTGTCCCGGTAAAAAGTAGTTCAATGAAAGATGGAGAGCTTTTGGGGTGCAAGAGAACTATAATCACTATATGACTGAAGTGCTAGATGTGGGTATCTGTAATTGTAGGTGGACTCGACCATTGAGTCTCCCTAGTTTGCTTCAACATGTATAACACCTCTGCCTTTCAGCCTCGGTTTGAGACCATTCCAAGCAACCTGTCTGGTACCTTTTATGGTATAGTGGCTTCTGATCTTAGCTACGATATCCTGACTACATTTATGGACTTTGAATAAACCAAAGCCTCCATAATTCTCCTTCCTGCATTTCAGACTCGTGGTAGACACTGCTGTTCAACTCTCTGTAAATTCTAACACTCACTTATATCTGTTACTTGTGTCACCACCTCTCCTCGAAAATATCCTACTTCAAACTCATGAACTGCCTAAGCACTATAACAGGTATTATACATTGTACTTCATTAAGTCTCCACTCTGGTACTCTCAGACGACACTGTTCCGCTTCCATGTGAACTCCTATTCAGTTTTATAAAGTCTTGTAAAGTTGCTGCATTGTATCTGGTTAACTGGTGTTCATACTGATTCTGTGCATTCCTGTTACCAGTTATCAAAAGTGGAGTTTGAGGAGAGTTCCTGTAGGTATTTTATATATCTGTATCTTCTGTTTGTAGCATACTAATTGGAGGGAAATTCCTTATTTTTGTTCAATCCTGTTTAAAATCTATCCCATTGTTTATGGGGTCAAGCATCACAGTCTGTGCAAAGTTATTGTCTTCTTTGTTCGCCAAATTTAACACCATCACCACCAGAAAACGTGACAGATATCGGTAATACTTAGTATCAGCTGAGCCCAAACTTGAGATGTGTGCATTTGCTCAATCAAAAGGGGTCATTAGTGGAAATTGCTATTTATAAACTAAATTATTGAATTATTTATATAGTTTCACGATTTGTTGCAGAATTGTCCTAAATTCAGACCACCAGGTATGGGCGACAGAAGCAATGGACAGTCTCACCTGAAGCATTTTATCTGGGCTTGGTTCAATTCCAGGGGGCATATTACTTGGGTCAAAAGCCAACTGCTCCACTTGGGCAAAATAGTTCTCTGGATTCTTGTTCAGTACCAGTTTACCCACTGGGATAAGTGGGTACTCAGCGTGAGGCCATACCTGCAGAAGATCAAAGTGCACAAACAGTTAAATCAAAAAACTCATTAGGCAGACATTTTGTTCTAAATAATTAAAACATGCAGGTAAGCTGGGTGATGTTACAAAGTTATTTCATTAATACACCACAGGGAGCCTCAATTTTTATTAAAAATTTTGACAAGAAGCCATATGAATTGCATCATAACTGCTACAATAAACTATAGTGGTTATGGTACTTATGGTACCCCTTTAATCATTGACATTCTCAGCTGTTGTAAGTAATTATCTGATTTCCCCGTAGAAGCGTATGAAAGCTAAACCTGTCTACATGACACTATTAGGGGTTTATGTACTAAGCAACAATGTTCGAGAGCTGTAAAAAACTAATTCCAAACTCTAGGCCAAGCTGGGAAAAGGATTTTACTATGAAACAAAGACCTTGATTCAATATGTTTAGATACACTTTTCAAATGATTTTATATTTTTTGATAAACGTATACAGTGGTTTAATGTTTTGAAAAGTATTTTAATATATTGATATTTTAAGATATATTAATATATATATTTTTTACATAATTGTATACCATACAGCAGTGTGACACATGCAGAAACGTAATCCAAATTCTTAAAAAGTTGGCACTGAATCAAAGTCATTAACCCTCTGGCTATCAAATTCTTATTAAAACTACATGTTGGGAGTTTGTAAGGTGAAAGATAATAAAGAAGGGATGAAAAAGGTAAATGTAAAAAGGGAGAGTTACCGTATATACTCGTGTATAAGTCGATCTCATGTATAAGTCGAGTGCAGTTTTGTGACCAACAATGGTGAAATATGCAATGCCTCGTGGATAAGTCGAGGGTAAAACTTGGGGCTATGAAATTCTGTGATTTTTATAATTATATACACACACACTCATACAAACACACACACTGCATTATATACACACACACACTCTGCATTATACACACACACACTCATACACACACTCTGCATTATACATACACACACTCTGCATTACACACACACACACACACACACACTGCATTATACACACACACTGCATTATACACACACACACTCATACACACTCTCTGCATTATACACACACACTCATACAAACACACACTCTGCATTATATACGGACACACTCATACAAACACACACTCTGCATTATATAATGCAGAGTGTGTGTGTTTGTGTGAATGCAGAGTGTGTGTGTGTGTGTGTGTGTATATAATGCAGAGTGTGTGTTTGTATGAGTGTGTGTATAATGCAGAGTGTGTGTTTGTATGAGTGTGTATATAATGCAGTGTGTGTGTATATAATGCAGTGTGTGTGTGTTTGTATGAATGTGTGTTTGTGTGTGAACTGGGTGGGGGAGGGCATTTTTATTATTTTAAATTATTTTAATTTTAATATTTAAATTTTTTGATTTTAGTATTATTTTTTATTTTATTATTTACTTTTTTAATTTTAATATTTTAATTTTTTTATTGTAATATTATTTTTTATTATTATTATTTAATTTTTATTTTCATCCCCCCTCCCTGCTTGTTAGCTGGCCAGGGAGGGGGGCTCTTATTCCCTGGTGGTCCAGTGGATGGGCTGTGTAGGAGGGGGGCTGGCAGAGAGCTGTTACTTACCTTTCCTGCAGCTCCTGTCAGCTCCCTTCTCCTCTGGTCTGGTCAGCTCCACTGCAAGTCTCGCGAGAGCCGCTGGGTCAGAGCGTTGCCACGGGTTACCGTGGCAACGCTCCGCGCAGCAGTCACACCGCGAGACTTACAGTGGAGGAGAAGGATGCTGACAGGAGCTGCAGGAAGGTAAGTAACAGCTCTCTGCCAGCCCCCAACAGGACCGCCGAGCTTGTAATGAGCCCGGCGGTCCTGGTCTGTATTATTGCAATGTAAGTTGCCATAATACAGACACTGACTCGAGTATAAGACGAATAATGTGCTGAAAAACTAGACTTATACTTGAGTATATATGGTACATCGTTACATAACTGAGAACGAGAGAGCGAGAGACCTCGTCCCTTTGTTCAGTTACTATTTAGATGTGCCCATTCTGACGTCACAGTATAACTCTAGCCATATAAGGACAAGACTGTAAGGAGACGAGAGGAACTAGCTCTAAGCCTGTGTTGATGGAAATAGAATAAAACTTAACTTTTAATATATTTATATATATATATATATATATATATATATATATATATATATATATATATATATATATATATATATATATATATATATATATATATATACACAAAAAAGAGAAAAATAAAATAAAAAGGATATGTGATAAAGGTGAAGACAATCTCAAATCTCAAAATCTATAAAAGTCACCCTGTAGCACTGTTAGTAAAAAATCACTGTTGCTAAATACAATATACCGTCAAAAAAGGGCAGGAAAAATAGTAATACTGCAAAAATTGTGCAAGAGACAGTAGTGTCTGACGATAGTTGTGCACTCGAGGAGAGCAAATATATGAAGTGTAGAAACAGGGGTAAGCTAATCTGTGCCTTCAAGGGCACCTATTCAGAAGCTGATTCTTCTAACTCTGTCTTAGGCTGAAGAATTTTAAATGCTAGCTAATCGGCAGATAAGGTCCCTGCAGCTATAAACTATACTGTGCCTTCGAGGGCACCTATCAAACAGTATATCTAGCTATCACTGTCTGTTGGAATAATGCAGATCACCCGCCAAAGTATCAAAACACCCAATTCTGGCCGCTGCTGGTAGATATCGTAAAAATAAATCCGTGGACAAAAGTTAGCTAACAATATGCAGGTCACTATCAAATTGTAGCCTGCAGTCAAGGTTGGGTGTTAGGATAGAGCCCCGACGTAGGTTTTGCTGGTCAGGTGGCTCTTAAGGACAAGACCCCCAATCCACATTCCAGAGTTCTCATACAAGAAAACCTTGTGACTTATTGGCAATAATAATAATAATGACATCTGTTACTTATGTCCATCCAGACATTCATAAATAAATCAGTAGGAAAAAAAAATATTAACTCATTTGAGAAGTTTAGCTTATCCAAAAATATTAGATCAAGGCCCAGGTTGGATAAAGTTTTTAACGTGATTATTTTGCTCTAAACTTTGCAAGCAATTTTTTCATGTCTCCACAATTCCCTCTTTAGTGAATAAATTCCTTATGGACTAACTGTCCACGTGTTCCATGCTCCCAGTAAGCAGCCTTAAATATCTCTTCCTATTAAATTTTTATTTTACTGCATTCCTCTCCCACCCCCAACTCACACTTTAAAAAGAAAGTGTTGCCTGAAGCTACAGAACAGTTTAAACAAGAACACATAAGAATTTAAGGAGTAGTCAGCAATCTTTGTTTAATTTTTATTTTGGCTTAATATCAGCTTGTAAATTTAATTCATTCATTGTATCCCACACAATGTGTTAATAAAAAGTTGTGGTTTTTTTTTTTGAGACAGTTCCTTTGGACAAGAATGAAAAGACAGAAGGAACCACCATTATTAATTACCAGAATTCATGCAGTTGTCATGTTTAAGTGGGTTTCGTTACATGATGCCTGGGGAATCGACCTACAGAGGGGCTTAAAAGGTCTGTTCAGAAAGGTTCTAGAGAGTAAAATTCGAGTTTCTCTGACTGTTAGGGTTACGAAGTGAGCTAGAGCACCAAGAATTAGAACACTTAGGTTTAAATTTAGGGTTAGATTTATGGACTGATGGATCCACCATTAAGACGACATAGGCAAGGTGCTACGCTGTTGGGGGAACCACCTCCACATGCACCAATCTCATATGAAGATCTTGAAGCCCTATTAGTGTGCTACACTTCACTGGTCTGGTGATCACTGCACTTCTGCTGATGATGAAGGACTGGGCAGATTAGGGACTCTCTCCAGCTATATAATTTATTGCTTGCAGTGGAGCACCAACCCACTGGTAGCCTTGGTCGTCTATTGTCAACTTAGAGGGGTCAGGCAGCAGCACAAGAAAAGCAAAGAAACAGCAAGAGACACATTTGGGACTATTTGAAATAATCACAGTACATATCTGACCAATTGTACAACATTTTCTGACTTGATGTTTCCTATAGTTAATCAAAATTAAAATAACCAGAATTCAACTAGAAGTGTCTTTCAGTTTTCTAAGGCACCAGACACCTTAGAGTTGGCTCTCCTGACGTTAAAATGATACTTAGGACTACATATCATCTTAGAATTAGGTTCAGGTAAAAATAAGTTAAGTAAAATTTATTTTCAGCATCTACAAAGATCTTAAACATTCTAGAACTTTGTAACCCAAGTCAGAACTTCTAAAAGGTCATATAGGTATGAGTTAATATTCTCCTGAGTTTCACAGTCCCTGATGGCAAATATTTGCTTCACTTACTTTGGTTACGTCGAAAGGATTGAAAGGACATTTCTCTGCTTCTTGAAAAGTCATGACTTGAATGTATAAGGTCCATGATGGGAAGTTCTTCTTGGCAATAGACTGAAAGAGGTCTCGGATTCCATAATCTGGGTCACTCACCACCAACTTGTTTGCTTCTTCTACAGTCAAGTTTTTGATGCCCTGATCAGTCTACAAGGAAAGTTGTGCATCTGATTTAAGGACTTTAAGGTTGCTTTCCTCGGTTGTAACAGAATATAAGAATACACTACTAATGTAATATTACAAAGTATATATGTGATATATTAACACAAATCATTAATTAACCAAAGATAAATGTTACATATTGGGTCAGCTGAGTATTATTGAGTATTGTAGATAAAATGTGGAATATCTACCTGTGAATAATGTCATATCTAGATCACAAGGTTCTAGAACATGGGAGAACAAGTTAGAATGACAACAAAGATTTCAAGGAAAAAGATAAAATAAATATATTTTAGTAAATAATTCAAAACAATCAATTACTGTATAACATTTAAAACTACTTTACTTAAAGGATCACTATAGGCACCAAGACCACTTCAGCTTAATGAAGTGGTCTGGGTGCCAGATCCAGATAGGATTAACCATTTTTTCTGTAAACATAGAGAAACTGCTATGTTTACCTATGGGTTAATCCAGCCTCTAGTGGCTGTCTCATTGACAGCCGCTAGAGGGCTTCCGCGCTTCTCACTGCGATTTTCACAGTGAGAAGATGCTTGCGTCCATAGGAAAGCATTGAAAATGCTTTCCTATGGACTGGCCGAATGCACGCACGGCTCTTGCCGCGCATGCACATTCAGCCGATGACGGAAGAAGAGGGAGGAGAGGAGGAGGAGGAGAGCCCCCGCCCGGCGCTGGAGAAAGAGGTATGTTTTCCTGGCACTATAGTGGTCCTTTAATACTCTAGAGGTTTGGGTTAGGGTTAGGGTTAGAGTTGGGGATTATGATTAGGATATGGTCAAAGTCCATTCGATAAATGCCTTCTCATGTCTGTTACCAAAGGATTAGACATAGGCAAACATTTGGCTCGTCCATGAATGATTCGATTAGTTCGAACCAAAATTCTTTTAACCCACACCTGAACGAATAGATTCTTCTGGAAAATAAAGGTGAATTGATTTGTTCAGGTGTTATTTACAAGGATTTTAATTTTGGTAAATTGTCTTGTTTAATGGACAAACCAAATTGTTGCACATGTCTCCTATGAATGTCCCAGTCCCACACACCTTGAAATGAAACTTGCAGTACACTGCGTCCCCTTCTGCATTGACCAGCTTGAAGGTGTGAGATCCATAGCCATTCATATGTCTGTGACCATCAGGAATGCCACGGTCGCTGAACAAGAGAGTGACCTAAATAACGACAAAACACACATTGCTTTCAATCAGCATAAATATTAGATGTGAAGCTTACCAACAATCGTATATTTGAAATCCGAAATCCCTCAGTAACCGGACCATAAGAAGACAGGTAACTTCCAACGGACGTTGGAGCACTGCATTGAGGCACTGGGTTTAATTTTCTAATTACCTCCTATGGACATAAATGATAATTTCCACTGCCAATTCTCTACTATTCTCTACGAAATGAGTGGATAAACGCCTAGGAGTGTCTGTGAAGGAGGTCTGTGAATGATGGGTTACTATGGAGGTTACTAGACTTTGCAGCTTTCTTCAACAGAAAAATAAACAGACTTTTAATCGTGAGTCATTAACGTCTGATAAAAGTCATGGGATGATTTTAAAGCCGAGGCGGGGGACTATCACTGGTAACAGCGTGAATGGATGCAGATACTGTATTTGTCCTCATATACACCCATTAGCCTCAAGCACACCAACTATAGTGGCTAAAGTATGAACGAAAGAGGGGTGTTCTATCTCAGTATTAAAGTGACACTGTCACTTCTCTAATATTTGCACATTCACACAGCTAAATAAAAGCTAGCTGTGGATTCTAAAAATAACAAGTGCTTTACATTTTTTTTATGTAGCATGAAAGGCTTTCTTGGACCTCCATAGCATACATTGTAATTTTCTGTAATAAGCACAGTCCGATGTGTGCAAGTGCCATGACAGTACATGCAGGTGGGTACGTCACTATGGAAGATAATGCCTGAGCAGATGCACTCATGTGGCACTTTCCAATCAAAGTGTGCTGGAGAATTCCTATGGCATCATGGACAAATGACTTTGTTTGCATGGGAAGAATTAAGACACACAGGATTGTCAGACAGCGCTAGGTCACACTCATCCTTATAGAAGCTACTGATTGTGAATACAGTACGGTACAGTACATACGCTCATTCGATTGGCCAGTGACAGACTGAGAGTGTCAGCTGTTTGTAAATAGCTAACTTATTAAGCATGTAGAGATTTAGCTGATTTTAACAGCTGACGAAATGGCAGCTGAACTGAAGTCTGAATATGGATTAAAAAAGCAAATTGAGATTTTTGAATAGTCCAAAGGGTTCCACTTAGCAAGCTTACTGTTCAAACACCCAATTTGGACAAACAAACCCCATTTGGCTGTAGTTTAGCACATTGTCAAAAGAACTTCATAAAAGGGACATGTATCAGAAATATTTCTCTCTGAAACAATATCAATTTTTTTTTGCATATTTAGCAAATTTTGTATGAGGAATCATCTTGTAAATTAAATCTAAATTCAAGGTTTATGTAAAATGGGTGATTGTCAGGGGCGGAGCCTGGCATCCAGACTGAGCGGTTGTGCTGAACCTCAGCTCCCGCTCTAATCTACACATTCTAGGGGTAAATCCCCAACAAAAACGGCACAATCGCCCACTAGACGGAAGTCATCATGACGGGGACTACCGGGGGACTCACCCGACACCAGAAACAAGCCCGGGGACCCCGGGGACCCGACAACATGCCCCGGGGCCGGCCGGAGATCAAGCATCGGGGAGAAGGCCGCTCCCCGGGCTGACTGACCTGGACACTGGTCCCTCGAGGCTGATATCTCCTACCCCTGGACCGACGGGGGTCATCTCGGTCTGCACCAAGCGACATGAAGGGCAGTCGCTGGCTGATACCACAACACAACACACCGCAGCACAAGGGCAGCCAAGCACATGGTGCACCCAAAATGGCGGCAACTGCATCCAGTGAACCAAACAGTGTACCTGCAAGGGAGACTCACAGCGACATTATGCAGAGTGTGGAAGCTGCATTTAACCGATTCTGGCACGACCTGAACGAAAGGCTGCACGCACAACCGGCGGCCCAGCACACCACACCGAAAACAAGCAAGCCGAGCCGTCCCCATGTGAACAGGGGAAAGCACCATTATACCGATGAGCGGAACGCAAATATCGAGCCGTGAACAGGGGGAAGAGACGCTCCACTCCAGGCAAGGCCACAGCCCCCAAGATACCTGCCCAACAGCTACCGCAGAGGCTGGGCAGTAAGAGTTCCAGCTGTCACGCACCTCACAGATACCTAGCCTCGAGACAGAGGGCCCGAGTATGCAGCCTCACGATGTCGGTCATCACTACGACCCAGAACTGGGAGACCTGCGTGCCCGACCCATACTCGGCACTACTCATGGACAGCCTGCGCTCCCTCCCAAGCCGGGGAATAGGTTGAAGCTGGACTCTGGCCACGCCAACCTTAGAGTATAACAACCACTCAACCTAGCCATCGATTCCCCTGCTGACCTAATCTACTTAACCTTCAGTATACTCAGACAAATGCTATGCTTAAATATGTTTATTGATTAGATCAACATGTATTGAATCATACTTTCTAGTACTCATTAACTAATCTAAAGCAACAGTTATATTTAACCTTCCAACCTATGTATACTTCAGCAGTGTAGTTTAATCAAATATCACTCTATATAAAAATTGTGCAGAATATTCCACTTGCCGACCAACTGTTAACTATCTGTTTGCATGCTTGTCAAAACGATTGGGGCATGACGAGCCCACTTGTTATATTTTCATGCACTCCAAAAATAAAGAATTAAAAAAAAAATGGGTGATTGTCTACATAGCTGAGATAAGTGAACTCAGTGGTTGAGTCAGTTTATATTTCTACATTCTACTCACCTGGTGCAAAGACTCAGGACGTAAGCTCCAGAAGTCCCACACCATATCCGGATCCTTCAGGTTAGTCTGAGGGTTCCTCTTCTGACTGTGGATGAAGGATGGAAACTGCACAGAAAAGATATATTTTTTAAAAAGGTATAAACCATGTAAATGCTTTGAAGCTAACATATATTATTTCACATGCAAGGCAAAATATTCCTAGTAGCAAAATTATGTGAGTGGGTATACAGCAGACTTGTGCAAGGTGAATATTTTCAGTTCTTCCAAACTGATCCGTTTTGGATTTTTGCCAAAGCAGAACCCATTCTGAATTGAGAGTCAACTGAAACAGCCACGCTAACGCACTATTTGGTTGATTCTGAATTTGGGTGGAGTTCAATTCAAAATGCGAAAATTCAAAAGGACATGACATCAGCGAGATTTGCACGAATTTCAATGCAGACTGAACTGAAAGTTCAAGTCTAGAAAACAGTTCACTAAAATAGGGGTGGGGGAAAAAAATTAGATCTTTAGCCTTTAACTGCAGCAATATCTACAACCAGGATTCTTTTACTTATCTGAAAGGAAGGGATACTCCAGATCCGTAAAGCAATTCAGCATGCTGAAAAACTTAATTTGTGAAGAGTATGTCCTATTTTGTAATTTTATAAAAAGTGCATACTTAAATAGAAATTGACATTTTTACAAACAAACCTTGTCACACCCTGGCTGTCAGACAACCAGTCCTGTTACTTCCTAGTTTGTTTAGCTCAGACAACTAAACTCGAGGCCCAGGGCCTTGCAAAGACTTCTCATTGAGCTGCATTAGGAAGTCTGTGATTGGACAGCCACAGAAAGTCTGGGTGGGGTTATAAGGGGAGGGCTTGCAAAGGCAGCAGACAAGAGAACTACCCGTTTTTGCTGTTCTGTTTTTCGATATACCCCAATGACACAATGCATAATTAAATGCATACATGTTTTTATTGAGGGTATTACTACTAAATACTGATTTTAATTTTTTTTATATTTGGCAGTGGAGTGTCCCTTTACACAACAACTAGGGGTGGACATTCCTGCCACCCTACCCTGCAAATACAACATTTTCCATCATCTCAGCAGCTTTGAATGAGTGCAGTTCTGCTGGACTCCCAGAATGCATTGCAAAATATGCAAATAAGCAATTACTGCTTGTCCCATGTGGATTAATCACAAATAAGGAAGGAGAATAAATCCTGGGAAATAAAGTCAGAATAATTCGGACTAAAATGTCAGAGTATTTATTCTGCATTTTAAGTTACTACGATGTTATACTCAAAGCTATCAGACTGACCAAAATGGCGTCTCTGATGAAAAATATAGGTGTGTTGTTCCCAGCTAAATCCCAGATTCCTTCTTCTGTGTAAAATTTCACTGCGAAACCCCTCGGATCACGGACAGTATCAGCTGAACCTGCTTCCCCAGCTGCAAACAGATGGACATTGAGAAAAAATGTTACTTAGACTTAGAATAGTAATGTGAAGCTAAGGAGAGGTATATAAAAGAATAAAATAAAACAATCTGTGAAAAAAAAAATTGCAATAATGAACGCACCATCTAATTTTTCTAAAAATTTAACCAAGTTTCGGAATTTAATGCTGGCAGAACTTTGGTTGTATAGTATTGGCAGTAGAAAGAGGGAAGTGCTCATGCCATTGTACAGAACACTGGTGAGACCTCACTTGGAGTATTGTACACAGTACTGGAGACCGTATCTTCAGAAGGATATTGATACCTTAGAGAGGGTTCAGAGAAGGGCTACTAAACTGGTTCATGGATTGCGGGATAAAACTTACCAGGAAAGGTTAAAGGATCTTAACATGTATAGCTTGGAGGAAAGACGAGACAGGGGGGATATGATAGAAACATTTAAATATATAAAGGGAATCAACACAGTAAAGGAGGAGACTATATTTAAAAGAAGAAACACTACCACAACAAGAGGACATAGTCTTAAATTAGAGGGGCAAAGGTTTAAAAATAATATCAGGAAGTATTACTTTACTGAGAGGGTAGTGGATGCATGGAATTGCCTTCCAGCAAAAGTGGTAGGGATTAACACAGTAAGGGAGTTTAAGCGTGGGATAGGCATAAGGCTATCCTAGACTTAAGATAAGGCCAGGGACTAATGAAAGTACTTAGAAAATTGGGCAGACTAGATGGGCCAAACGGTTCTTATCTGCCGTCACATTCTATGTTTCTATGTTTCTGTAATTGTACCACTTTGATAATTAGTAAATAAAAATGTATTTGGCAAACAAACAAATACTTTATATTTTTAATACACCTGCGCAGTGTGCCATTCATACTGAAGCACTCCGCATACAGAGTACCATGATTACTTAAAACAGTGAAGTGGTCATGGTGGTAGAGTAACCTTTTAAAGAGGCACTGTGAGGACCATAATTGTTGCAGCTCATTTCCCATGGTGCCGTTCCGGTTTAATATAAAACATCTAGATACAATTTAATATAAAACAGGGCTCTTCCAGAATCCATGGGACTGGCCCTAAGCTGCACAACATTGACTGGCTGAGAGTGCTGGCCTAACAAACCCACCCCAGCACACTCAGCCAGTCAATGTAGCCCAGGTTGGACAAAACAGGACATTGATAATGCAGTATTGTTAATTCTGTTCTCCTTTCTGTGGCAGACATGGAAGTGGTCTCTGGGGGCTGAGAAGAATCGAACTATTTCTAAACGGTTTAATATTAAACTGGGGTACAGTGCCATGGCACTCGCGGCTGCAGAGGTTATTCCACCTAATGTGCCCTTTTAAACTTGTGAGTAACTATATGGATTTAGAATTAGAGCTCAGTGTTCCTTCCATATATTTCCAAGTGAACAACTAAGGCAGCTCTGTCCAAGCAAGTGAGAAATCAGAATGATTTATTTAGTTTGATGTTTCATAAAGTCCTGATAGTTGCTCTATCCTCACCTACGGTGGAGAATCGAATAGCGATGTCTGTTTTCTTCCCGATTGTATCGAACACCTTTGCCTTCGTGTATTTCGTGACATCATGAGTGACTTCAAAGTATCCGAATGCCCCTGAAACAGAAAGCCGAAATAATGTAATAAATTAGATATCACAGCGCTACTTGGGTTGTGAGCAGAAGTTATGAGATCTGTCACTTGCGGTCATCCCATTTTTATTCAGGTTTACTTCTAACAAGATTATTCACTAAACTGAGAATTCAGAGCATTATTTAGATAGATAAATCTATGATGAATTTTTAATTCACCTTGAATTCTCGCTTTAGTACATACCTTGTAAATAATTCCACCTAATATCCATTTAGATTCCCCCCAGTTTCTATGCCTACCCAATTATCATAACTGCAACAAAAGATACATTCATTGCTGGTAATACAAAGTTTAGGTAGGATCATGATCATTGTCTTCCACTAGGGGGCGCTCACACAGTAACGTTCCATAGAAAAGATTGAGTAGCCCATCCAGAATGTATCTCTTGTCTTCAGATGGCAGCCAATCAGAACACAGCTTAACAGTCCCCTAATGATACAAGGCTTTTGCATACACATTTCTCATTAGCAGCTTGGCATGCTTTCTGCTTTCTGACCTGTCCTACTTTATTTTTGTTAAATAAATGATGACGCTGTGTAATATGCTATGTGTTGTTGACCTGAGGTTTTATTTACCAGATTTTAACACCTGCTAAGGAACAGATGATTGTTATTATGTCCCGATATGGAAAACTATAGAATTTAAAGAGGGTGTACTTACTTTTTCCCATGACTGTATTTGGGATAATTTTCATCTACAATATTGATCGTGTAAAGTACCTGCTTTAAAAGCTCCTCGCTGTTTATTTGGGACTTAAGTTATTTTTTATGGAATACCGGTATTATGGAATTAGGGGCACAGATTGCAGTAATCAGTGGCACAGTCTTCCAATATTTAGACGTTAGTGCACAGATCACAATATATAGCAATCAGCGGAGCAGTTTATTTAGTGTCCTGAAGAATCATGATCCCCTCAGTAATGTTGATTGCTCCCTTGACACCAGTCATTGCAGTGATAAATTTTATTTAAATTATCAGAGAGAGATTATGTCACAAAGTTCCTCTATATAGAGTTTATCCCCTTTGTTGTTAGAGGTATACCGCCAACACCGGCCATTAGGATGTTACTAGTCAGTCCATGTAATAATAAATAAATCATTTCTAAACAAAAATATTTTTAATGTAATTTACTTTGGTACATTTAATTTAATTCAATGTGCTACTTTAAATTGTAATCAGGAAGGAAGGAATCCGCACTCATCTGATATATATGAACCAAGGTGCACAGCAGGACCCGAGGGCTCGCGAACCCACACGTAAACGTAAAAAACAATGTGATCTAGGCATTCAAGGTACAAACAGTAGCAGATTTATTTGGAGAATCAGAAAATAAACAGCAAAGTTTTGACCTTCAATGAGGTCTTTATCAAGCTACTTGTTGTACTTTAAAGACACATTGTTACGGGTTGTATCACTATGAAGCTGTTAAATACTCCCATCCGAGGTTTGACATAGAGATATATTATAAAAGAAAATAGAGACAGACGGATTAAACACAAATTAGGGACTGTCTCCCCTGAGTAAGGACACTTGGGAGGTACACTAATGGAACAATGCTTAAAATACTCACCAGCTCCTTTAGCGTGAACTACTCTCTCGGGAATCCTCTCTCGATCAAAATGAGCCATCTCATCGGTGAACACTACATCCTGCATTAGCAGTGGCCCTCGTTGGCCAGCGGTTAAACTGTTTAGCTTGTCACCAATTGGAATGCCAGCTCCTGTGGTCATACAGCTGTGTGCCTGAACAGGAACAAATATTGGACAGTGAGTAACGGACCTACAATAAACCAATGCAGAGAACAGACAGCGCAGAGGGTCAATCATTCAAGTGAGGTCATTTTTATCTTATGAGCAACTGTTTACTGTTTTAAATAGAAAGATTTAAAAGGACATTAATGGCATCTAAATTACACATCTCATTCAAGGGATCTTGGTGCATTGCTCCCCTCCACCCTCCCACCCCTGCAATGACTACCAGACAGCCACTAGAGGCACTTCCTGCAGTTTTACGGAGTTAATCTACGCTGGACATCCACACGCTTTGCACAAGGCCTTGGATGTTCCTTTAATTCTTATCGCCTCTGATCAAGAGAATTGCTGTTGAGGATAGGGGTGGGAGGGGCAAGAGGAGGGTAGCTGGCAGATTCTTCATATTTTCAACTATTTTCAACTAGTTCTGCAAGCACAATATATAGATGAAATTTTGTGACCTTCCTTTTAAAGAATCACTATAGGGTCCGGAACACAAACATGTATTCCTGACCCTATAGTGTTAACACCACCATCTAGCCCCCCTGGGCAACTCATGCCTCCATATATATATAGCAAAATCTTACTGTATTCAAACCTGAAGCTGTAACTCAGCATGTTGTTAGACTCAGAAAAACAAGCAGTTTGCTGAGATCATCAGAAGCTGTAGCCTGATCCAATCACAATGTTTCCCCATAGGATTGGCTGAGATTCACAAGGAGACAGATCAGGGGCAGAGCCAGCATGATTCAAACATAGCCCTGGTCAATCAGCATCTCCTCATAGAGATGAATTGAATCAATGAATCTCTATGAGGAAAGTTCAGTGTCTGCATGCAGTGGGAGGAGATACTGAATGTTTGGATGCATTTTAGGCAGCCATGACCCAGGAAGGATCTCTAACAACAATCTGAGGAGTGGCCAGTGAAGTTATCACTAGGCTGTAATGTAATCACTGCATTTTCTCTGAAAAGACTGTTTACAGCAAAAAGCCTGAAAGTAATGATTCTACTCACCAGAACAAATTCATTAAGCTGTAGTTGTTCTGGTGACTATAGTGTCCCTTTAACTAAAGTTGCATGCACTATGGCAGGTTAGGTCCATGTTATACCTAGCAAAGAATCAATGGGATTGCAGCACTAACTACATCAATGATACAAAGGGGGCACTAACTACATCAACGATACAAAGGGAGCACTAACTACATCAACGATACAAAGGGAGCACTAACTACATCAAAGATACAAAGGGAGCACTAACTACATCAACGATACAAAGGGAGCACTAACTACATCAACGATACAAAGGGAGCACTAACTACATCAACGATACAAAGGGAGCACTAACTACATCAACGATACAAAGGGGGCACTAACTACATCAATGATACAAAGGGGGCACTAACTACATCAATGATACAAAGGGGGCACTAACTACATCAATGATACAAAGGGAGCACTAACTACCTCAAAGATACAAAGGGAGCACTAACTACATCAACGATACAAAGGGAGCACTAACTACATCAAAGATACAAAGGGGGCACTAACTACCTCAACGATACAAAGGGAGAACTAACTACATAAATGATACAAAGGGGGCACTAACTACCTCAACGATACAAAGGGGGCACTAACTACATCAATGATACAAAGGGAGCACTAACTACATCAAAGATACAAAGGGAGCACTAACTACACCAAAGATACAAAGGGAGCACTAACTACATCAATGATACAAAGGGAGCACTAACTACATCAACGATACAAAGGGAGCACTAACTACATCAATGATACAAAGGGGGCACTAACTACATCAAAGATACAAAGGGGGCACTAACTACATCAATGATACAAAGGGGGCACTAACTACATCAAAGATACAAAGGGAGCACTAACTACATCAAAGATAAAAAGGGAGCACTAACTACATCAATGATACAAAGGGGGCACTAACTACATCAATGATACAAAGGGGGCACTAACTACATCAACGATACAAAGGGAGCACTAACTACATCAAAGATACAAAGGGAGCACTAACTACATCAATGATACAAAGGGAACACTAACTACATCAAAGATACAAAGGGGGCACTAACTACATCAATGATACAAAGGGGGCACTAACTACATCAAAGATACAAAGGGAGCACTAACTACATCAATGATACAATGGGAGCACTAACTACATCAATGATACAAAGGGGGCACTAACTACATCAACGATACAAAGGGAGCACTAACTACATCAAAGATACAAATGGGGCACTAACTACATCAAAGATACAAAGGGAGCACTAACTACATCAATGATACAAAGGGAGCACTAACTACATCAATGACACAAAGGGAGCACTAACTACATCAACGATACAAAGGGAACGCAATCTACATCAATGATACAAAGGGAGCCAGCTGAGTCTTAAACTGATGCAAAATGCCTCCAGGGTTTTTATGAAATTGAGCTATATGTAACAGTAAAATATCTGCTGGGAGAATCTGCTTGTGACTTGAACAGTGAGCAGGGCCAGGCCCTGGGATAATAGGGCCCTGTGTATAATTGAAATTGGCTCCTCACAGCCATGACTTGTCAGAACAGTTCTAATCCATCATAATCTATTATTGCATAACAGCTACAGTGTTTCCTTATGGTGCCATAAATTAGAGTTATAAAATATCTGTAATTCAAACCCAGCGGACTTCATTGAGCTACACATGAGATTTGTTTATGTCCTGAAGAGAATAAGGAATTCTCTTTTAGAATTTATTTAGCATACGATGAAATGTGGTGAAGTGACAAAGCAACTTTGCAAATTGTAAGTGAAAATATCTCAATCAGAGAAATTATCCAATTCTATTAATACATCTTGGCGATTTTGGTCTAAAACATATTTTTTTTGGTTCAGTAAATACCCCTCTTAAATCAAACTGTTAAAGGGGGACTATTACCGTCATGTTAAATAGAAGGAGCTGTATTGAGGTGTCTCTGCTCCACAAGACAGACATTTTTATTATGTTAAATATTTCTGACATCCCATAATAAGCTGAAGACGGAGAATCCGACAGCCATAATAAAGAGATCCTTTACAGAAAGTCTATTGAGTATTTATATTCATAGTATAAACAGGTCGGGCGGGGGTTAACAAGAAACTTCTATTCTTACAAAACTCTTAGTGAAGCAACATCAATAGGAAACAGAATGAATTACTACACTCACTCCCTGTATCTCTTAAAGGGATACTCTGAGCACCACATGCTTTACAGCTTATTGTAATGGCTATGCTGCTACAAAATGGTTTCTAAAAATATACTTTTTATATCTCCTTTATTTCCAGTTTTTGCAAAATCTCTGGTACCCAGACTGTGGCAGACATTATGAAGTCTGGGCTGTTGAGATTAGCTGCTACTTAGTATAAAATGATTAAAAACAAACAAACACTGCTATCCTGTGACATGAAGACATGCAGGTCTGAAGACCCCTGTTTCTGGGGCTGTAGCCTTTATAGCCATCTTGTAACAATGCCAATTGTTGTCCATACTCCTTGCTTCATCAGCATGAATTAGCAAATTCCACTTGCAGGAACTGTGTGCTGTGATAAGAACAGGGACCAGGGCTGCTGAGGGTGAGTACATGCTCACAGAGGAGGCTGACTGGAACAGAGAAAGGAGGGAGCAAGTGCTCACATCATACAAGTACATGGAGCAGGAAATCAGTTTTTACCAAAAGGCATCAATGGTTTGGAGGGTGGGAAATGGCAGAATTTCAGACACGTGTATGTAGCACTATACTATTATAATGTGCTGAGAGGTTCATAGAGTGTAAGCTCCTTTGGCCCTTTTCACCTCTTGAAACGGGAGGGAAGGCAAGATTGACAAAATCGAGAAACAACAGGAAAATAATATTAACAAAAAAACAAAGTGGGCAGATATGGCGAAACTGCAGATGTGCAAAAAAGTTGAGAAACTACATTTAGGATAAGGAAAAGATAGGAACACACCCTGCAAGAAAATGCACATCCCCCCCTAACTAATTAACCAGGGTGATCCCATAGCTGGCATTCTGTGTTTCCCCTCCCTTCCCCAACTGGCACATACAAGCTTGGCACACAGACAGTGCTGGTCTGTTCCCCAGGTCTCCTAGCATTCTATTGCATGTTCTCATAGAGCCATCCAGGAAATAGAAAGTCTGTAACCACCTCCATCTTAATACTCTGCAGCTTCGTGATAACAGAATATAAACAGACACCCAGGTTCATAAAACCAGCCTGGATCAAATCAACCCAATGTATCCACTGCCTACATTCCTTCCCTGGAACTCTCACCTGGCACTGGTTACAGCCCAGCCCTCACATTGGAACTATCACTCCTAGCACTCACAGCAAAACCACGTCCACTAGAACATTCACTCCTTTAACTGACAGCTATATCCCTTCCACTGAAACACTTACCCTGGTAACTCATAGCCATCTCTCTTAACTTGGAACTTTTACTCCCAGTACTCCAATTATATTCCTTTTCCATGAAACCACTACTTTTAACACACTCACCTATATTTCTTTCCAGATCGTTGCTTCCCCTGGAACTCTCACTCCTATCACTCGCAGCCACAGTCCTTCCCTGGACCTCTCTCCCAGCACTCACAGCCACATTCCTTCCACTGAAGGTAACTCAGAGCTATATATATCTATATCTTACCTTGGAACGTTCACTCTCAGCACACACAGCTATATCCCTTTCACTAGATCTCTCATTCCTAGGGGATGGCAATGGTATGGCCTATTGACAGCTAGTAATGGGATTGGGTTTGTCTTTAAATGGTATTTTTTGTAAAATAGAATATTATTGAAAACACACCCTCTATCAGTTAAAAAAAAAACAAAAAAACATTTCTTGTGAGTTGTATTGTGATACATTCATAGACCTTACATTGTATTCATAACACCAGGAAAGTGGGGACTGACCCCACAAAATCGAGCTGCTTGTGTTATCTCTCATTCCATCCCCCCCCCCAAAAAAAAAAAAATTATCATTATTAATCATTACCATAGTAACAAGCACCCCATGCACCTCTAGCAAATGGCAAGCTGTCTCAGCACTGGCACAGCCAAACACGTATTACTAAAGCAAGTTGTTGTACCCCCATTAAACCAGCTCCAAACCTCATCCTACTCCAATTAATTAATCCAGGCACTCATCTACCCCCACTGAGGACTTTAGATGAAGGTACACTGCAGGATAGCTACCTTGGAATGGTCCATTGTGAGTGTGAGTTCTGGTTGCAGGTACTGCAGTACTGAGTGCTTACTCCTGTATCTGAATACTTGTGAACTGCAAGCAATTTTTTTTTTTTTTTTTAATCTTTAAATCCCCACCCACCTCCTACACATACACACCTACCTCTACCTCATTGGATAAAGCACTTTGCTCCCCTTCCAGTTGACTGTTGGCTGAAACATACATCAATAGTCATAGCTTGCCAGTACCACCTCTCCACATACAGCCATACATAGCCCCACCTGTGTACCCAGCAATGCTCAGAACTGCAAGGAGTCATGAGCAGGCATGATCCTTATTGCATTAATAAAAACTGCTTATTTAACCCTCTTGCAAGTCAGACATTGTTTTCAGAAACTTTTACAACTGCAGATCTTGGCAGTGCATTGAGGAAATGGCATGGCTCTTGGCAATAAAGAATACATGGTTACCAATATACTCCATACTGGTAGAGGATGGCTTAATACCATAGGAATTGCAATCTATCAGAACACTAAATTGGTTATTTCTGCTGCAGTAAAACATACTGAGAATCCTGAGCTACAGATTTAATAAACGCTTGGCAGAATATCAGATTGCAAAGTACATAAATAAAATTAAGAGACAGAACATTAATTTAAGGGTGTGTGTTAATTTATAGTACATATTGACTAACATTATAATAATTGCATGTGTGGTGGGTAAAAAGCTTTTCCTAGGCAAATTATTTTAGCTTTAAAACACCATTTACCCAAGCAAAAACCTTCACACACTATATATCTATACAGAATTTCAAATATATTGAACCATCCACAAGTAAAATTGTCATTTTTTTTTGGGTGCTTTTTATTCACATCGCTTTCTATTGTATTCGCTCCTTTTTACCATTATGGAGGATTTTCTTAGTTCAGATGACAGTATGCCTAAGAGTATACTACATGCTTGAACTTGTTTTGATCAAGGCAGGTCTCCTCAGTGGTTGGTTTAAAAAAATATATAAAAGAAAAAGAATCCTAGTATTTAATTTTTGAAAGTGGTTATTAGAAATATCAAAGGAATAACGCAGGAGGTCTCGGTCTTCCTTTCCCAATTATGCTTAAATGGTTTCCATTTATAGATCTTAACACTCACTGTCAATAAATATATTCTTTGTTATCTGGATTCTTTTCTGTGGATACATAGAAAGATTGTTTACATAAACACCAGGTCTCAGAGTCTCCACTCGCCCACTAACAACTGGAGAGTAGAAACTCACATCTAGGGAGTGTGCCATGGACCTTCCAGCAGCGACTGTTAGTAGTCACTAGTAGGGTATGACCTGACATTTTGAGCTCTTCATAATATTATCGCCATTTATATAGCGCCAACAGACGTTTTTCACTCAATATAACAGAATACAAGGAACTGGAATTTTGGGCCAATACAGCCACATTAGAACGTTAACTCGAACTCAGCTCTTTGGTTTTGAATATTTTGGGCTATAGCTCTGCAGTTACCCTGCCAATTTCTGTCAAGCCAATGAACACATTGAAAGTATTTTCTTCTATCGTGCCTGTATTGTGAAAGACCTGGTGATGTGCCAGTTGTCCGTTTAGCAGAGTCAGAATGACAGTTACAATTTGAACAAATAGCTGATCCACAAACAAAAGTTAATAAATATATATATATATATATATATTTTGAGGTTAAATAGGGTTTTGTGTTGTAGATATGAATCGGCATTTTCTTTGTCCAAACAAGAGAATTTTGTCTTCCAATGCATGCATAGATTAGAATTTGGGAATGTGATTGATGAGTTATAGGACACAGACCAGTACCAGAGACAGTTCTCATACTTTTAACAAGGATTTAGAACACAAGAGAGCAGATCACTCTAAATATGAACTGCAAGAGATTGCAGCAAATAAAAACCTACTGTGAACCCACCACCTCCAATAATATTGGGTTTGTTCACTAGATAGAGAGTGACAAATGGAAAATCAAATTACAAAATAAACACCAACTACCAAAACCGCTAAGCAACCTGGCCTGCAATGCCTACACTTTGCACTTTCCAATTCACTGTTTAGTGAATAAATGCCAAAAATGTTTAGACAGTCCCTACACTGGGCTATAATGAACCCCCACTCACTACTGGTATTATGGGAAGGATGAGCCGACCTCCAAACTCAGAACTCAAGAGTTTCAAAAAGCGAATGCAGAAATAGTTGCTCTTCCTCTTTCTTTACTGGATAGAGAACTCAATATAGGAAGTTTACTCCAATGTGGCCCAGAGTAAGAGAAGAAAGTCTGTTTACACAATACTTGGCAACTCAACTATCGGTTTGTTAATATGCACATGGGAGATGAGATGTAGAACCAATTGCACAACACATGGTATGTCAATAACAGAAAACATGTATAAGGAAAAACATTTTATACAAACTTAATTCTGATCAGAATGTTATAATGGATGGATCCATTTTTAGTAATGAATGACCAAATAGGTCATATGGAAACAATATGACCATAATCACGCCAAATTAAGTTGGTGTAAATAAAATTCCAGATACCACTAATAAAATTGTGTTGGGCCACTAGATCACGCATACTGCTATCCCACCTATCAAAAGTTCTGTATTTAACATTAGAAAATAAAATGTATTAAATTTCGCTCAGGAGAGCCAACAAAAATGATATCTTAGGAGCTTATGGTTCTCCAGCATTCCTAGTGGAGGCACAAGGCAGTACTCACCCAGGTAAGAAGGCAAGAATGTAAACATATTTTGACTTATTACAAAAGGGGGCAAGATTGAGCATTTCTGGTACCTGTAGAGATTTTGGTAGTCGGAGTGTTCCTCAAAAGTGTAAACCTGGGGCGGGGCCTGACCGCCATGCTGCATGGTCGCACGAAACCGCTCCAACGACTGACTTTTTAAGCCTAAAAGAGTAACTCCTGAACACGCCTGACGACCAAAAGTTATAGACTTACACCCATGGGAGCTCCGGTCCTGAGGAGAAGCTAGCAGCAACTGTTTTAGTTCCTCGGGGAGATACACACTGTTCTCACTGGATGAGGCCTACTCGGGCGGTGAGCGGGGCGGACGGCCGCTGCCCCGCTATCCTGAACAGTGGTATAAAGCTGGACTCACCTAACTGTATGTACCAGGCCCCGTTCCCCCCCTTTGGGCCGGCGGGGGTGATCCCGGCCCACACCCTGTGGCCACTACCGCGGAGGAGATCGTGAGACCCCACAGAGCTGCCAACCCACAGCCCAGGCCGCAAGCCACGTCTAAAATGGCGGCAGCCACACACTCACCAACTCACACTGAGGAAACTGCTAGCTGCTACACAACTACCGCAAATCCCAGGTGGGCCCTAAATACATGCAGAGGGCAACCAGGCCGACGGGAACACAAATACTCACCGCATCGCCACCAGCCCGACTAATGTTCCCGAAAAGCTCGGTGCAACACTGCAGGCAACCGGTGCACAGCAACGCTCCCTCTCCTGGATCTGTCCCTCAGCACGTTCATTGCAGCACTGCGGGGATTGACGGCTAAATTGCAACAAGATGGTCCTAACAGTTGGAGGATATTGGATGAGAAACATTATGCCAAATAGGAACTCTCCAGCCTTCTGCCTCCATAAACATGGACTCTATGTGGTCACATTTTCTAGTAGCACCTTCAGCCTTATTACATGTGAAACGCATTAAACATCAATTGGGGTACTGGTAGTTAACCACCTGTGGTGGGGGTCCTGGGGCGTTCACACACGATAAACAAAAGTGTATTCATAGCGTCTCAGCATTTATACTATCGTACTGCGTAAGCTAGACATATACCCTCAGCCCGTGAAGCGCAACATATCGTTAGAAACGTTTTTATCTTGTTTAAATCGACTACTCAGCGACATTTGTTTTTTCTGCATGTATAATCTTACTTGTACATCACACAAAAAAAAGCGCGCAACATCTTGACCTTTTCAGCATATACTTGTGATTATACTTCTTGTTAAATGCCTATGTCATATTTTGAGCAGGTACTTAACATTGTGCTTCCAAAAAAAATTAAAAAAAAAAAAAAAAAAGTGTAAACCTGATGACCTTAGATTTCATCCTGAAAATTCGTATTTTCTTTAAACTGCCATATATACATATCAGATTTATTTTACATTTTAATAAGACATTAAGTATGAACTAGACAGGTTTATCAGAAAGATTTATTTTATTTTTTAACGTTACATCTTCTGTTCACAGGCATTTAACTTTATCTGCGTCCAGCAACAACTTGCAGAGAGCCAGCTACCCAAAATCAGGAGTAACAATAAGAAATCAGGAGCCACTCTTCACGCAATCCGCAGAAATTAAAGAAACCTTTCTTACCTAGTGCATTGTGTGCCTGTCACATTATATTGGTAATTATACAATATCATAGCTTGCCATTAATATATTAATCCTTTCATAAAGGCACATAGTAATTATTTAGGAATTAAAACATCTTTATTAGTTATCAAAAACTATTGGTAGAAATGGAAGCAAATCAAAGAGTATCAGTTAATATATTTGGCTTGAGATAGAGGCTGAATACAAAAAAAAAAAAAACTCACTTATGTATATATGGGGGGTTTATTCATTAAACAATGAACCTGAGTAAATTGCAATATTCAGGCAAGAAAGATAGCCAAACTAGAGCTGATAAAAAGTTTTTCCAAATCAGGCAATTTGGCATAAGTTCTCAATTCTGTTTTAAATGCACTGCTTCATAAACCCCTTCGATTTAATCTCAGTTTCTAAAAAGATAATGTGATTTTTCACATAACTAGCCATACATTTTCAACATGCAAATCATTGACATGTCACAGTTTAAACCAAGTGTTACCATTAATGCTTGTGTTTCAAGATGGAAGGTTATTCTTTAAGTTGCTCATCCAATCGGCAGCCAAGAGAGAGTTAAAGCATTAATCGAAACAAAGGCAAGATTTGTATTTCATAAGTAGTACAATCGTTAGCGTCTTAGCTGAGCTACACTAAACAATTAGATGACAGGTAGGGGCCTGTGGACGGATAATTCTTTAGACGTAGACAGGTTACAAGTTGGATTTGTCTTTTGAAGTGGGGTAAGAAGAGTACTGGGAGTACGTTTTCACGGGTTTCTGCAAAACAACAAAACATTATTAAATTGCAAGAGGATTGAGTACTGCTTGAAAAGACAATTAAAATAATATGGTTTGTGGTGATGTGAGCCGCATGTAAGAGTTAGGAGCAGCAGCAAGGTATTCCGACCTTGACCGAAATTTTAAATTTTTTTTTAAAGAAAGTCTGCTTCTTCAAGAAGCCTGGTGCCGCCAATGAAATTTCACCAATGCAAGCAGTGGGTGCGGAAAGATATTCCAACACCCTCTGCCTGTTACGTGCAGCCTGCTGGGTTGGGAGCAGGAAGGAGTCTGACAGACAGTACACAGCTACCCTGCTTCCCCACCACTAGACACCAAGGAATGATCTACATACCGAGTGCTGTTTTATATCTACAACTGCTTCTATCATAGACACCAAGGACAATCTGATATAGCTCCAGCCTCCTCTGCTCACCCAGTGTTCCGACAGGTAAGCTTCACATGATGGAGTCTGTGTGTGTGTGTGTGTGTGTGTGTGTAAGTATATATATATATATATATATATATATATATATATATATATATATATATATATATATATATATATATATATATATATATATGTGTGTGTGTGTGTGTGTGTGTGTGTAGCATGCATCCATAAATCAATGGCTAGTTTTAGACACACGTACATGTGAGGGCGTTAAAAATATATAAAGTGTGGGAGCACATAGCCAAAAATACATCACTGGCTAGGACAACATAATCTAGGAGGGCAATGGCCAACTAACAGTGCTGTAGTTTGTGCACTAGAGTTTAATTGGTCTGGCTGGGAAAAGTAGTAAACAAACTTCTGTGCACCATTGTAACCCAACAATGACCTGGGAGTTCTAAGTGGATGTTCTATAACAGTCACTAGTTTTCAAAATGGAGAAAAAAGGAAGGACATCAAGGGAGAGATTGTAGAAATGAGGAGTCTGAGAGCTTGGACAGGATATTGATCCAGTCTTGTAAGCAGCAAGTAAGGTCTATATTTTCACATTATGAAAGTGCAACAGGTTTTAAAGGTTTATTGTCCGAAGCACAAACGGAAATAAATATATCAAACACACACACACTGTACCTTTGCTGGACACTCCGCATTGTATTTATCCAGAAGGGCCCTGACCTGGGAGCCATAGTCAGGGTCAACATCCATGAAAGTTTTCACCTGTGAGAAGGAGAAGAAAGGTTAGACCGTTCAAAGTTAGAGAATACGGTGATCGTTCATGATACACCTATAACAGAGAGCCATGTTACTCACTGCTCTGTTCTGGATGAAGATCTGTGCGTCCTTCAGATGTCCAGCGATGTTCTCACACAGACGCTTGCGTTCCTCTTCACTAAGCACTTTCCTGTAGAAGTCTCTCACCTTTAAAAGATGTTGCAAGCATTAAAATTGGCACGAATAGTCATTTCACACGTGGATACTCACTAATTTGAGAATTGCAGGGAGTTCAAAGTGAATTTTAAATTTAAAGGTCAAAGAAGCCAAGCTTAAAGCATGGGTGACTGGGAGAACTCTTCCAGTTCAGCTAATCTGACCTTAAATTTGAAATTCACTTTGAATAACCCCAATAGATTGTAAGGTCATACATGCCCAGTGTTAAACTGTAAAGGACTATTGAGCAGCTGGTATACATGACTCAAAACCATTTATTTGCAGGAGATGGTAGGACTAATACCACGTGGATGAGTCTACAAGTAAAGTGAAAGTAGGAAGAATTTGGACAAACTGTTGGTTTTTATACACTAAATCATAGACTATGAAGAACTGACAAAGCAACTGCAACTTTTAGACCAAAAAACAGGTAAGCTGAAAGTTTTGTTTTTTTGTTTTTTTTAAAGGGCATTAATCAATGCTTTCATATGGAGTGAAAAAAATCTGACGCTGGAAGTCCTCATGCAGAGCGTCCGAGGTCTGTTTCGATTCAGGAAGCCCTCTATTGGGCCAGACTTAGAGCTGCAATATAAACTCTTCTCTGGAACTAAGTGCAAAAGGGACACAGCACCCAGACCCCTTCAATTAGCTGGGGTGGTCTGGGTGCCTACGGTCCCTCTGCTTTTCTAGCTCATATGCACCCTGTGAATTCTTAAATTCCCGTTTTAAAGAATAAACTTCTAAAAGTCTTGAGAACTAGAGGTGGCCTTATTTACTGAAATACCACATACATGGTCTCTTAGCAGGGAATGGAAGCCTGAAGAGGCACTGGTGATGGGCAGGGGATGAAAGGGAATAAAAAGTAAAAAACACTTCAGCTTTGCGTAATAACTTTGTTTATATTTGTAGTCTTCATGGACACTCTAGGTTTCTTTAGAGGCAAGAGAAGGCATGTTGCGTTAACTATTAGGTCCCCTGAGAGAGTGACCCATTACCTGGGAGACATTATCTTCGTCTGTGCTGTTGTAACGAGCTACATCAGAGGACACTTTAAATTTGTGTTCCTTCACGCAAGGCTGGTTTTCAGGAGCAGAGAAACTGTTGGGGAAATAGTTTGGAGCACCACCTGAAGATACAAAAGAAGGCAAAAATATAACAACAACAACGTATTTAACTAAGAAAGGCACATTCAGATTACTCCGGTTTCCAAGTACGTCCTGGGAATGTTACTTTTGCCCAACATCCAGGGGATGTTACGATTATCTAATTTAATATAACATGTAAACATGCTCATTATAGGTTGACTTTTCCAACATTCCACAACAATGACCCGTTGGATACAGAAATGCATAAAATAATGAGGTATTTGGTAAAGAATGGTTACAAGGTCTCAGATTAGTTAATATTTCCAATGGGCCTAACATGAGTTGGACAAAGAGGGAAAGGTGGGAATCCACACACAACTAGGATGATGGTTTGAATGAAGGCATGGACTAGATTTCCCCTATTGCAATTTCTAGCAGAGAAATGCTACAAAGTCCACTTTACACTCTACTTCCTGTGTAAGAAAAGTTTTAGTAACTGAACCAAATAAGGAAAGCTTGGCCATCGTGCAGGTCACAGTGTACATCAACATGCTCCTAATGTAACCTTACAGCTGGGTAAAAGCTAGTGAGATAGTTCAGTATCTATAGCTCCAGTATTTCAGAATTACACACTATGGCAAGACCAACACAATCATTACAATTTAGTTGTGTATTAACATCTAGAACAGCAGTTCCAAACCCGTGGTATGTGTTCCTCCAGGGGTACGAGCCAGTTACTCCAGGAGGTAGGTGAAAGAATGCCGTAATGGCAAAACCAGCTATGGAACTGCCGCCGTGCCGGTAAGCTGTGGGTCCCCTGCCCTAAGGGTATGGGCCATCCGATGGTAGTTCTCAACGGGGGTGAGGTTGGGCACAGTACCCCTTTAACAGCGCTACTACTGGAATATCACGGATTCTGGAAGAAAGCGAGTGCCTGTCACTTCCCCCCCAGATATAGTGAGAGCCATGTGGAAGGGAGAGAGCAGGCAGGAGTGGAGAAGTAAGGCAACTGCCAGCTCCAAACCCACACTCATATCAAACTCTACCAACACCAAAACCTTAAGGAAGCCACACTCCTGCACAGAAAACAATTTATGGTTTATTTATTTTTAAATGTATGTTAAAAGGAATATGGGTAAAAATATAATAATGGTTAAACGTGTTTGTCTATGTGAGTGTGCATATTTGTTGTTTGTGTGTATATCTATGTGTGTCAGTGTATTTATTGTTGTGTATGTCAGTGTACATATACCTGTGCAAGTATGTATGCCAAAGTTTATGTGTATATGTGCATACATTCCAGCATGCAAACACAAAAACCACATGCCAACACTCCCTTGCAATCAAACACTGGGGCAGAGGAAGAAAATGAATAAATAAATACATAAATCTAAAATAACAGCAACTATATGAAATAGCATTTGCCAATATGAGGGGTGCAAGTTATAAAAAGGGGTACCCTAGTGAAAAAAGTTGGGATCCAGTGATCTAGAAGATTAGATTTACTTCAAAATGCTAAAATACTCTTCCTGGATAAGATACTATATTTAGTTTTTCATAGGGTTAAGGATTTAATGCAAGCAAAACTGCAGAGACATGACAACCCATTATTACAGAATGGATTGGCACAAGTAGTCAGGCATTATTCACTGCGTACAAGAATCACCATATATTGCAAGAAAACAGGGGATGTGAATTTAAGTCTTCACTTGAAACCATGTAGTTTAATTTTTCCAACTTTACACTAATAGACTGACATATTACCGATACCAGTATTGGAAATATCTTTGCAGCTTACCCTGGTTATCAGAAAAGCACATGGGCCCATCCCGTTGGTAATTGGCCACGCGAGCCCTGTATGGGCAGTTCACAGGTAGCTGCAGGTAGTTTGCACCCAGGCGGTGTCTGTGTGTGTCCGGGTAGGAGATGAGACGACCCTAGATCAAGATTAAAAATAGCAAAAATAAGAATAAATGAAATATGTAAAAGGATATAGTAGATAAAATCTACCAAAGTATTTAACTTGGATTATAAAGTAAACCGGACAAAATAATCCATTAGTCTAGCAATCTTATTTTACTGAATGTGGGAAAGCTTCTGTTTACACAACATTGTACATTAATGCTTTCTGGACTGTTCTCCATAGTCAATCTTGTGTTCTAGAGGTTCCTACCTGAAGCATTTTATCGGGGCTTGGCTCAATTCCAGGGGGCATGTTACTTGGGTCAAAGGCCAGCTGCTCCACGTCTGTAAAGTAGTTTGTTGGGTTCCTGTTCAGCACCAGCTTACCCACAGGGATGAGTGGATAATCCCCATGAGGCCAGATCTAGTTGTAAAAAAAAAATAAAAAAATTTAAAGTGGACTTTACAGTGTTGAATTGTGTTACTATTGGAGTTACTCAAGTTCCCCAATTAAATAAGTGCCAAGTTCTACAACCTGATTTTTAGACAGTTGGAAACAAAATCGCAAGCAAAAAAAGACCAAAATAGCCTATCTGGAAGAATTCTACCATTCAACTATTGTCACAGGTTGTCAATTTGGCCTCATTCTTTCCAGATTTTAAGTTTGCCAATTCCAGAGGTTAGTAAATATATAAAAAAAGTCTTCCAAACAGACTAATGTTGCTAGAACAGAGCTAATTGCAAATAATAAATACCACTAACTTTGGTCAAGTCAAATGGGTTGAATTTGAATTTCTCTGCTTCCTGGAAGGTCATGACCTGGATGTAGAATGTCCAAGATGGGAAGTTCCCATTGGCGATGGCTTCATACAAGTCATGGATTGCATAGTCCGGGTCTTCAGAAGCCAAGCGCTGTGCATCCTCCACGGTAAGGTTGCGAATACCCTGGTCAGTCTGTAATGACAATGCGCATAGGACACAAAATTACCAATAAAACATTGCTGCACTCTAGTGGTAGATTGTAGGTTTAACTTTCCATTATATATTTAGCATAACCAGCAGCACAAACCAATGCACGTTTAGATGAAAGATTTAAAAGGGTAACGGTCATTTTTCCACCTATAACGTGATTGAACTTTTTCATGAAATACAAATTTTTCTTTCGAAAATTTTGTACAAAGCTACATTGTAAATTAAAGGCATACTAGAAGAACCAAGAACACTTTAGCTCAGTTACTTATCGTTAAAGGTGAGGTCTAGAATACTACACTGAGAAAGTTTTAAATACAAGTATTTTAAAAATGTAATTAAGGAAAAAAAATAAAATAAAAAAAATCAATAAGTTGCGCAACATTTTGTATTCCAACTATAGGTCTTTATAAGGCTGTATGCGTGTTAGGGGCCAATTCTTATATTGTATCACATACTGACCTGCTATCCTACTAGGTAGCTTATTGCACAAGCACAGAGTACAAAAAAGTATCAGGTCTGGTTTGGTGGAGTTCTGGCAGTTGCAGAGGTTTATATAATCTTTAATCATGAAATGGAAATCTAGTTACCTTATAATGAAATTTGCAGTATACTGCTTCACCTTTGGCATTCACAAGCTTGAAGGTGTGTGACCCATAGCCGTTCATGTGGCGGAAGCCATCTGGAATGCCACGGTCTGAAAACAGGAATGAAATCTATGGGGTTGGAATGGGGGGGTAGAGAAAAAAAAAAAAAAAAAAAAAAAAGTTGTTTTGAATGTCTTTCTTCACAATAAAACCAACTTTGAAAATAAAGTACAAATTACAGTTATTGAGGCTAAAAATAGGAACAATTCAAACATGGATGGACAGCTAGTAAGCAACATATCCATTATATGGAGGCGTGGGAGACTATAGCAATACCATGAGATTGCGTATTCTATTTCCAAAGTCAATTAAGTTACACACTACTAGGTTGATATAAAAACAAAAAAAAACACAAGTATAAAAAGGTTTACATTAGATTCTACACCCTTTGTTTAAAACTGAATAAAAACCACTACCCACAAATCGATGGACATTCTGTGAGAGCAATCATGATGAGCTGGGTCCAAGAAGATGCTTCTCAGAGGCACTGAGGACATGTGACATGGGTGTGATTTCCTGTGATCCAGTAATCCAATGTCATTTAGAATCATCAGCCACATTCCGTGTTATCATGGTGTACGTGATGTAGCTAAATGTTTATTTTTTACACGAAAGGGCATTGCCCATGCACCAAAACCACTACATTCAAATCTAGTTGTTTTTGTTCTCAGAATGTCCCTTTACGTTGGATACTTCTTCCAACTCTTCTTTAGGCATAAAGACATTTATTTTTTTTAAATATATAAATACATTTCAAAAAATCCAGGGTCAATTCCCTGTAATACCAGGTTTAGTGAATAAACCTGATTATTAAAAGTATTGTGTCCATGATGTAAAAAATTTTTTTAACAAAAACAGTGATAACCACTTTCATGCATTCATAGATACCTAAACCTACTTTAATTTTTAATATTAGATTAGTATCCACCAATATCAGTGTACCTGTCAGCCAGTTCAGCCCCTGAGGTGGTCAGCTGACAGAGTGGAGGCAGGCAGGTAGCTGACAGAGCGGATGTATGTTGCCAGCCTGATCAGGGAGACCATAGGAGGGTGGCTGACTCAGGGAGAGTGGAGGTGGCGAGAGCGCTGTAACCTTCAAGCCCTGCTCCAGTAATGCTGAGAGCCAGAATAGCGCGTTGCCCTGGAATTACTAAACAGGGTGTGAGGGAGCAAAGCAGGGAGATGACAGCAGTCCCACTAGACCCCAGCTCACCCAAAAGGTAGGGAGGCTGGGTGGACATTAAAAATAAAAAATAAAAATCACAATTTAGGATTGTGTGAGAAAATGTGTGTGCGCGTGTCTGTTACTGAATGTGTATGTCAGTGAGAGTGTCAAATCAGAGTGTGTAGGTCTGCCAGGGAGTAAAATCCACGTGGGCGTGTGTCTACTAGTGAACGTTAGTCAGTGAGTGTGCGTCAAACCAGTGCCGAATTCTCTCCTGAGGAAGTTCCAATTGAGACAGGATGAAACGCGTTGGGTGAAGGTGAACACTCTGCACAGGATTTGTGACTACTAGAACCACTTTTGACTCTGTATGCCAAGGTAAACCAGCCACCAGGAGTTGTGACTAGTGGAGCTTTTACTGCAGTTTGGTTAAAGCAGGAGTGGTGGTCCTAAACTCTGATTTCCTAGTGGAACACATTAAGTGATTTTTTTCATGCATTTAATTCTCTAGATTTTAGCTTATGGTATTGTGTATGTTTGATGGTACTGGAATAAATGGTTTGTTTTAACTGGATTCTCTTTTAGGTTTCCTTGTCTCTTCTCTGTCAGAGGATGTATTTATAGCCGCAGGATTGGTAATTATTTCTGCATGCCTGGTATTTAGTGCCCTCTAGTGTAGATTTAAGATATTACTTAAGTGTGCACACTACTTTTAGTATTATATAAGGTTACTTTTGGGAGTGGGGTCATTTTACTCGCCTTTTTCCAACCACGCTTTGCAGGTTTTGACACAGCTGACCCAGTCTATGGCTGATATCAATCTTAATGATATAATTTTGCCCACCCAATGCTTTCCCATAGGAATGAAATGGGAAGCTATTGCGCATGTGTAGTAAAACCTCACTGTGCCAATCAACATCTCCTCGTAGAGATGCATTGAATCAGTGCATCTCTATGGGGAGTATTAATCGTTTCTATGCAGAGCGTGGAGATATTCTACATAGAGATGGTCACACTGTGCAGCACGAACCCAGGACGTATGTCTAGAGGCCATCTGAGTGATTGCCACTGGAGGTGTTACTAGGCAGCAATACAAACACTGCCTTACATTGTTTACATTGAAACAAAGCATGCTAGGACTGGCTAGACACTAGAACCACTACATTAAGATGTGGTGCTGGTGACTATAGTGTCCCTTTAAGAATTGAATTTTTTTGATGTTGAAAAACTTCGCTCCCAACTTTTTTTTAGCTGGCTACTAGATTCCAAGCAAATATGTCAAGCCCTGACAATTTGGCCATATGGATAGATTCCTTTGTACCCAAAGAGCTGGGGGACCTCTCGTATTATTGTTATTTGGATAGCGATACTAGTCCTCTACTAGTAAAATCAGCCAGCACCATCAAAGTGAAAGGAGTGTACTTGTTATCACCCTCCACCCAAATGCACAAGGGTTTCATTTAAAATAATTTAAAAAAAAAAAAATTTAAGTGTAATAAAATGCATGCAACTTCTCCTTTCCCCCGAATAACACAACTCTGGGCTACAGGATATCAGACACAGTGAACAAACCTGGTGGAGACATTGAGGAAGCAGTGACCAGTAATCCCAGACCATGTCTGGATCCTTCAGATGAGTCTGGGGGTTTCTCTTCTGAGAATGGATGAATGATGGAAACTGCACAAACAGAAATTCATAATCAATTAAGTTATTGAAATGCAAGTCCAGTATATATAAAGCAGGACAGAGAGAGTATAGCCTTAGCTACACAAACCAACATTACGTGTGTCACATTAGGCAAAATAGGTTTTTGTGTGTAGATGCTGCCTCTTCTCAGCTACATTAACAGGCAGTGATTTGGGGCTTAAATTCACACTTGGTAAAACTTAGCAACTTACCTCCCGATAATTGGGTTTTGTTTTTATTTTTTCCTTTTCTTTTCACGAAGCATATTACAGCTGATTCATCAGATTTTAAATATTCCGTAATGGTTTATAGTATCACAGTTATGTTATTTCCTAATATGAATTTCATACAAACATTTCAATCACAATAACTGCTCATTAAAACACAGATCATATAAAAAATAAATAAAAACAAACGTATTGCGTCAGTTCTAATGATAAATTCTCTCGTCTATTTATGTAAATACAATGGAAGCGATTTTACTGAATAGTAAAATGTGCGACATCCCAGTTATATCCCCCTGTCTCATCTTACCTCCAAGCTAAACATGTTAAGATCCTTTAACCTTTCCTGGTAAGTTTTATCCTGCAATCCATGAACCAGTTTAGTAGCCCTTCTCTGAACCCTCTCTAAGGTATCAATTTCCTTCTGGAGATACGGTCTCCAGTACTGCGTACAATACTCCAAATGAAGTCTTACCAGTGTTCTGTACAATGGCATTGGACACGGAGTATTGTATGCAGTACTTGAGACCTTATCTTTAACCAGGAAAGGTTAAAGGACCTGATCATGTATAGTTTGGAGTAAAAATGAGATGGGGGATATGATTGGAATGTAAGTTGCTAAGATTTTCAAGTGTGAATCAAAGCCTCCAATCACGGTCTGTCAATGTAGTTGAGAAAAGTGTCAGCATCTGCACACAGACAGGGGGGATATGATAGAAACATTTAAAAACATTAAGGGAATCAACACAGAAGAGGAGATTATATTTAAAAGGAGACAAATCACAAGTTTGCAGTGATGTTACTACCGCAAAAGATTCTGGGGCATATGCACATTAGTTTAACAAAGAATCACATGTTTGCTTCATTCCATTTTAAACAGATTGCTTTGAGTCTGTTTGCTGTATACAACAGCTTTGAAACACAACTTAGGCAAAGATGCAAAGCCAGGGAACCACTCATGGACAGCTGTTTCATTGTTAATGCAAATCAATAGCAAAACCGTAACCGACCTCATGCTGATGAGGCTTGGTAGTGCTTGGACAGCTGTCCATGCGTGGTTCACTGGCTTTGCATCTTTTCCTAAGTTGTGTTTCAAAGATGTTGTATACAGCAAACACGGACCCAAAGGAATCCAGGTTTAAAATGGAATGAGGCAAAAATGTGATTCTTTGTTAAACTAGTTTGCATATGCCCACCCAGAATCCTTTGCGGTGTAACATCACTGCAAATTTGTGATTTCTTTGGGAAAAGCAAGTCTTATGGCTTGACTGGTGTGCAGATTTTTGTTCAACATTGTTAACTATCCACAGACTTCAAGTGGAAGGGGTTTTCAATCACAATTTTTTCCCCACCATAACCTTTTTTGACACTGAGACACACCAAAAATAGTCTAGCCTTCCAACTTACTGGTCTTGTTGCCTGGTGCTTGTTAGCATAAATATAGCAAAAGGAGTGTTGAGATAGCACTCCCAGGACTCCAAAGGTAGTAAAATTAAAACGTAACTTTTATTCTTCACAATCAAAAGATTGAGGTTTCAGTTTGCAACCTAAACTCCTGAAGCGTTGGGAGTGCTCTCTCAATGCTTATTTGAGAGATATACAATATATTTATTATAATAAAAAACATTTTTGTGTATATACACACACACGATAAATATAGTTAACCATGACAGATGCATTCTGTATTGAGGTATGTTGCCATAGATCCCTTAAAGGATGGTTCTTATCTTCCTTCACATTCTAAGTTTGTTCAGTGAGCCACAGTGCACACTGAACTAAAGAAGAAAGAATAAACGTTTGGGAAGATTTACAAATATATTCTGTTAAAAATAAATAAATGTTACATGACATAAAAGGAAATGGCATATAATAACAATGATCAATAGGGAACCAAGATGGACCTGCTCCGTTCTAGGATAGCAGTAAATACAGAAGTGTCCATTTAAATATTTTTTTTTAGCTCGCCAAACCATAGTTGTTAAATAGGGATAAAACGCTTAAAAATAAAAATAAATGTAAAACAATAAAAAAAAATAAAAA
This sequence comes from Pelobates cultripes, assembly GCA_933207985.1. Classification (NCBI taxonomy): domain Eukaryota; kingdom Metazoa; phylum Chordata; class Amphibia; order Anura; family Pelobatidae; genus Pelobates; species Pelobates cultripes. Next base: position 103,791,980 of record OW240923.1, read on the forward strand.
ATAAAAAAAATCCACAACATCTGCAGTACTCTATTTTCACCACAATGCTGCACTATGCACAATATTTCTTAGCTTCCCTAAGGCAAAAATACAATATAAACTATTACACAACATGATCACAGTGCCCAGACTTTGCATTTAGTTCTAGGTCACAAGATTAAACATGTGCTTTGGCGTTTTTAACCCTTAGCTCTGTTCAGAAGATTAAATCATTATGCAAGCTGCTCTGTAGTAGCGAATTCTAAAGACTCAATGCTTTATAAGCCAAAAGAAGCGCTAGAGTGTAAAGCAATGCAGAAGTCTACTGAAGAAGACACAGAAAGCGTTAAACAGCCAAATCTAATTTATGTAGTGCTAACAAACCCCACAGCGGTTTATGGAAGTTTTAATAAAGCATTAATTAAAGCGCATGTTCCCATTCAAGAATTCTAGCAAACGTGTCAGATGAAGTCTCATAAAAACATAATGCCAACAGTCATCTGACGCCCTTTCCAATCAAGTTAAAAGAACTCTGGGTATGCCAAAGAAGTGGTTATGGTGCACATAGTCCACTGGCTATCTTACCTTTAAAGTGTTAAACAATTTACAGTTTAACACATACGTGGTGTCCAGTCTAGCTATCTAGCTACAGGGGGTCACAATTGGAGAGGTTTTACAATAGCTAATGCCAGTCCCACTCTCCTTTGGATGATATAATGGGAAAGTTAAAACAAATTGCCATTAAACCTCTCACCACCACAGAGCTGGTACAGGCTGGAGATAAGGATAAGTGAAATAAATTAAGATACTTCTCAATGTGTGATAATGGGTTAAAACCCCAAATTACAGGCTATATTCTTAATCTGCCCCTGAAGCCACGCTAAATCCATCTGCGTATAAACCCCCCAAAAAAAAAAAAAAAACAAGGGCAATTCAAAACTCATTGATGGTCACCTCCATTTGCAAAATAAATAATTAAAAGTAATATATCAATAAAAACTTCCGGCTAGCTCTGTTTTAGAACAGTTATTGACGTCTCAATTAAGAGACAGTTGGGATTATAGCTACCCTCTTAAAGTCAAGAAGCGATTCTAAACACCCAGCATTCTATTGATGCTCACCAACATGGCATCTCGGATGAAGAATATGGGGGTGTTATTACCAGTTAGATCCCAGTTTCCTTCTTCTGTGTACATTTTTACTGCAAACCCTCGAGGGTCTCGAACTGTGTCAGAAGAGCCAGACTCTCCCGCTGTGGTGGGGGGAGGAAGAGAGGAGAAATACATGAAAATTGAGAGAGGGCTCCAAGACAGACTTAAATTATGAAATCAGATATTGGAATCATACCAACAGTGGAGAACCTCACGGCAATTGGTGTTCGTTTTCCAACGTATTCGAATACTTTGGCTCTGCTGTATTTAGTGATGTCATGCGTAATCTCAAAATAGCCAAAAGCCCCTAAAATAAATAAAGTTACGTTTTGTAATTTGTAAATTCTAATCCCCTTTCCAAATCGTCCATTACCAGTTTAGTGAGTAAAAGAACATATAAACTATGAAATGATGATACCTCCGCCTTTTGCGTGAACGACTCTTTCGGGGATCCTCTCTCTGTCAAAATGAGCTATTTCATCCAAGAATGCCACATCTTGCAGCAGCAGTGGTCCCCTTGGACCAGCGGTTAGTAGGTTACCCTTGTCAGATATTGGGTTGCCACCTCCTGTGGTGACGCCATCCGGTTTCTAAATTGAGAAAAAGATGCAACTGGCAGTAAGATCACTAAACCGTTTTGTTTTTCCATATATGCTAGGTCTCTTAAAGCAAACATACATAAACAAAAAAAAAATATATAAAATTATTGAATATACAGAGAATAATTATTATACGCAAACACTTGCACAGATGTGAGACCAAGGAAGTAATATATTGCACAGGGATTCTCCGTCCCTCATTTAAACGGAGGACAAGTATAAGAACCGAGCATTGCACAGCATGTGTTATTTTCATGTATTAGCTTAATTACAACACATTTTCCAACTCACTGTAGTGGTTATGGTGCCAAGAGTGCACATGTACCCCCTCCCCCACAATTTGCCTTCTCTATTTTGAGTCTGCAAGGTGCCCCTTCCCACTAGCAATCCATCAGTGGTACAGTGCTCTAAGTACATTGGCTGAAAGTAATCAGCCGACACGCTCAGCACTGCACGGTTTGCCTTAGTAGAGCTTTGCTCTTTGTACTTAGCAGTGAAGGTGGAAAGCAGTGCCTGGCAGACCTTCGGTAAAAGGCTAAAAAAAAAAAATAAAAAAAAAAAAGGGGCTTCTTAAAATAGGGGCCCTAGGGCCATAACTACTAGAGCAAGCTGTAGTGGTTATAATGCCCAGTGTTACCTTAATTCACAATAGCTATACAAGTTGAACAGTAAAATATAAAAAAACAACTAGAATTAACAAGATAAAGTTCACTGCAACCTCAAATTCTAAAATTAAATAAATTACAAAAACACACACATACACACTTAAAGAAACAAAATACCTACCATATTTGTATTCCTGACACTGTTGGTCTAAATAGCTGTTTAAGCCCCCACTTTCCTCTGGAAATTTTAATCACCTTTATCCCGCGCCATGCAGGTCTGGTCGCAGTTTGCTGCACCCATGCTCTGACCCCTTGACTGATCAATCTTTATGAGCTCAGTCAATCTAGTGCTCGACCATAAGAAAACATTGGGAGGCTTTTACGCATGCACAGCAAAAAAAAACGCCACTCTGCGCCAATTAGCATCTCCTCGTGGAAATGCACTGACCCAATGCATCTCTGTGGGGAAGTGCAGCACTGACACGGAAAGCACCTCTAGTTGCAATCTGGAGTGACTAAAAAGCCAGTTTTGACATTGAAAAGCTTGTAGGGACAGGCTATACACACTAAAACAACTACATTTTGCTGCTGTTCTGCTGACTACAGTGTCCCTTTAACGAAAGGAGAGTCCGATTATCCTTGGCATTACAAAATCTCTTAGAACATGGGACCTTGCCAAACTCAGTGCTACATCTATATTGAGCAGAAGGTATCTGCTTATCTTTCAACTGCCCAATTCCAAAAAAACAATTCATTGCAAGGCAACAAACTTATTTTTTGCAAAACAAGAGCCTAACTGTTTATTCCAAAATGTTGTAGGAGTTGATACAGCAATTCAAGTTTAGACAGAACACACATTTCATTTAATTAATAGTTTGATGGGTGGGGGTTCATATACTGCCCCCACATGTTTTATACATAAACTGCACAAAAATGTTCCACCCAATTTTATTTTTTAAACTACAGTGGAATTTAAAAAAAAAAAAATAATAATTTAAAAAAAATAGTTCACAAGACAAATCAAATGCTTCAGCAATTTGGGAAAATTTTAAACAATGCTGCCAATGTTATTCTGTGACCTTTTACAATCCAGAAAAAAAAAATTAAAAAAAAAATTATATCATGTATTCTCAGCAGATCATGGGATATAATTTGAGCCAAGAAAAACTGACCCAGAGCTGCTGTGAGATCAACAAAAAAAATAAAAAAATTGTTTACTTCAGGAGTAGGGTAAATTTGGCAAACCTATTCAGATTAAATAACTAAAAGCAGTACATGTAACCTATACTAATCTCAAACTGTTTACTACAAAATCAGCTTTTAAAAGAAACAGGACTCCATGAGACTTGTTCCCAGAACTGTAGTGTAATAAAATAAAATGTATAAAATCCTGCAATAAGTACACACAGAATTATATGGGAAATTGAATGCCAGAGACAATTGCATTAGAAAAAGCAGACAAGCACCAGTTATTATACAACTCCAGGCACAACAGCTTAAATGCAATGACATGATGGTGTACAAACTGTCCCTTTAAGTACCACTGGGCCCAAGAGGCACAGATAATGCTCAAAAAAAAAAAAAAAAAAATGTCTAGCGTTAACTACCCATTTTTACTCATCTTGCAGCCCGTGCTAATCTCTGCCCTGACACTCCGCCTCTTTGACGGAGATCAGTGTAGATGATCTCAGCCAATCCAATGTTTCCACATAAGGGAGGCTATTGTTCATGTGCAGCAATATGCAGCATGTTACACCAATCAAATGGCCTCTATCAGACCATCTGATTGAATATTGGCTATTGGCAGTCTCCCGACTCTTCCGCCACACTAGAAGCACATTAATGGTGCAACGTTAATATTGCCTTTCTGTAGAACGGTTTTCACTTGCGGGGTTAAAAACCTACAGGAACAGGACACCCAGATCACTAAATTATAATGAAGTGGTTTGGGTGCCTACAGTGTCCCTTTAACCCCTTAAGGACACATGACATGTCATGATTCCCTTTTATTCCAGAGATTTGGTCCCTAAGGGGTTAAAGGAGCACTATAGGGTCAGGAACACAAACATGTATTCCTGACCCTACAGTGTTAACACCACCATCTAGCCACCCTGGCCCCCTCATGCCTCCATAAATATAGTAACAATCTTACTGTATTCAAGCCTGAAGTTGTAAATCTGCATGCTGTTAGACTCAGAAAAACAAGCAGTCTGCTGACATATGGTAGCCTGATCCAATCACGGTGCTGGCCAGTCAGCATCTCCTCAGAGATGAATTGAATCAATAAATCTAGTATGCCTCCATCAACTCTGTAGTCCCTCTGGTTCACTCTGAGTGACTGCAACTGGAGGTGTTCCTAGCTTCCAATGTAAACACTGTATATTCTCAGAAAATACAGAGTTTACATGAAAAAGGCTGCAGGGAGCTATAGTTCTCACCTGAACAACCTCATTAAACTGAAGTTGGTCAGGTGACTATAGTGTCCCTTTAAGCATGCAGACCATGGCACACCAACGCAGTTATGGTTAAATATGCTAATATATACTGTAAGCGCCCCTGTTTATAGAAAAACAAAATTATTGGTCAAATGCTATAGTTACCAACCAACATGGAAACAAAGATCTGTTCCAGAAGATTGCTTCACTTTTAGAACTTTGCTCTTTACCTATATGGCCCTTTACTTCTTTATATTTAGGTAAAGGGTCAGGCTAATTCACTTTTGCCTAGACTTTGTTTACAGTTCACGTTACTGAACAATCTCCACACAGTGCAGGTGAAGAGAAAAAGAATTAAATAATAAATTCCTAGCCATAAACTTAGCCGGGATTTATGAGGATAAACTAGGATTACAAGGGACTTGTAATGCATACATTAATGGTACATCATAATTCACTAATCAAATGTGACAGTACTTTAACCAAGTGTAGTTTTTCAGATTGTCTACAATGTACTGCTTGTTTTTTGTGAGGGGGGGGGTGGGGGGGAGGTTTATTGTTCCCTAAATACAGAAGTGCAGAATTTAGGCAATACTAGTGGATTTGGAATGGTTTACGAACTTTGCTATAGTCACAGCTTTCCTGAGGTGACCTAAATTATGCCATTCAGACTGCAATTCAGTACAATTCACTGTTTATTAAATAAAACTTTTTGCGGGTAGGATTTGCTACAAAACAGCTGCTGTAAAAAAAACCACAAACAAAGGAAAATAATATTGATAAAAAAAAAAAAAAAACACAGAAGAGAAGTAGACCTTGTTGTATGCTTAAGAACAAAAACAAACAAACAAAGAATTTCTGCCAAGAAACATATTATCCTTCAGTAACTGGGGCAGGCGTTTCCATGCACAGTCTCACCTTCAGGGGCTTACAGTTTTCAAACAGTTCAACCATAAAGTTGGTCCCCCAGTGCTCGACTGCTTCCCCCTTACCTACCCAAATTGTCCTCATACTGCAGCAGTCAGGAAGAAGAGGGTCAGCTGTGTCGGGCACGGGGAAACCAACTTTAGGGTTCAACTTCAAAAGCTAAAGATGTGCTATAATTATACATTAACATGTTACAGATTTAATGAATATATGCATCCCTTCTCCTAGTTACACTGGCTAGAAGCTTGGAGTCATGAGTGCAGCACATTGCGCACACACACCAGCCAAATCACATTTAATGACAGGTACACTGATCACACTGTTGGCCTTGTAATAAAGATCTCTGCACACCAAGGTTCTGTTGAGATTAAGAATATCCTCAGAGCAAGATCAGGGGCACTACTGGTTCCATAGTTCAGAATACTATCCCTTTAACATGGATTGTGGACACAGCAATATGAAAACATGAGAATTATTTCTCAACTACTCATTGAGATGAAGTGATCTGGGTTATCAGCAGCCAATCACCTGAATAAACGTGCAGTTTGTATCGAACATATTTTTGTCAAAGGGAAAATAAACATGCAGAGTATGTTGACTCGGGGGAATTTTAAATAGATTGTAATAAGCTAAATGCACACCCATAAGAATCAGCACACCTTAGGTCTGATCTATAGTAGACAGAACTGTTGGGGAATGACAAAAGAAATTTAAAATTGTTATATTTACAGCTGCCCAATTCTGGTCTATAGAGTTGGTCTACTGAATAACCCTGCGAGAATTTATGGGATTGTGGCGAGGTTTGGGCTTTTGGAGGGGCCTGCTTGCCAGCCTCCTGCCAAAAGACTACAGGCCAGGTCAGTGACTGTAAAGACCCATATTTTATTGCCCCTGGTTCTGCACTTTCCATGGAACCGAACGCTAGCTCACTGGCGGCCATTCGCATGGATCAAAACCGCCGATAGACTTCAGGGGGACCTAGCCGCAAATGCCCTGGAACTATTTTCGGCATGAAAACTTTCCGGTTCCAGGTCGGTCCCCAGCGGCACTTAGCCGCAATTCTATGGAACTGTTTTGGGCATGGGAACATGCGTGCGGTCGGCCAAAACTATGACTTCCAGGAAAGTCCTGAACCAATCAGGGTGATTTTTGGATATGTTGGAGATAATTGAGTTAATACAGTATTTGACTCAATTATCTCCCTGATACAGAGGAGGGATTGGCCTAGTTTGTATGGGAGTGTCCTGAATCTAAGAGCCAATGTGATTGTGCATTTGTTTCTACTGTGGTTTACTCTCAGGTCCAGGGGGGAGTGCCCCTTACATGGGGACTGTCATAAAAGGCCAAGTGTGGTCCCTTTAAAGTCAGTTCACTCTCAACATGTAGCCCCATCTCGTGATTGTAGGGAACAGCTAAACCTACTTTGGATTACTATACTGGCTATAATCACTAGCTCTTGTAAGAGCTACACAGCAATACTCTCAAGAGGAGGAGAGGTCCACCCACAGGAAGCTGGATCCTTGTCTTAGGTCCAGGGTGTGTGCAGGACAGTGAGACCCCAGCCAAGCTGCGGCGGCTAAGGGGCTACGGTGCTTATAGTACTCAAGGCTTCTAGGAAGCAGCGATTCGCGGAGGCACCCAGTCGGTGGGCCAGGCAGTCTGTATCGAAAAAAAAATACAAATAAATAAAATTTCACTATGGGATTCACTGACTAAAAGAGAAATATGCAGACCCGTCAGTAAATTGGTAGTTTTAGGCAAAAATTTCTTGGTATTTTCTAAATGTACAATTCCATAAAAATGTTTGTTAAATTAATATTCACATATGTTTTCTAAAATATCTACCCAATATATATGTTTTATAACAGGACGGTGTTGCAGTAATTTCAAAATGTGAAATGTCTAAACAAGTTCTGAAGGTAAAGAATTTTAAGAGACAACTAGAGGGGACAGAATCCAAAGGACACGGGCCAACGGACACTACAACCAGGGGAGGTGAAATTTATTTTTATTAACCTCTTGTTCCTGTGGAATCTTGAAAGATAGGATTATATTACGGATAATGGTTTTGAAATAGTTTCAAAAGTTTGAAATTGAAAACTTGACATTTAATCTGATTACTACACACACATATACACACACACACACACACACACACTATCTCGGGTTAGATTCCCTAATGCATTCAAAAGATTTTATATTCATTTTTGTACATTGAATGTGTGTGTTCTGTACAAATAAGTACAATGTCAAGATTATTATATTGAAGAAAAAAAAAAAAAAAAGAGAAAGAATATTCTACATGTGTGCCCTGTAAGTGCATAAAATAGTCAAACACCTTTTATTTTATTATCAGTTTTCTTTTTCATGCCAGTAATTGTACTCTCACATTCTAAGGAGCGTTCTAAAAGTAGTCTAATTTGGAACATCAATCAAAAGCAACTATTCTGCATATCGTAGTAACATGTTTGGATGAGCACAGCGCTATCTCCAGTGAGACCTAATATAAAACAAGTCACTATTTGCATACTAAATAAATTTGTTTGTATCAGTTAGGTAAGTTTAACATACACAGTTAGCAAGTTATAATGTGGTCTAAGTATGCCATGAGGTGACTTTAGAACTCAAATGATTAGATAAAACATCAGGTACAAAGTTTCTTGGCACAGACAAACACGTAAACATCTACAAAGGATTCACAGTCATAAGTTGGCTTGGAAGGTCCTCTGGTAGTTAATATTAAACAGGTCAACAGACCCCTAGCACTGACGATGAAAGTTCAATGTAATGTTCCTCTTGACTTTTGGGCTAACCTCTAACCATTGTAACAAGATGTTTTCCAGTATTGCTGTTTAGCACAACTTCAGGATGGCTGAACATTATTTAAACACTCGGGTTATGGCTCACAAACATCTGCAATGCCACGGCTGGCCATTAATGCCCAAAGGACACCTGTCCATCAGGATAATGCATATTTTGGCATTGGCGATTTGAAGAATACACATATTGGTACAGAGAGGCAGCCAAGTCATATACAACATGCAGAGCATACTGTAGTCATCAGGAGCTTGAGTTACAGTCGGGTTATCCACAAACCGCCCTCAAACTTTAGAGTCCAGTTTGCCAGCCTTTGGCACCTGCAGCCCTACCGGAGTTTATTCCCCAATAATTTTCCTAAATTCCACTGGCATCTTAATGTACTTTTAACCATCTTTTATTTTTTTTAGGGCCATTGAACACAGAGCTATTACATCGAATAATGATATAATAATTAGCCATTACAATATACTATTTATATAAACCCAAGGCTGTTAATGCAGTAACAGCTGCAGACAGAGGTTATTGCTGGATTGGTAATACATAATATTAAGCAATTTACAATTATACAGGATATGAATTATGCCCTATATAACAACATGGCATGTACATCATTGTGCCCTATAGCAGGGGTAGGCACCCTTCGACACTCCAGATGTGGACAAGATCTCTCTTACAGCCATAACCCTGGCAAAACAGCAAGGGAGACATAGTCCACATCTGGAGTGTCGAAGGTTGCCTACCCCTGCTATAGGGCATAATATTGTACATGTCTTGTTGTTATATAGGGCATAGTTCACATTCTGTGCCTAACATTACATATGTATTGCCAATATAGCAATGCCTGCCACTGCCCTATTGAATTAAAAGCAAGTGCAATATTATTTAATATATGTTTATACAGAATGTGAAGTATTGCACTCCGAATATTTATACATTATGTGCAATATTGAACCTCTATGCCATTATACAGAGTGTGTAATGTTGTCCCCTATGGTATTATACAGAATGTACAATAGTGTCCCCTATGGTATTATACAGAGTGTGTAATGTTGTCTCCTAGGTTATCACACAAAATGCACAGTATCTTACCATATATAATTATTACTATACAGTATATCTATATAATTATTACTATACAGTATATCTATATAATTATTACTATACAGTATATCTATATAATTAGCCAAAAGAATGCACAGTACTATACCTATTATTACTATACAGTATTATGCCTATATTATTACTATACAGTATTATACCCTATATTATTACTATACAGTGTTATACCCTATATTACTATACAGTATTATACCCTATATTATTACTATACAGTATTATACCCTATATTACTATACAGTGTTATACCCTATATTACTATACAGTATTATGCCTATATTTTTATTATTATACCCTGTATTATTACTATACAGTATTATACCCTATATTATAATACAGTATTATACCCCATATTATTAGTAATATACCCTATATAATTATTATACAGTATTATACCCTATATTACTATACAGTATTATGCCTATTTTATACAGTGTTATACCCCATATTATATTATATAGTATTATACCCTATATTATTATATAGTACTATACCCCATATTATTAGTAGTATATAGTATTATACCCTATATTATTATTATTATTATTATTATTATTATACAGTATTATACCCCATATTATTATTATTAGTAGTATATAGTATTATACCCTATATTATTATTAGTAGTAGTATATAGTATTATACCCCATTATTATTATACAGTATTATACCCCATATTATTATTAGTAGTAGTATATAGTATTATACCCTATATTATTATTAGTAGTAGTATATAGTATTATACCCTATATTATTATTAGTAGTAGTATATAGTATTATACCCTATATTATTATTAGTAGTAGTATATAGTATTACACCCCATATTATTATTAGTAGTAGTATATAGTATTACACCCCATATTATTAGTAGTAGTATATAGTATTACACCCCATATTATTAGTAGTAGTATATAGTATTATACCCTATATTATTATTAGTAGTATATAGTATTATACCCTATTATTATTATACAGTATTATACCCTATATTATTAGTAGTAGTATATAGTATTATACCCCATATTATTATTAGTAGTATATAGTATTATACCCCATATTATTATTAGTAGTATATAGTATTATACCCCATATTATTATTAGTAGTAGTATATAGTATTATACCCCATATTATTATTATTAGTAGTATATAGTATTATACCCCATATTATTATTATTAGTAGTATATAGTATTATACCCCATATTATTATTATTAGTAGTATATAGTATTATACCCCATATTATTATTATTAGTAGTAGTATATAGTATTATACCCTATATTATTATTATTAGTAGTATATAGTATTATACCCTATTATTATTATCAGTAGTATATAGTATTATACCTATTATTATTATTATTATTATTATTATTATTAGTAGTAGTAGTAGTAGTAGTATATAGTATCATACCCTATATTATTATTATACAGTATTATACCCCATATTATTATTAGTAGTATATAGTATTATACCCCATATTATTATTATTATTATTATTATTATTATATAGTATCATACCCTATATTGTTATACAGTATTATACCCTATATTATTATTAGTAGTATATAGTATTATACCCTATATTATTATTAGTAGTAGTATATAGTATTATACCCTATTATTATTACACAGTATTATACCCCATATTATTATTATTAGTAGTATATAGTATTATACCCCATATTATTATTAGTAGTATATAGTATTATACCCTATTATTATTATTATACAGTATTATACCCCATATTATTATTAGTAGTAGTATATAGTATTATACCCCATATTATTAGTAGTAGTAGTATATAGTATTATACCCTATATTATTATTAGTAGTAGTAGTATATAGTATTATACCCTATATTATTATTAGTAGTAGTAGTATATAGTATTATACCCCATATTATTATTAGTAGTAGTATATAGTATTATACCCCATATTATTATTAGTAGTAGTATATAGTATTATACCCCATATTATTATTATTAGTAGTATATAGTATTATACCCCATATTATTATTAGTAGTAGTATATAGTATTACACCCCATATTATTATTAGTAGTAGTATATAGTATTACACCCCATATTATTATTAGTAGTAGTATATAGTATTATACCCTATATTATATTATTATTATTATAATACAGTATTATACCCTATATAATTCTCCACCTATAGAATGTCCAGACTGCCTGGCTGATAAAGCTGTATGTATATATATAATAATGATAATAATGAGATGCAATGCCTGGCTCCCTGCAGTTACCCTGGCAGTACCCCTTGCCTGGCTGTCCCCCCTGGCAGTACCCCTTGCCTTGCTGTCCCCCCTGGCAGTACCCCTTGCCTGGCTGTCCCCCCTGCAGTACTACCTGCGAGCCCCGGCTCTCCTGCCAGAGCTTCATTTGGTCAGCACATTTCTCCCTCTGAGACGCCATGTTTACCCAGACTGCTGGACCCTCAGCGCTGCGCTGCTATATCTACACCGCGGAGACCCCGCCCACTGCCACAGGGACAGCAGCGGATTGGACGGGAGAGAAGACGGTGGGGAACGTGGATTGGACGGTGGCTCTGTCTGTCAGTGTCATTCTCAAGCCAGTGTAAATACTGTGTAAAGGTCAGGGGGGGGAGAGAGAGAGGGGAGAAAAGGAAGGAAATGAAAATAGTAAAATAGGAAGGAAATAAATGTGAAGATAAAGTGACAGTAAGCCAGAGTACAGTGAGTGTGAAAGAAAATAGTGACAGTAGGCAACCAGAGTACAGTAGTGTGAAGATAGTGACAATGAGCCAGTACAGTGAAGTGTGAAAATAGTGACAGTGAGCCAGGTACAATGAGTGTGAAAATAGTGACAGTGAGCCGGTACAGTAGTGTGAACACACAGTGACAGTATGAGCCAGGTACAGTGAGTGTGAGATAGTGACAGTGAGCCAGGTACAGTGAGTGTGAAAATAGTGACAGTGAGCCAGGTACAGTGAGTGTGAAAATAGTGACAGTGAGTCAGGTACAGTGAGTGTGAACACAGTGACAGTGAGCCTGGTACAGTGAGTGTGAACACAGTGACAGTGAGCCAGGCACAGTGAGTGTGAACACAGTGACAGTGAGCCAGGTACAGTGAGTGTGAAAATAGTGACAGTGAGCCAGGTACAGTGAGTGTGAACACAGTGACAGTGAGCCAGGTGCAGTGAGTGTGAAAATAGTGACAGTGAGCCAGGTACAGTGAGTGTGAGATAGTGACAGTGAGCCAGGTGCAGTGAGTGTGAACACAGTGACAGTGAGCCAGGTGCAGTGAGTGTGAAAATAGTGACAGTGAGCCAGGTACAGTGAGTGTGAACACAGTGACAGTGAGCCAGGTACAGTGAGTGTGAGATAGTGACAGTGAGCCAGGTACAGTGAGTGTGAACACAGTGACAGTGAGCCAGGTACAGTGAGTGTGAAAATAGTGACAGTGAGTCAGGTACAGTGAGTGTGAAAATAGTGATAGTGAGCCAGGTACAGTGAGTGTGAAAATAGTGAGCAATGTACAGTAAGTGTGCAAACAGTGACAGTTAGCCACGTGCAGACCAAAATGGGCATTAGGAGAGAGGCTTGTCTGTCTGAATTAAAATAATAGTGATATGAGCATTGAAAGTGATACAGTGGTATTCACAAAAGTTGGAATAAACACAAATTGATTCTGGTAGTGAGAGAGAAGTACTGATTGTAACGGGACCGCCACACATTTGTGAATTGCTAGGAGCTGTTTCCTGTGTTTTACCCTGTATTGTGTTGTAGTTGTGTGTTTTACCTGCTCCCTGTTCGGGAGGGCTTAATGCAAAAGGCGTTCCGTTCACCTCCCGAACGGGGACCACCAAGAAACCTCATTTAGAATGTTGTCTCAGAACATTCACAGTGACAGTGAGCCAGGTACAGTGAGTGTGAAAATAGTGACAGTGAGCCAGGTACAGTGAGTGTGAACACCTCGTAACAAGGTGTGAAAACCACAAACCGCAAGGGAAGGCTCTGCGTGTGCCGACACTGGGTGGTGGCCCGCTGGTTACACAAACGCCATCTAGGGGGAGCATTCATGGATTGCTTCTCCCCAGTGTCCCTTGGAGTGTTCACACCAATCAATTAGAACGTTGGCAACTTGCAACATAAGTGTGAAACCGCAAGGGAAGTAATTAATGAGTGCATCCCTGGGCGGCCGCCGTTCGGATGGACAGCAGCCAGGGGGAGCATTCGTGTCCCGAACGGAGACACTTCCCTTGTCTGGTTTCACCCAGGGATCCCACGAACGGAGGCAGTTACCGTTCTGAGGGTCCCTGAGATTGGTGTGGACACTCTTTTGGGGACAATGGCGGTTTGGCAGGCTTTCTGTGGCTGGGAGTCACAGAGGCAGGAAGCTTTCCTGTACTGGGACTCCCAGGTACAGAGACTCATGGGATGAAGACCCCCTGGCCACCGGAGGTGGGAAACCCTGAAGATAAGTTGCGGGAACAAGGAACAAATGGATTGGAGTTCCGCTTCTGGACTTGGACCCCATGGAGTGGGAGGGCACTGGAAGGGGACACTGGGTGGCGGGAACAGGGGACAAAGGGACTGGGGGAGGGGAGGGATGACCCGGGGAGGGGACATTGTCTTCATGTGTGTTCCACCCCTTATATGGGGAAAGTATAAAGCCGCGTGTGGCCAATAAAGTTGTACCCATGGAACTGTGTGTTGTCCAGTTACTGGGGAAGATGGGTCTCTTAAATCATTTATAGCAGGGGTAACAAGCCGGATTACCCAGGGCCCGCTACAGTGATGTTAAATGAAAATGACAGAGACAGGGTTATTTACTAAAATGAGAATTATTGTGATTTAAAAGTGGATTTCAAATTTAAAGCCATTCTCCTCAGGGTATATAAAATAAATCATACTTTGGAAGATATACCCACAGTGTGAACATGCATACACTTTTTATATTGAGGGTATATCTTAAAAAAAAAAAAAAAAAAAACTTGTGAAAGCTGCCGATATCCTGCCCTGCCCTTTTACTAGAGTTTAACCAATTAGTCCTCCTTATTTTAATTTTTTTCCTTGCTTTAAAGGACCACTCTAGGCACCCAGACCACTTCAGCTTAATGAAGTGGTCTGGGTGCCAGGTCCAGCTAGGGTTAACCCATTTTTTCATAAACATAGCAGTTTCAGAGAAACTGCTATGTTTATGAATGGGTTAAGCCTTCCCCTAATCCTCTAGTGGCTGTCTCATTGACAGCCACTAGAGGCGCTTGCGTGCTTCTCACTGTGATTTTCACAGTGAGAGCACGCAAGCGTCCATAGGAAAGCATTGTAAATGCTTTCCTATGCGACCGGCTGAATGCGCGCGCAGCTCTTGCCGCGCGTGCGCATTCAGCCCAGGAGGAGGAACGGAGGAGGAGAGAAGGAGGAGAGCTCTCTGCCCAGCGCTGGAAAAAGGTAAGTTTTTAACCCTTTCCCCCTTCCAGAGCCAGGCGGGAGGGGGTCCCTGAGGGTGGGGGCACCCTCAGGGCACTATAGTGCCAGGAAAACGAGTATGTTTTCCTGGCACTATAGTGGTCCTTTAAGCCAGTATCCCTCTGCATACCACCACTTTCCCTTTTCTAAACGGGAACGTTCACCAAATCACATTCTGTCTAATTTTATGGTTTGTCTTTACATTTTCATGCTTAATTACTAACTGTATTGTAAATCATTCTGTCTTAACTAGTGTCAGGCTAAGAGTCTGCAGAGTTTATGAGCAATTCATCTGTAAACTGTTTGTCATCCATATAAAACGTATTATTGCACTTTTTTTCATTTTTGTGTTTTTACGTGTTTTTACATGTTTTTGTGTTAAAAGTACACTACAGCATTAGGAATAAATATACATTGCTAAATAATGCTATAATATTCTAGACCTTATTTCGAATTAGACCCCCCCACAAATGCAATAAAAAATGGGGGGAATGGGATATTTTACTTAACATTTTTTCCCGTGTCGAGACACACCCAGTGTTGCCGTCCACTCTTTCACCTGCAACGTTAATCAACAGACAATGTTCCCTTTAATTTTTCTTAGGTGGGCTGCGCAGAAATTTTCTCTTGTGCAAAAATTCTTCCCGATCCAAATTTTTGTGCACACTGAATGTTTGTGCGAATGTAAGCCTAAACTCGTTTCTCAATAATTTTAGTATAGCGCAACCTTTCTCTCTCATGGTTTATAACACTATTTAACAGTATTACTATGTGATAATGTAGTATTAGTAGTTACACAACAGTATTATAGTAATGTCAGCCTTTCAGACAGACCAGTGATCTCACTTGTAGAAGCCTAATAGGGGGAAACGCATTGTGATTTTATTATTTGTTTAAATAAAAGTAAGATTTTTAGACTACCTATTTGCTTTGGGGCAGTCTTTTATACTTTAATATTTAAAAAATATATATATATTTGTTCCTGGCGCAACCTATTTCCCATACACATCAGGTCCATCATCAAAAGTATCCTAGGTGGGGATTGTTCCACCCACGCTGTTACCATAGAGCGGTTTGTCTGCTCCTAAAATTGTAAGTACATTTAATTTTACTATTACATATTTGCAAATATGGAGAGCACTATGGGCCTTCTTTTTCTTTAATTGTATATAAACCACACTACAACTACCGTCTGAGGGATATCCTACAAGTTGGGAGTTGAAATACCACTGTAAGCTGTTTTACAGAGAGCTGGTTTTAGCTCTAAAAAACGTGAGTTGGCAATTATTAGTTCTATGTTGTCTATAGTCCATAGACTTACAATACTGCACTATTGGTCTCCTATTTTCTCTTTTGCATATGCCATTGATGTGTGATACCACTCCGGAGACATTGGTGCTACCTGTATCCTTTGTTCTGTTCATTCATACAGACAAGCCTCTCTCCTAATACCCATTTTGGTCTGCTAGACAATCCATAGGAAGCAATAGGTAGCAAATGCACACACAATTCAAGAAACAATTTCTAAATATAGTATGTGCGCTCCAAACGTATAGGTGGCTAAAAGAAACAGGAGATATTCCTATAAGGGAATTCCTATATTGCCACCTATATGTTTGGAGCGCACATACTATATTTAGAAAATCAGATCTCTATCTGCCAAGTCGCTTTTTTGCATCTAGCTGCCCGTTTTATTGATTTTATTGGTTAACACTTTTTATCTATTTACCCAGTAAGAAACGATTTCTAACTTGTTGCCTGTATCCTTCATCACAAAGCTTCAGCCCCACCTTCACCATAGTAAATAGCAATGTAATCCAAAAAACAAACTGACCTTTCATTCAGCCAAAACGATAATATTGGCAGCTTGTTGACTGTATTTGGGCAAACTTGTTAATAAATGCTTCTCACATATAAATCAAATTCAGCGGACACAATTATAGGAAACATTATATGGAGAGGAAGAGAGATGCCATGTCACCATAGCATTTCCAAAATTAGCTCTATTACCCAATAAATGGTGACATATATATTTACACTTCTTAAAAGCAAAGAATGAATCTTGATATGATGGGATATTTCCAAAACACACAGGAAAAACAAACAACCCAATTCAGCAGACAGCAATAACAAACATTATATGGAGAAATGTCACCCATAGATTTTTGAAAAGGAGCTATTTGCCCAATAATTGGTGACATATAGATTAATGCTTCCTAAACACACAGGCGCACACTCTTCATGACAGACACGCAATCTCACTGATTTGAAACACACACTGACAGACACACTCAATGACATACACAATCTCACTGATTTAAAACACTCACTCACTGACAGACACACACACACACAAACATACAGAAAATTCACACATTTACACATTCTTGAACACATTCACAAGTCATCTCCCTGGGGTCCAGTGGGGATCTTGTCCTTGGGTCCAGTGGGGATCTTCTCCCTGGGGTACAGTTCGTCTCTGCTCCCTCGCATGCCCTCTGTAGTGATGCCGGGGGCAGAGCAATACAGAGGGCGTGCAAGGGAGCAGAGAGGAACTGGAAACACATCAGAATCCCATACTGCCCCCTCCACCTGCTTGCTCTCTTCCTCCTGCTTTGGGGGTGCCCTAAGTATTGCCTGTGATGGCAGGTGCCGTGAGGAGCTGTGCGCAGCTTCATACCCTCTGTGTACTCCCTCAAAAAGGTGCACACACCTTAGAGGGAACAATGCCGGCATAGAGATACATTGAATCTGTTAACTGTGTTGGCGTGTTTTTTGAACCACAAACATGGTGTAGCTGATTTTTACGAAAGGTACTCATGGAATTACATTATTTAAAACAGATATTCATATCGGTAGTACTTTAAAGAAGATGCAAATGTATTATATTGTTAATGTTTGTGATAATTCTTTAAATAAATACATTAATTGGCAATGGCTTCGCACTGTGGAAAAATATTACAGTCAAGAAAAAGAGCTTGTATTGTATGTGCTTTAGACTTAAGTTGAAATTGTGCCAAAGATTGTAGGCCTTATGATATGCTATGTGATCAACCCAAGGATGAGTTTAGGACAAACATCCTAAAAATAAAAATGTTAAAAAAAATATTCTTCAAGCATTTTTTGTTAGTAAAGACGAACATATAAACAATGTGTGGTCGTGGAGGAAGCAATGAGGATATGATGAGCTGTATAGGCATCAAGAGGATGTTCGAAGTGAGCCTATGTAAAACTACTATAGAAGGTATTAATCTAACGTAGTAACATATACATACTTCTTACCAGATTTTATAGAGATTTAAAAAAAAAAAAAAGTTAGATGCTTTTTTGCATGAACATAATATTCAAGGATATAATTGATATGTATATAAAAAGGTGGTTGACCCAAGGAGAAATCGGATCAACAGTTTAAAAGAATGGTGTTTAACGTTTGAATTTAATGAACTTTAGTCTTTCTTCAGCCTAGAATATGTAACTATGTAACTATCTACTGCTATACTGGCAACATTAGATGAACCTTAAAATTATCAACTTGAACTCTTTGATGGTTTTAACGGTAACGTAATATCCATGTAATAATCAACACGCAGAGCACAATGCCATCCCAGTACCCGACCCTAAACGAAACTAACCCTAGCCCAAAACTAAAATCACGAATTGACAAGTCACCACTTTTAGAGTGTAAATAAATACAACGTTCTGGGTAACAGTAATAAAACTCGTCTAACAGACTTAACGTGGAGAGAAAATCCACAGTATTACTTACCCAACGCACTTCACACAAATGTCTAATTCGCACAACCTATAACCCACAACTACATCAGTATTTTCAGTCTAATTTACCAATAAGATGTTTTATCATCCAGATACCATCCATTGACCACGAGCACCTTATTGTACTACTAAAAGGTTCGTAAATTCCATACAATAAACCAAGTTCGATACCTTCATGTCATCTCACCAGCAGGTTGGATGAGTGGCATTAGAATCTTTGAAATCCTTTAATAGATACACAAATAGAGTCTTTATATATCATTTTATCTGTCTTTTGGAAGGATGTTCTTAAATCTTTATTTAGAATTATTAAGATGGTTTTAAACAGAAACATGACTTTTGTGTATAACAGTCTACAATGAGTACAATCAGAAGCATAAAAACTATATATTCAAACATCAAATTTGCAAGTAGCTTAAATTAGGACACAAGGCAACCCAATGAGAGAAATCCAGATTAGATACAGGGCAATATAAGAAAATAAAACCAAGGGGAGATGGTAAAAAAAATGGATACTTGCCTCTTCCTTTTCTTATATTAATTTGTGAGATCTGAAGCATCTCATCTTGAGGTCTGAAGAGGTGTTATGTGGTATGGTGGTGAGTCAAATGATACATAATGTCACAAACATGACCCCAAAACTAATGCAGATCAATTAAAATACCTAATCTGCTTTGTATAGAAAACATGTAAACCTATGCTGGCAACATTATTCCAGAAGACATTTTGGTGTTTAACCCATTTACTGAAAAGGACACCAAATGCAGGAGTTGACCATGATTTTTCATCCATTTTATTTCAATATGTTTGGTATTTTTATTTTTAGAGCTTTAATATAGAATGCCAAGGGCGTTAACTGTAATTCAGCTCATCTAAATCCTGCTAAATATTTTGGCTGGGTAAACAGAAAAAGGAAATTGACTTATAGTAACCTCAACACAGAGGGTGGGTTTTGGATGCCAGAAAAAAACAAAAATAGTTTTTGCCTAACGTAATCAAAAACTGGTGTAGCTGTAGTCTTAATAATGCTTGAAGATTATCTTTAAATAAAGCAGAAATTAATTATTATTAGTCTGGAAATTAATTATTGACTTTATAATATCATATAAGGTGTTGGTGATCTGGCAGTTTATATATTGTTAAAGGAACACTATGGTGTTAGAATTACAAACAAGTATTCCTAACACTAGTTCTGAACTACCTATTAGAGTCACATATTAGATGTTTAAACTTACCCTTTCTCCATCGTCGCACCGGTCTCGTCGTGGCTGGCCCTGCCTCCATGGCTATCATCAATTTTTACTATCTCAACCAATCCATTGCTTTCCCATAAGAAAACTTTCAGAGGTTATTGCGAATGCTCCGCAAAACGCAGCGCTGCGCCAATCAGCATCCCCTCATAGAAATACAATTAATCAATGCATTTCTGTGGGGAGCGTAGGTGCTGCCCACAGTGCACGCTGTGCAGCAATGAGATAGGAAGCACCTGTAGTGGCAGTCTGAGTGACTGCCACTAGAGGTGTTACTAGGCAGAAATGTAAACACTGCCCTTTCCTCAAAAGGCAGTATTCACATTGAAAAACCTGCAGGGACAGGCAATAGACACCAGAACTACTACATTAAGCTGAAGTGGTTCTGGTGACTATAATGTCCCTTTAACAAGAAATTATTTATGGTTTTAAGGCCTTCTGCAAAATCAAGATTCCTGCTCCCTTTACCCATATCGATAGAATAAGGATGTCAGACACTTATTATTAAAGTGTACATCAACACCACACACATTTTCTAAGGTTAATCAAGACCCTCTTATTTATCTTGAAACTGGCATTTTTTTACAAAAACATATCACACAAAATCACACATCACATTTTATCTTGTGATTTAATAAATATATTGACTATTTATTCCAGTCAGTATATTTGCTTTTGGTAGAAGAATAAAATTGATCCTCTCTTTAGTAGAATAATAAAATTGATCCTCTCAGCAGGCTGGTCATTGCATTGCGATGCCAAATTCAGCAGAATGCCATGGGACTAATATTTAATTTTCTTACATTCCGAAGAGTAATTCATGTACATCAACTTCCTTGGTGTTAAAAGCCTTAATGTTAGTGAAGTTTATATTGACGCAGTTTAGGTGTTTCAGTAGATCTTTGTTCTTCAGCCTAAAACGACAGTACAATATATAGTTTCTATCAACCAATAATACATTCAAAAAGATACAATAGGACTTTCTATTAAGGGATCTGTAATTTCTCTTGAATTTAGACCATTTAATAAAGTTTTGAAAATCACATATTAATTGTCAACCTTTTCTTCAGAAGATATACTGTTTGCATTAAAATGTATATTAAAAATGTAGCAAATTAGTTCACAATTCAGTTCACTCCAGACAAACATTGCAAATGTGGAGGAGAAATAGAAACATTATATCATTTATTCTCTGCACTATATGGAAAGGACAGAGCTTATAACAGTGATTGACCGGGAAATAATGAGTACCACCATGATGAGATTTGAGTAAGCCCTATGGTCATTACTCGTGCATTGTTGTGGAGGAAAAGTCTCGCTGGAGGTCCCAAACTTTATAAAAGGCTGGTAATGTGTTGAGCATAGTGGCCGTTAGCTCTAACTTCCCTCAACGAAGGGGCTGAAGTTCCTAACCATGATGCTGCAACAGCCCTACTAGCAGCTATGGTAATGTTATTGAAGAGTGCCTTATTTGAATAACCCTCTATTGGTCGGGAAAAGCCAAGGATCTAGATCGAAGTGTCTCTGGAATACAGACTCCAAAAGGTCCATCACTCCATCCCAGAAAGGACTAATTACCGGGCAGATCCAGCATATTGGGAAATAAGAGCCATGATGCCCACATGCTCTCCAGCATTCATCTGTGAGTATCATCCATATCCTACACAATTGTATAGAAAGTATACCATATAAACAAAATATTAACCTTTTGCTAATGGGCTGTAATGCATATTTACACCCTTGCCTTCGCCTCCCATATATCCTCAAGCTCACGCCTCAAATATTGTTCCCGTTGTGAAATGTATCTCGTTGGCCCCCAGACTGTGGATTGACAGTACAGGTATATGTATACACCTGTGACACTAAACACCTCTGGTTTCTTTGCAAGCACAACATTTCAAATGGAGTGGGGGACTGTTCCGCTGCTTTCCACACCGCTGGCTGAAGGGCAAAATATCTGATCGGTATATGTATCGGAAAAAATCACCGGTGTTTAGAAGGGCCTTATCTTTCAGGGCCATGTAGATAATTACTGTGGACTGGTTCCATAAGTGCCCCTTAATGCTGTAGCCCCAGTATGTTCCTAAAATCCTCTAGTCGCATTTCTGGGGGGAATTCTCTATTCCTGTGGGCATTTTATCATGTCCCAAATGGACAGCGACATCAGGATGGCCAGGAAATGTAGGGAGAAGCATCAGTTGGTTTTATTTCTAACCACTTTTCCTTTATGGATATGATTTGAGTGATTTAAAAAGGCGGACGAGCTGTTCGTTGGACTGCTTTTAGATCTTATGTAAAAGTCACTGGTTTTCTTTGAAGGCTGATAAAAGTGTATGATACCTGCAGCCTATGCTACTGATTAACCAGCAGCATTCCAAAAGGTTTCTTTTTTTTAATCTGCCTCTTGGCCCATAAAGAGTGAAGGTTAACTACGAATGTATTTTACTTACTGAATTATTTTTTTACTTTGTTATTTAATACCAGTTTAAAAAAAAACTAACAGGTTGTTGTAAAAGGGTGAATAATGGTGGGGAAAAAAAACTTTTTACAGTCACTAAAAATATTTTCAACCATTAATGTATTCTACCTTTTTTTCATTCTGCGCTTTCAGTTTATCAAGCTCATCCTGTATACGTGTTCCATAGTCAAAGTTTATATTGTTGAAGAGCTTCACCTAACAAAACAAGGAGACAGACGTAATAATTAGTTAGATAACTGGTTACATAAGTTACATATGTAAATACCTAGTTATATAGGTTAAAGAAAGACTAAAGGCCATCGAGTTCCACCTTGCTTTTAAACTGTTGATCCGAAAGAAGGCAAAAAATGCAATTACTGTATAGCCATCTCCAATTATGCCACACAAAGAGAAAATAATAACGTCTTAACTCTATAATAGCAATCAAATTTCTTCTTGGAAAAACAAAATGTCACATATCTATCAATTATATCCTTGAATATTCTGTTTTTGGAAAATAACAAACACCCAAGCATTTGTTTTTAAAATATCTACAGAATCTGACAAGACTCTGAGAAAAGGCAACCTCTTTAGGTAGAGAATTCCATATCTTTATTGTTCTTACCAGAGGCGTAACTAGAAATCACTGGGCCCGGTCCAAAAATTGCCCAGGTCTGTCCCCCGTCCCATGTGTCTCATTTCCCCCAGCCCCTCCACGCGACTCATTCCCTCCTCCAAAGTTCTTCCATGCATCTCATTCCTCCCTAGCCCCTCCAAGCGTCTTATTCCTCCCTAGCTGCTCCATGCATCTCATTGCTCCCCAACCCCTCCATGCATCTCATTCCTCCCTAGCCCCTCCATGCGTCTTATTCCTCCCTAGCTTCTCCATGCATCTCATTGCTCCCCAACCCCTCCATGTATCTCATTCCTCCCTAGCCCCTCCATGCGTCTTATTCCTCCCCAACCCCTCCATGCATCTCATTCCTCCCTAGCCCCTCCATGCATCTCATTTCCTCCCTAGCCCCTCCATGCGTCTTATTCCTCCCCAAGCCCTCATCATCTCCATCTCCCTCCTAGCCCCTCCATGCGTCTTGTTCCTCCCTAGCCCCTCCATGCGTCTTATTCCTCCCCAACCCTCCATGCATCTCATTCCTCCCTAGCCCCTCCATGCGTCTTATTCCTCCCCAACCCTCCATGCATCTCATTCCTCCCTAGCCCCTCCATGCGTCTTATTCCTCCCTAGCCCCTCCATGCGTCTTATTCCTCCCTAGCTGCTCCATGCATCTCATTGCTCCCCAACCCCTCCATGCATCTCATTCTTCCCTAGCTGCTCCATGCGTCTTATTCCTCCCTAGCTGCTCCATGCGTCTCATTCCTCCCTAGCCCCTCTATGTATCTCATTTCTTCCAAGCTGCTCCATGCGTTTCATTCCTCCCTAACCCCTCTATGCATCTCATTGCTCCCCAGCCCCTCCATGTGTCTCATTCCTCCCTAGCCCCTCCATGTGTCTTATTTCCCCTCCCAGCCCCCCCATGCGTCTCATTCCTCCCCAGACCCTCCATGCATTCTTATTCCCCCCCATGCATCTCATCTCCTTCCTTGTAGCCCCTCCATGAGTCTAATTTCCCATTAAGCCCCTTTATGTATCTCATTTACCCCCAGCCCCTCCATGCATCTCATTTACTCCCCCATAGCCTCTTAATGCATCTCATTTACCCCCATTCACTTCATCACCAACTCCACCCAGCTCCTCCATGTGTCATTCCCAATCCTCCCCCCCCCATTATGTGTCATTCCCAACCCCCCAACCCCTCCATATGTGTCATTCCCAACTCCCCTAGCCCCTCCATATGTGTCATTCCCAACCCCCTCAGGCCCTTCACGTGTGTCATTCCCAACCCCCTCAGGCCCTTCATGTGTGTCATTCCCAACCCCCCCAGCCCCTTCATGTGTGTCATTCTCAACCTCTCCAGTCCCTCCATGTGTGTCATTCCTAATCCCCCATGTGTGTTATTCCTAACCCCCCATGCCTCTCTATGTGTGTTATTCCAACCCCCACCCCTCCATGCGTGTAATCCCCAACACATTGGTTTGCACTGACCATGTATATATTTGGATAGTGCTATCATATCCCCTCTGAAGCGCCTTTTTACTAAAGAAAACAAATCCTGTTTTTCTAGCCTTTTGTTTATACGTAATATTTTAGACCCGCCTTATTAGCTCACCTCCTGTCAAGGGGTCTTACAATCAATTTGTGAAGACACACAATTATATTTGCATCATGTGAATCAAAACCCATTTTTATACATGAAAGCACCTTATTAGATTTTGCAATAGCAGACAAGTATTGCAAGTAATGTTGTCTAGTTTGTAATCTATAATTGTTAAGAAGTCATTTTCATTTAATGTAATTCATAACTCAACCCATTTAATGTTTAAGTGGCTTGTGGATTACTTATTCCAAAATGCATGACTTTGCATATATCTGTATTGAATCTCATTTACAACTTGCTTGCCCAGTCCCAGCATGATATTATATAGAAATGATAGGTGAATGCATGTGGATATTGGCAGTGTATGGGAATGGAAGGGGAGTGCACGTGGATATAGGCAGTGTATGGGAATGGAAGGAGCAGTGCATGTAGATATGGGCAGTGTATGGGAATGGAAGGGGCACCGCATGTAGATATTGGCAGTGTATGGGAATGGAAGGGGAGTGCACGTGGATATGGGCAGTGTATGGGAATGGAAGGAGCAGTGCACGTGGATATTGGCAATGTATGGGAATGGAAGGAGCAGTGCATGTGTATATTGGCAGTGTATGGGAATGGAAAGGGAGTGTACGTGGATATTGGCAGTGTATGGGAATGGAAAGGGTATGCACGTAGATATTGGCAGTGTATGGGAATGGAAAGGGTATGCACGTAGATATTGGCAGTGTATGGGAATGGAAGGGGAGTGCTCGTGGATATTGGCAGTGTATGGGAATGGAAGGGGCAGTGCATGTAGATATTGGCAGTGTATGTGAATGGAAGGGGAGTGCACGTGGATATTGGCAGTGTATGGGAATGGAAGGAGCAGTGCATGTGGATATTGGCAGTGTATGGGAATGGAAGGAGCAGTGCATGTGGATATTGGCAGTGTATGGGAATGGAAAGGGAGTGCACGTGGATATTGGCAGTGTATGGGAATGGAAGGGGCACCGCATGTAGATATTGGCAGTGTATGGAAATGGAAGGGGCAGTGCATGTGGATATTGGCAGTGTATGGGAATGGAAGGGGCAGTGCATGTAGATATGGGCAGTGTATGGGAATGGAAGAGGCAGTGCATGTAGATATGGGCAGTGTATGGGAATGGAAGGAGCAGTGCATGTGGATATTGGCAGTGTATGGGAATGGAAAGGGAGTGCACGTGGATATTGGCAGTGTGTGGGAATGGAAGAGCAGTGCATGTGGATATTGGCAGTGTATGGGAATGGAAGGAGCAGTGCATGTGGATATTGGCAGTGTATGGGAATGGAAATGGAGTGCACGTGGATATTGGCAGTGTATGGGAATGGAAGGGGCACCGCATGTAGATATTGGCAGTGTATGGGAATGGAAGGGGCAGTGCATGTGGATATTGGCAGTGTATGGGAATGGAAGGAGCAGTGCATGTGGATATTGGCAGTGTATGGGAATGGAAGGGGCAGTGCATGTAGATATTGGCAGTGTATGCGAATGGAAGAGGCAGTGCATGTGGATATTAGCAGTGTATGGGAATGGAAGGACCATGGAAACCAGTGGTACTAGCAGGTGCATTCTGTTGGCGACTCCTTCCCTTTTATATTTTTGCACCACTATTTAGGACAGAACACGGTGTTAAATCTCCCCCATTGTACTCAGTAAAAGCCTAAGGCTGTTCTAGCAGGAGTCTGTCTTGGCAAACGATGATCCCTGAATGGCCGGAGCAGACACTAGTACCAGGTTAAGTAGATACTCACAGCTCTCGCTTGGATAGTTTGGTTTGCTTGCCCCAGATTGCTTGCAATGTTTTTGCACAAGTTCTGACGCTCCTCTTCATTGAGAACATCCATATAGAATTTACGCACCTACAGGAAATGACAAAGAACAGCTGGATTAAAGTACAGAACTTAAAAAAAAATAACCATGTTGTGTTTTTCTGAACTTAAAATCAGTGTCAGTCTGTCCGTAGCTACAAACTACACAACAGAGTACGATTCAAGCATACTTTAGTATTATTTGCCAGAAACACCAATAACATTTCTCCAGATTTTATTCTGTAATCAAAAAAAGATGTTGTGCGCAGAACAAAGACACACATTGATGCAATTAACAAAAAAAAATTTTTTTTTAAATGGCAGAGAGTTTAGAATTAAACAAATACTTTCAAAACATTCCAGACTGGACATTTCATGCCAGACGGTTATTTCTCAAAAGCTATTTGGATCCCGGCTATACCTACTGCAGGGGATTTTAATGACAGGCTTTGGGGTAAAAAACTGCATAAAAACCCTGGTTTGCCACCAATGCCTACATTGTGTGTTGGTGTATCCCGTCCCTGAGATTAGAAGAGTAATAAATGTCTCTGATCATGATGCCACTCCTGCTCATGACTGGTGACCTTCACACCAGCTTTAACAGTCACAGATAGCAAATGTAGATCTCCTTTCACTTAGAAACTTGTTCCCAGCGGATTCTACAGGAAAGTGTTCTGATGCTCTGATTCCATTTATTCTAGGTTCTAGTTTGTTAGCGATATGTTCCTGTTATGGACCTGATATCAATTTTTCTGACCTTAGCATGCAGAGAAAAAAAAACAGGAAAGGAGAGACACAGTCTACCAAACTCTACAACAATCTAATTGACGTTTTGTGTGCTTTTTTTTTAACTTTAGAATAGCTAGGTTAGTTACTAGACTAGGCAGATTACTCTGTTTAATTTACTTATCATCAAGTAATAACCGAGCGGCTAATTCTATTTCAACATTGTTGTTGATTAAATATTCTCTTAGTTTCGCAAGAAAACCTGGCACCCAGATCACCTTATGTTTGGCTACACCTGCCCTTACATCCAATATGGATCGTTGAATTCCAACATCCACAAGACCCAGCTTGGCACCAAGTGATTGAGTACGCTAAGTGAACAGACTGCAGACATACACTGCATATGTGACTGGACTAACCTGTCCAAAAGTCCACAACACCCATATTAACCCCTTCCCTCCCAACACCGTGAATACAAAAACTTTTGTTTCTGTAACGCAACTCAGTTCAATGAAATTCAGCCCACAAAACCTCACTTACCTTCTACCTTTCCTTTTACACCAGTGTTGGATTACACCATTAAAAGAAATTAATTTCTCTTGCAGGACTCCAACTGGTCCCTCTGCATCTCTGCAAAGGGACTGTAAATGGCAGCCTCATTCTTCCATCTCTAAGTACAAGAAGCTGTTTCCATATGGCTGCTGAGTGTAGCGAGTATGATATGCTGCATTCTGCAACCTGATGAGGATAACTTTGAACACACTAGAGGATCTCTTGCAGACTGCAATGATCTACAAAGTAATTATGCTACTATTTCTTTTTGTACATCTTGGCAGCATTTTTAAGAATAACACCCAAAAATTGTCATGGCGTCCCATCATAGGCGTGGGCAGCCTATTGCATTAGGGTGTGCACCCTGAAGCACAAGCACACGCCGCGTATATATATGTATGTATGTATATATATATATATATATATACACATATATACACACACACTGCTGTGGTTGTGCTGTGTGAGAGTACTGTTAGTGTGATGTGTGTGTGAGGGTGCTGGTAGTGTGCTATGTTGGAGAGGGTGTTTGTGTGTGTGTGTGAGGGTGCTGTAACGGATCACCTGGCACCCTGACTGGGTACCTCCGTTGAAGGATGCTCCTAGCGCTTCCTGAGGACTCCAAGCACTGCAGCAGACACCACAACCACCGAACCGGAGAAGCATACGAATGCTCTCAAGCATATAAATGCTGTAAGCAGCTGAACAAGAAAAGCATACAATCAGCTTACACTCCTGGCAATCAGCATACAATCCAATTCCCCCAATAACGAGACGACACTTCGTTTTGAGGTGAAGCAGAACTGCCTGTACTGGCACATACAGCCTCTTTTATTCACAATCCACAAACATAATACTGCCCACAGGGTTTTGAAATACAACCAATCAATCCGTACAATACACACAGACACTCCCACACAAAATCCTCCCCTCTGCCTGTGATATGATTACTGAACACAATGGTTAATATAATTATCACAGGCAGAGAAATACAGCATTATAAAACATACCACAGGTACCCCAAAACATGCAATAACCCCATAAAAGTATATACCACATAACCAAAATTCACCCAGATCCGTTCAGTACATTGGAAGATACAGTTTAATGCAGATTCCGCAGAACATATACAGGCTATATGAAAACTAATTACTGTATAATGTGTCCCCTGTTGTATAGTTTAAAACTACTGCACAATGTCTTTGTGCACCAAATACCGGCGAGATGGCACCGTATAGAAAAGTCCAAACAGTGTCTGTGAGTTAAAATGGCCGCCATCCATTGTTCTCACCATGTTCATCCATTGTTCTCACCATGTGCCTCTGATACATGAAATGGTGGCCACACAGTAACTCCACAGTATGTCCCCAGATGGTTCTTAAAGGGCCAGCAGCAGCACAACACAAATCCATTATGCCCAAATCATGTCTTTAAAGGGCAATACATCCCAGGGGCCATAGTCACATGGCAGGAGGCTGGCAACCAATCTTCTCCAATGCCCAGTGGCGAGGTCGGTTTCACCACAGGTGCTGTTAATGTACTATGTGTGTGTTTGTTATGGTCCCATGGTTTGTGTGTGAGTTTGTTATGGTCCTGTTAGTGTGCTGTGTGAGGGTGCTGTATGTGTTTGTGAGGGTACTGTTAGTGTGCTGTGTGTGTGCTGTGTGTGTGTGAGGGTGCTGTTTGTGTGCTGTGTGTGAGGGTGCTTTGTGTGTTTGTGAGGGTGCTGTTTATGAGGGTGCTGTATGTGTGTTTGGGTGCTGTGTGTTGGTGCTGTTTGTGTGCTGTATGTGTGTGTGCTGTTTGTGTGCTGTATGTGTGTGTGTGCTGTGTGTGTGTGTGTGTGTGTGTGCTGTGTGTGTGCTGTATGTGTGTGTGTGCTGTTTGTCTGCTGTATGTGTGTGTGCTGTATGTTTGGGTGATTTGTGGGGGTGGAGGTGGGGGCAAATTAGTTAATAAATATCCCTCCTCCCTTCTTACTTTATGTAGGGGGGACTGTGCTGCTGCCTTCCCTGGTAGTCCAGTGGTGAGTGAACTCTAGCCTGCAGAGTTCACTCACCACTGCAGGGCTAGAGTTCACTCTCGAGAGATCTGAGCGTTGCCGCAATGCTCAGATCTCGCGAGAGCAACCCGGCAGAGCTGCTGGTAAGAGCTCCCCGGATCCTCTCCGGGGAGTGTGTGTGTGAGGGTGCTGTTTGTGTGCTGTGTGTGAGGGTGCTTTGTGTGTTTGTGAGGGTGCTGTTTGTGAGGGTGCTGTATGTGTGTTTGGGTGCTGTGTGTTGGTGCTGTTTGTGTGCTGTATGTGTGTGTGCTGTGTGTGTGTGTGTGTGTGTGTGTGTGCTGTGTGTGTGCTGTATGTGTGTGTGTGCTGTTTGTCTGCTGTATGTGTGTGTGCTGT
The DNA here is from genome assembly GCA_933207985.1 of Pelobates cultripes. Lineage (NCBI taxonomy): Eukaryota > Metazoa > Chordata > Amphibia > Anura > Pelobatidae > Pelobates > Pelobates cultripes. The sequence goes on from OW240923.1 coordinate 103,822,265, forward strand.
ATGTTTGGGTGATTTGTGGGGGTGGAGGTGGGGGCAAATTAGTTAATAAATATCCCTCCTCCCTTCTTACTTTATGTAGGGGGGACCGTGCTGCTGCCTTCCCTGGTAGTCCAGTGGTGAGTGAACTCTAGCCTGCGAGATCTGAGCGTTGCCGCAATGCTCAGATCTCGCGAGAGGAACCCGGCAGAGCTGCTGGTAAGAGCTCCCTGGATCCTCTCCTGCCTCCCTCACTGCCAGTGGGTCGGTGAGGGGAGGCTTAGAGCAGAGCTGGCGCTTGGATAGCGCGGGCTCTGCATGAGCCGACAGGGAAGATCCTGAGATCTCCCCTGCCGGTCTCAATCCATAGGTGTGCTGCGGGGATTAGGGTGTGCCCAGGCACACCCGGCACACCGCGTGCGCACGCCTATGCGTACCTTACAAATACCTAGGATTTGAACTATTTTGATTTACATATTTTAGTCACATCTACTCTACGTGACAAACATTGTATTTTTGCTTCTTTTCTATTTTATTTAGTCATCTCTTGGTGGCTGTAATTATATTCTGACGCAATAAAAATTGAAGGAGATATTGGAATTTGTATTTTAATCTAATTCTTAATAAACCAAATAATTTTATACCTAGAAACCAGAGACTGATGAGTTTTTCAAATTATAATTAAATTCCTAAATATAAGTAAACTCCTGAAAAATATCTTATTTTTGAATGCTAATTATTTATATACTTAATAGGATAAGAATAATATCAATCTGTTTTAAATATTTTTTGAAATTAATAATGATAGCACACTCCATCACCCAAATAAAAAATAAAATAAAAATCACTATTTAGTAGACATACACCAACATCCATGCATTTACTTACGCGTCTCTTTCATTGCATATATATCTAAAACAGTCTGCAACAGCTGAAGATCTCTTGTCTACAGCCTTTGCAGGCCTTCCCCACCCCTTCTTTCCCGGCCCAGGCTTTCTGTGGCTGTCCAATCACAGATTTCCCAATGCAGCTCAATGAGAAGTCTTTGCAAGTCAGGTGCACTGAGCAATTGCTGAATCTTGAGTTTAGCGCCACTTGGTAAAACAACCAGGAAGTAACCAGACTGGTTGTCTGATTGACAGCTAGGGGGTGTAACACAGTTAGTTTATGAAAGTGCCAATTTATGCTGAAATCTGCACTTTTTGTAAAAATTTTAAAAAGAGGACACACTCACTTTACACATAAACTACTTGGGGAAGCTATGGTGTGTGGATTGTCCCACTTGGCAGTGGAGGGTAGAATTTTAGGGACATATATTCATATTTATTCACTAAAGTGTGAATAGTCATGAATTCAAAATTAATTTCATAATTTTACAATAACAGCATTTTCCAAGTTAGCGATGTTTCCAGTTTGGCGATCTTGGTCTGAAATGTCAAATTCACTTTGATTTCATAACAATTCATACTTTAGTGAATAACATTGATTGTTTAAATGGATCATTATATTTTGTCTGATTTACCTGGATCACGTAATCGTCCTTATCCTCGTATCTGTCCACATCACCGGATACTTTGAAAACGTTATTTCGATATTGCGGATCTGGTTCCGGACCCCCAAAACTGTTTGGATAGTAATTTGGCTTATTTCCTACATGAAAATAAAAAATAAAAAACACATGAAGTTTTATATTAGAGAGATGGAGAAAGCCGCATCCAGGGATGAGGATATTGTGTAGTCATTAATTAGACCAGTGATGGATAATTTGTGTCGCTCGAGCTGTTCAGTTTCTCTATCTCCTACACAACTTACTCTGTAGTGAACAAACATTATTCATTTAAAATGTATCATTTTGCCAACCATCAAAATAATTCCATTGTAACAGAGCAGCTTTAATAACTGTGACACATCATTACAGGGCCTTATATAACAGCACCATTTAAAACTGATCAACATGTAAAGCAGGGTGGTCCAACCTGGGGCCCCCGAGACGTTGCTGAACTACAATTTCCATTATTCTCTGTCTATCTGTTTCATTTAAATAATCATGGGAGGTGTAGTTCAGCGACATCTGGGAGCCGCAGGTTGGACAGGCCTGATGTAAAGTAATTTAGTGTCACATCCTGTTCCTAGCTGCGGATCATTCTGGCAATGGCTTCTGGTATCCAGTATTCTTGTTTAGTTTTTCTGGTTTTCTATTCTATGTCTGGTTTTCTTTATTGCTAGGTTTCTGGGTTCATTCCTGTAATCCATCCCTGGGATTCCCAGTCTCCGGGTTTCCTTTAAATGTTTGTTTTATGTTGCCACACCTGTTTGTTTTCCATTTTGTTTCAGTGTTCCTGCATGCAGCTGCTCAAGGCTTCTGCCCTGTCTTGCAGGTAAGTGCTATATATGTCTTCTTTGGTTGTTTTAGCATACATTAGGCAGTGTAGGACCTGCCAGATATGGGGTACATTGGCGTTGTTGGCAGGCTTATGCAATGTATGATCATATAATGTAATTAATTACCATACTTTTCATACATAGTGATTAGTTATGTCTCCTCTTGTTTTACGTTGTATCTCTTGTCTTGTTTTATTTTGTATTCCCAGTTCATGTAGAGTCCTGTCCTGCCTTGTTCTTGTTTTCCTCATGTCTTGTGTACATGTTCTGTTTTCTGCTTTCTGTCCTGCTTTGGTTCTGGGTTCTGTCTTGTTTTTCTTTTTTGGTGCCTATCTCTAGTCTTGCCTTGTTTCTGTACTGGATACATTCTTGCTGCAAAGCCTCCCTAGGTCTGCTTAGTTCCAAGCTCCTAGTTCCTGGGATCCGCATAAGCTGCATCAGGGTTCTGGTTGTGGCTGCACAAACGCTGATGCTCAACACCAGGGGGCGTGCGGTTACCCTGCACCAGACCCTGCTAATCCACCTCCACACTGTGACTCCTACTCTGAACATCAGGCATACTGGGTCCCGGTCCTTGCACTGCCGCCCGGACAGTGTCTGGGTCCCAGGCACCAGACAGCCACCCTGACATTTAGCTAACCTGTGGTCCTCATGGGTTTCATGGGAGATGCAGGGTTACATTATCTCCAAAACACAGTGTCCATGTTTATAGTTAAAGGACGATTCTCATTTGTGGGGGAAATAAACTTTGTTTAAGATGTTGTAGGCCAGAGATGCCAAAAAGGTAGCTCCCCGGATGTTGCAGAACTACAATTCCCATGATGCTTTGCATGTCTCTAGAATGACAAAGCATCATGGAAGGTGTAGTTTTAAAACACCTGGGGATCTACCTTTTGGATAACCCTGTTGTAGGCAGTAACACCCATTATTCTCCAAGTGGCTATGAGTGACACTAGCTACAGACTTTTCGAAGGTGTGTGAAGGAATATTATGCCTAGAAATGTAATGGGGTTGTTATAGGAGAATATATCTTGAAAACATAAACCAATTTAGGCTTCAATTTAATATTTTTGGATCTGTTTTTCTAATTATGTAACATTCTTGGGAGGAAAAAATATTTAAAATTGTTAAATTATTCAAATATCAAACAATACATCCCATATATTAAAATCGACATACGAAAAGAAATATTCAAATATTTTTTAAAAATGGAAATATTTCATATTCTAAAAGCTTATCTAAAAATATTAAATTGTTTCAAAAGTTTATCCAAAAATATGAAATTGAAGCTTAGATCAATACTAAGGTATTAGGGTGGGTTTATTAAGAGATACAGATATGAAGGATGGTCTTTCTGGAAGCTGCCAAGACCAATTGGATAAAACTTGAGTGTTTGAGAGCATTACCTAAATTTTGCATTTGCTTTTTTTACAATTTGGAATTTAGTGAATAACCTAAATACATTTTAGTAATGAATGCAATAAACTAGTTTGAAAATCATCTTATTTTGTTTTATTATTTTAATTTATGTATGCATTTTATTTTTACACAGTTGTCTCAATCTCTGGTTTTGTCACCATTACCTTGATTGTTTCCCATAGCCATGCGCCCATCTCGCTCATAGTTTGCCACCTTTGTATTGTGGGGACAATTCACTGGAATCTGTGCATAGTTCACTCCAAGCCGGTATCTCTGGGCATCAGGATAGGCAAAAAGTCGACCCTGAAACACAGATAGGGGGTTTAGTTTTGTTTTTTATGGACTTTTTGCCAGAATGTTCTTGGCAGAATGTTCTTGGATGACCTCTGATTTAATCTGCCGTTCAATATTGTAACACAGTTGCGTAATATCATGTTGCTTATTTTGTAAATTCACTTTGTACCAAAGGGTAAATTACAGGTTAGTCAGTATTTCATCAATATCATTGGGCTCGATATCAAGCAGCAAACTGAAAAAAAAAGTTCACATATCTACATTGTACTGCACTGCAGAATTTGTTGTCGCTTTATAAATAATAATAATAATAAATAATAGTACATGGGACGTTAGATGAGTCCTGGAGCCCCTATGCTGTCCCTGTTTATAGACTGCATTCTAATGTTACTACACCCTGAGTGGGTGCTCGAGTTACATATGAGGACATCATACTATATCTTCACTGGCTATGGTACAAGAAGTTTTTGACAGCATCAGCGTTACTGTCAGACAACTCGAGTGAATTGTCAAAAAAAATTAATTTATATTCAATGTACTTTTTATATGTTCTATAAAAGAGGATACAGTGTTCCATACAAACCTAGGAAATCTATGGACTGACAACCTGGCTGTTCCTCCTATGCCAGTGACATAGCAGCAATAACTGCTTCCAAGGGTGCCGTTGTGACCTATGAGCAGCTGCCTCACCCCCAATTGCACCAGCATGCAAGGAATGGTGGGACAAAGCATTATTTTGGGGCATGGTTTTTGCATGCTCAGCCACCCCATCCAGTCCAGAAGACCAACCTGCTCATCCAGGAGGCAGATCCTAGTTCTCCCTTTATTTCTGATGAAGATCTGCCTCATATCTGCTCTTTAGCCACCAATTCACTAATGTTTCCAGGAACGGCTCTATATAAAGCATGGCTTTCAATATATGCTTTCCCCTCGGAGACGCTTTGCTGCCACCAGTCATCTTCCAGTTCTTCCAATCACCAAAGTGCTGGTGGCTCAAAGAAGCGTTCCTGGATAAATTGTTAAACTAACTCTAGACAGTTCACCATGAGAAGAGCATCAAAGCAGGATATTTACTTACATGTAGCATTTTATCAGGGCTAGGTTCTATCCCAGGAAGCAGATTTCTGGGCTGGAAAGCCAATTGTTCTATTTCAGCAAAGTGATTTACTGGGTTCCTGTTTAATACCATTGTTCCAACTGGGATCAGAGGAAAGTCACTTTGGTACCAGACCTGCAACAAAGTGAACATACAGCTTGTAACAGGGAGAAATACACCCGAAAATGTAAACATCTTGTGGAATCTTCAATTGACTCATTTTATTCGTAACCAACTATAAACAGAAACATTTATTACATATTATAATGGCATTGTAGATATATGTATATACATATATATATTAAGTGAAGATCTTACCAGAGAAGTGTAAATGGTATAATGAATTCCACAAGATAAACAATATTACATTCTGACATTCTACATGGACTATTCGCACCTCTTCTTCGACTAGGGGCAACACCATGCTTTCACTTACACCACAAAGTACTAGCCTCTGCCCATGAAGGTAATCAACCACAAACCCCACGCAATAAGAATACGCTACATCACCATTTCTATTATGCCAGAACTCTACAAGTCCGACTCTAAATTCACTATGAAGCACATGGCTTGCATGACCGTCACTACAATACGAGAGCTCCACCAGCCAAGCTAGCCATTCTGGCAATAAACTTAACATGATATGCATGAATTCCATCTCTGTCTGCATGAGGTTACTATTCAAGACCATATCTAAAAGCACTACAGTATGCAGGAGGTATATCACCATCTCTATAATAAGAAAGTTTAACAAATGGGGATGCCCAGATGCCCCTTCTATAGAAACAGTAAAACGCAAAGTGTATGAAGCCAGAAAGATGGACGGCCTCTCTGCACTAATACACGACACCACCAAAAACTTTGACAAGCTCTGGGAACCATGGCTATTTGAATTTCCTCTCCCCTCTTGAGGGGCTGAAGTTCACACAGAGAAAGGCAGCAGTGGCACTCCTTAACCCTAAACCCTTCCCTGCAGTCTACACCCCTATCCAATCCCTCACCCTCCCCCTCATCGCCACCCTAACCACATCCACACTCTCAGAATATGACTACCACAACACTGCACAAAATAAATCAATCAACAATGGTCATTATGACACACACCACCGAACAGCCACAATCTAATGATGCCCCATGTCTGGGAAGATCGAGAACCTGTCCCTAACAATCACTCTCACCCCAAGGCACAAGATCTCAAAGGCTGACCAAACTCGCACTGCTGGATAGCAATCAAACTGAAGGACTCCCCCTTCCTTCCCTCAGACCACCCTGACATCCCCTCATTAACAATGTTATTCTGCAGTTGTATCAAATATGCTTTTACACTAACTCCATTGTTAAAACTTGTTAAATGAGAACATGCAAAACTGTTACAATTGCTGTAAAAACTACTGCCTAATAGTGTATACCGCATGTAAACAATGAGACAAATTGTATATTGTGCACTGTATTTGTTTTACATTATTACTCTATATTTCTTCCTTTCTGTACCCTTTCCCAACAAAACAAAAGAATTTATAAAAAATAAATAAATTTAAAAAAAAGAAAGTTCCACCATCCAAGCCAACCACCCTGTCCTCTAACTTTGCACAATAATCGTAGACTGTATCAACATCTCAACCATGAGAGAACTCCAAAACTTAGCCATTCTTCCTGGCCCTTTAGGTTCATTACCATTCACATAGACTGTATTACCCTCTTTACCTTCAGCAAACTACTTGACCAGCTCTAACTTTTCTACGATTCCCATGAGCTGTATCGCCATGTCCACCATGAGACTAAAACACCACCATCTGTCCTGGCCCTAAGATCACTATGATATACAGTGCTGTAACACCATGAGGTGGCTCCAACAAGAGGTGACTCCAGCAGCCCATATCTAAATGCAGTAGAATTCACATGGATTTAACCTCCATATCGAACAATGAGAAAACTCCACGACCCACCGATTATTTCTTAATCTAAACTCAGAAAAATAGATGCTAAATCGGTCACACGGGGAAATCCAATACAAAAATGTATTTCATCGAGCAGAGAGACATTAGATATTAGGCTGAAGCCTCACTTCACGCAGTTTGTGTTACACAGAACACTCATTCATAACACTTGTGATTAATTGTTATATACAACACAAAACGCATATAGGCAGTGTTAATATTGTTTCTGCCAGTCTGATAATTTGGTGGGTTTGCATTGTCAGTTTTAATTGTATACAGTTTATCTATCATTGTGAAAAACCTCAAACTTTGCCACACAAAAAAATAAAAATAAAATTGGAGCAAAAACTCCAATATTTCCTTGTTTATGTGTTTGTGCATGCATTTTTCTAGGTTTGGACATTGTAGGGACTTGTGGAGAACACCGGTTCCTGAAGATCTGCAGTTGTACCGAGTCCACATGAGTTATTGCGTTTTTTGGGGGGCTCCCAGATGTATGCGGTATCTTCCATGAGAGAGCTCCAGCAATAGGCAATAAGATATGTGAAGTACAGGTTTATATGTAAATACATATTTAGATATACATGTACATATGTATATGAATATGAATATATACATATTTTCTGTTCGGGTGCAATAAATATCACATATATCCACTAGATGGCAGTCATGCACAGCCACTGCTATCAAATACTATAGGCAGAGTCTGACGCCATGACAACATCCCGAGTGGACAAAGGCCTGTGTCCATATTATAACATATATAGGTTGTATCAGAACACTTATCGCTACACTGACAAAGTCAATGAAAAGACTCACTACTGTGTCAAGGGATAAGTAGGTGATTAAAAATAATAATATGTAAAAGGTTCTACAAGTTCCCTTGCCCACATATTAAAGAACCAAAACTATTGGCCCATAATCCAAAGTATAGGGCCTTCCTTAGATTAGTGGGGATCCTGAGCACTCAAGATTTATATATATATGTATCCAATGCTTGCACTCCAGTTTTATATTCGAAAAAACCCGGTGCTTGTCAGCAAAATTATACCAGTCTATATAAAGATAGCACTCCAAGGACTTAGTAATATGATGAAAAAAACATAGCTTTTATTCATCAACTGCCACAATGGATCAACGTTTCAGTTCTGTATCAGACCTTTTGTCAGAACAGCCCTGAATTCTAGCTGTGTCTTCATAGAACTTAATTTAAATTTCAAAAACTTTATCCTTAATTTTTTTTAAATGCTTTCCTTTTTTAAATACACTGCTCTGCACCCAGTAACCCACAAACCCCCCCCTGCCAGCACCCGCGATCAGTTCCCCAGCCCTGCCAGCCCCCAGGATCAGACCCTCAGCCCTGACATCAACTGGGATCAGACCCCCAGCCCTGCCATCACCCGAGATCAGACCCCCAGCCCTGCCAGCACCCAGGATCAGACCCTCAGCCCTGACATCAACTGGGATCAGACCCCCAGCCCTGCCATCACCAGAGATCAGACCCCCAGCCCTTCCAGCACCCGAAATCAGAGCTTCTAGCCCTGCCATCACCCGAAATCAGAGCTTCTAGCCCTGCCAGCACCCGAAATCAGAGCTTCCAGCCCTGCCAGCACTCGAAATCAGAGCTTCCAGCCCTGCCAGCACTCGGGATCAGTGCTTCCAGCCCTGCTAGCACCCGGGATCAGACCCCCATGTAGGGCTAAGCAATGTGGCATTGAAAAGGTTAATGGTTTAGCAACGAGATTACCATAGAGGTGAATGCTACATTATGTGTTCGGGTACCGAGGATCGTTCGGATACCGAGACATTTTTTTCGTGAAATTTTAGTTCGACTTCCGAATTGTTTGTGAACATTCGAGTTCCGAGGTTCCACTATATATATATATATATATATATATATATATATATATATATATAGCAGGCCTCCTCAGCTGTTCTTCTAAAATTGGAAGATCCCCAATGCATTTTATTATTTTCATTAGGCCTTTTTGTTTCATTGGTCTGCCTACTGTTAATCCATCAGCTGGTAGGTTAAGACAGTAAACCACATGGGCACAAAATGCAGGATTATCAATAACTGACTATCTAATAAAAATAGATTGTGTTTTTTTTCGCTGTACCCAATAAAGCTTGCTTGAGAACTCTTGCATAGTCAATACAAAGAACCCGGGGGTTTCTGGCTTTGTGTTTAAGTCCTACTCTGAAAAGTGGGACAATTTAGGAGATACAGATTTACTTAATCCTTTCCATCCATATACACATGCTAACTTTATGTATTGCAAACCAAACCAAGCTGTAACCCATGAAGACCCACTTAGCCTTCCTATACCAGCAGTGCTGGACTTCAAGGTGTAAGGAAGCAAACTTTTTTGTCAAAATTCTATATTGTCTCTCCGCATACATGCAGAGTCCTTCTTATACTTTACAGCAACCTTTGTAGTTCAGTTTTCATGGCTGCATCCTAGTAGCCAGAGGGAGGTCTCTGTGTACATTTAAAACACTACAAGGTTTCTTTGTAAAAGATGCTTGGCATAACTGTACTTCTTGTATATGGGCATTGTTCCAACCCACAGATATTGTCTTATTGTTGACATGTTTAGGAAACTGCATTCCAGGAAAAGGCATCAAGTTTCATAAACATACTCGTAAGCTGTGGCCATTTCTATAAATCTGTCTTTGTCACATCTACTGCACGCACATAGAGAGACCAGATGTCCCCTGATATGTCAAAAAAACTTTTATTTCCCCAAACACGATTTCAGTAGAGGAATTTTTTACAATTTACATTTGTGTGTTTCTCAGAAAAGCAATCTACATACGAACCTGCTCTTTTATTATAAAATGTGTGATAGCCGTGACTTTCACATTTAAAATAAATAAATCAGGTTGTTTTTTTTTTCTCACTTACTTTGGTAATGTCGAAGGGATTATATGGCAATTGTTCTGCTTCTCTGAAAGACATGACCTGAATGTACAGTGTCCATGATGGGAAGTCTCTTTTCTCAATGGCTTTGAACAGGTCTCGTAACGCATAATCTGGATCACTTCCTGCCAATTCCGCTGCCTTCTCGGGGGTCAGGTTCTTTATACCTTGATTGGTCTATATGGATCAAATGGAGGGTGCCAATAAAATTACCCACAAAATAAATATTTTAAGAGTCCAGAAAACACAAACAAAATAGTGATTAAATGGGACATGCTCCAAGATATTCCAATATTGGACAGATTCACATTGATAATGCAGAAGTATTATTTATGCATTTATTGCATCTGCAAACAAGTTGGGTCATGGGTTACGGGAGTGCTCTTTTTTTGTCAAATAGCTCTAAAAATGTTCTAACATAAAACTGTGGAGTTATACCCAAAGACAACCCACTGTTGTGGTTATGGTACTTGGGATGTCCTTTTAATTTAGAACATAGATAACCTAGCATATACCAATCACACCATGCTACATACATTGGTGCGAAGAGGATATAGTAAACAACAGAGGATCTCACAAAAGCACCTTGTAGTGAAATTTGCAGTAAACGGCCTTCCCTGATGCATTCACCAATTTGAACGCGTGATTTCCGAACCCATTAATGTGCCGATAGCCATCAGGTATCCCGCGCTCCGTAAACATCATAGAGAGCTACAGGTCAGCAAACAGATAACAAGTTACTTGAGAAGTAATTTCCAATAAGCATGTTTAATAAAATATACAAACTATGACTTGGATCCACCTTACATTATATCAAGACTTCCTGCACAAATATATCAAAAGCACTGGAAGGTGATCTGCTAAATACTTGAATTTCCTTATCAAATTATTTCCGAATGCTTTGCAGCTGCAAGCTTGTTTGTCTGGGGATTTATTTTATGTTTTGTTGGGGATTCTAAGTGAATTTGAAGTTTTTGTCCAAAATAATCAAATTGAAAACATTTCCCATATCAGCTATGTTTTCAGTTAATACTCTGGGTTAAAATTGGAAATTCACTTTGAATCACACATTTGCCAGTAACCCTGTTGGTCATTTCCCTACAATATAGGAAAACTGTTTTGCACCCCCGCCATTTCCAACCCCACTGTGGAACACATAAAGGAAGTACCTCATGGAGACTCTCTGGCCGCAAAGTCATAAAATCCCAGAATGCATTTGGATCTTTGGTGAAAGTCTGAGGATTTCTCCTCTGGGCGTGAGTAAGAAGCGGAAACTGCAAGAAAACAGGGTCATTTTTAGTGGGAATCCTGAGCCCCGCCACACCGTACATACTACTCAAAGATGACGCTAAAGAACAAGCTGTAGTCAAACAATAGCTTGAAGGCTTGTGTGGCTCTGCATCCACTGACATATGCATTCAGTGGCCCATTTACACTCTAGTGGTGCTCTAGTGGATGTAGAGGAGATATATTACACCATTTGGCCACCACCATCGTTCTTGCTTGCATTCTTCTTACATATGAAGACCAAAAGAGGGTGGAGGGAAGACAACCTTGTGCTACAGGAGGGACAATTTTTCCTGCTTGCATCCCTAGATTACCAGGGAGATATATGGGGGAAGAAGTTCATAGTTTGGTGGGGGAGCCATGCAGATATTTATTAATGACACCTTTTTGTATGTTGCTATAAAGATGGCCCAAAGATCTGAACGTTCATTAATAGTTGCGTGTATCTGGAAAAAAGACTTCCTCATCTTACATGAATAGCCATTAACAATCTGTTATAATAAAAAGCTCCCATAAGTTACATACATTAATCTAGTTACCAAAGCCTTATTCAGCCAGTCCCCTGACCAGCAGGCAAGCTAGGTACTGACCAGGATGGGATCCCTGATGAAAAATACCGGACTGTTATTTCCCACAATGTCCCAGTTCCCTTGCTCAGTGTAGAATTTCACAGCAAATCCTCGCGTGTCTCGCAGTGTGTCTGCTGATCCAGCTTCACCAGCTACAAAGATACATAGGAAAAATTATACTACTGGGGCAGAGAACACCTTGCATAGTCACCAAAAAAATACATATATTCAAAAATGGCAGGGATCAAAACAAGCAACAGATGAATAAGAGACACATTTAATAAACTGTACCATAAATACCACCGAAAATTGGACCTAAAAGTGTAAGTGACACTTTGATGAATCTCGGTCCTAAGATCTTTGTGAAGCTATGTCACTTTTTGTCACATTTAAATATTTTATCAAGATTATTTAGTAAAAAGAGAATTGTCAGGAAACCATCATGAATTCACAGATACATTTAAGCTGAGCTTTGAATCCATTTTGAATTCAAAAATATTCTCACCTTAGTGAATGGCATATATTATTTATATAATAGAGACAATCAACATTGGTGTAAAATGAAATCCTGGACCTACAAAGGAGGGCTGTTTACTTTTGAAAGTTCACCAGCCATCTGGTTGAAAGGTCATGTTAAAATATATAAATGTTAACCGCAAGACAAGATTATTTTCTTGTATCAAAGCCCAGTATTGCTTATCTATAAAATCATCACTTTAGAAGTAAGTTTATCATTTATATAGGTATTCAACTTCCATGTGTCAAGTTTTTGTTAAAATAAGCCTATGATTTTTGCCTTCCCAGCTTGTTGATGATGCTTGGATTATGGATGGTTTGATAATGTAGACTCACAAACAAAATTTGGACTTCCCTTTATCCAAAACTACCGTAGCTGCCCCGTACAGGAACATATCCTGCCTATGTCCTACAGTAAGGAAACAGATAGTGTGATGTACAAATTATGGGGTTGTAGTGTATGTGCCTGTGTCGCAAACTGGAATCCTGTTCCCAGCCTTGTGGTTAAGAGCTTTTCTGGGAAGCTCCCAACCTTCCTGATATATGCTCTCCCCGGCTGTTCCCACCTCCTATAACCTTCAATCCAGTACCAGCACTTTATTTAGCATACCGCAATACTAAAATAAAGTGGCTCGATCCTCATTTTCCTACAGAGCACCGCAAGTATGGAATAACCTCAGGGACACAGGCAAATCTTCATTCAATCTAAAATCCTTTAAGAGATCTATGGCAATATACCTCAATAAAGAATGCACCTGTCATGGTTGACTATATTTCTTATCAGTTCTGTGTTAAATTTATATATGTGTGTATATATATATATATATATATATATATATATATATATATATATATATATATATATATATAGAAGGCAGGGCCTGAAGTTGTGGGAGGGGCTTGGTTCCCCTTCTTAAGGAGCTCCAGCCCTTCACCTGCTACCGGCTCATGTTTTGAGATTTGCATAACCGAACTTCCGGTCTGTGCAAATCTCCTCTGCCACTAGCTGAACACCGAGGTTTCACTTACCTGGTCCTGTTGCTCGTTCCATCTTGTTGCTCCGTTTCATCTGGCAAGATATTTCCTGTCTCCCCGGCGTCCCCGCATTTCGGCTTATTGTCATAAGCAATCGGCAGCTGGTTCAGTTTTTCAGCAAAACCGTAAGTCGGTCGCAGTCAATCCGCGTCATCTTGGGATACCACTATCCAATTACGGGGCTTACAGTTTCGTCACATTTTCGAATATTTTGGCGGGATTTCTTGCACGTACGTTGGGCAAATCCTTTTCAATTCAGGATTTCGTTAAACCGTTGCACTATTATTACGTACTTATAAACTGGCGATTTAAATTATGCTTATTTGAGACAAACACTCTGATTCATTCATTTAACTGCATTAATAATTTCTATGTGCACTTTAGCTGTGTTATGTCGGCCCCTGGTGGTCATTCTATATTATTACGGTTTTAGTTTTTTTTAAGGGAATTAACATGTTATGTTACATATATATCATTTTGTAGCAACTATGACTGGCCTCTACACCTGCATTCAGGTAAATTACTTGCAGGTCTGGCATAAGGCATTCCGTGTTTTACATACCATAAGTAATCAAGATGAGGAATTTTTTTTTTTTAATTTCTTAAACTCATATAGTTTCACATGTCATTTTCATGTTTCAACTAGCCACTGGAGGTTTTGCATAACCGGTATTTTTACGTGTTACTTCTACACTTATAGGCTAGGCCATCCACACAACCTTTTGGGGTTTGGTTCCAGGTTCCAATTTAGGATATATCTACCTGGTAGGTATCTTGGGTACAGGATGGAGTTTAAGGTTCATATCGATACCCACTTAATATTTATTAAATTTATCTAATTGTAAGAAGAAAGAGAGGAGTAGTATACCTGTATTAGGGTACTGGAAACTTAATATATGTACCAGCGGCAAACTGACCATATGGTACAAACAAAACAAAAAATACTTTATTTCGATTGGTTAAAAATTGCCGAAAAAAATTAGGCAACACCCAAGTGTAACACACACACACACAAAATGTGTGAAAATTTGAAAAAGAAAAAATGTTTAAAATCAATGAAACTAGCTAGATAGCTGTAAAAAAGAAAGGTTATAGTATTGCACTCACAGGGTATATTGGTACAACACACGTCTGTGCTGTATCAAACTATAACTGAATCATACACTGTATAATATGTGGAGGGGAGGTATGGGGGAATGTGAATGCCAGCATATACAATAGAATATGCTGCCTTCAAGCCGGAGAGCCTATGTAAGAAGTTGATGAAAGAGTTAAGGCTGGTAATACAGCATGGCAGATTAGCCTAAATGAGGTATTTTAGTACATACATTTGGCGGTATACCGAGGAAATCCAGGACAGAAGAGGCAGCTTAAAAGAAAGAGATAGTGAGTTGTATAAACTACAAAGCCCCCCGTGCCTTCAAGGGCACCTAGAGCCAACCCCCCTTGTAGATAAAAGACGAGCCTGGTCGGGTGAAACGCGCGTCAAGGGATTTACTATGTTACCAATTTAATACGTTGGTTTCATTATTGCACTCTACTTCTTTTTACTTGTTTTGTTTGCCGCTGGTACATATATTAAGTTTCCAGTACCCTAATACAGGTATACTACTCCTCTCTTTCTTCTTGCAATTCCACTATGGGTTATCCCCCTCTCCTGTAGTATACCTTAGTAAGCCATAGTACAAGTGTTTCTGTTTTATCTAATTGTAAACTCACTATTTAATCTTGTAGGACCTACAGTTCACCTATATTACCTTACCCGGCTAAATACTCGGCTCAAACAGGTACGTCCCTTTGCCTCGATTGCACACGAATCCCTTCCCCGTCTGTTTTCATAAACTAGTTTTACACTGGCACTAAAGCATAGGAGCCTCTAGGTACTTTCTTCTTGGCCTTCTACGCGTTACATTAGTGGTCCCGCAAGGCCAACACCCATCCTCAAACAGAGGTACGACATCCCCTCGGGCCAAATCACAGTTAGCCGCCTCGCACGGCTGCATAGAGAGGGCCTCACCGGTCACTCCCATTCTGTCTTTTTCTGGTTATTGTCACAGAGGGGCCAACTCCCCGCCATAATGTCAATGGCCTCGTACCCCAATCGGGTCAATTTATAGGTAGAGCCTCTCACAGCCGCTTGGCAACTAGTAGGGCCTCACCTGTCACCTATCGTCTTAATTGTTTCGCCGCTTGGCACTAGTTAAAACAGCCAGTGGAAAATTTTACACTAGGTAAAACTTCTACAATTTATTTTTTAGCATGTCACAACTACCAGAAGGCGGGGAAGACCTGTCTATCCCTAGCACGCCTGCTAGATCGGTCACTCCATCTCAAGGAGTCGACAATGCAAGTCCCGCATCTCTCCGCTCCTGGACGATTCCTCGGATCACCGCTGAATTGAGGAAAAGGAATATTCCATTCCCAGCTACGGCTAGGAAAGCGAATTATATAGACTTTTAAACACGCAAACTGATAATACTGGGGCTGATGAAGGGTCTAGTAGCGGTCAGTCTTCTGATCTGCACGCAATTTTATCCTCGGTCTTGACCTCTTTAGGTCGCATTACCGATAAACTGGATAAAATGGACACAGAGAGCCAACAGCAGTCGCAAACGGCTCAGGGAGATAGTGACACGGCGGTTGTCCCCAGCACTTCTACTGGTAATATTCGGGCGGGTATTAAAAATCCGCATATTATTAACCCGGCACATTTGGTGCCTGCTAATCTGAGGAAGGACATCTTGGAGGGGAAGGAGGTAAATTTGGTATCACTACTCATTGCCTCCCAAGATATCCTGGAAAATAAGACGTATGCTTATGGTGACATATCGGTGGTACTTAAATCTAGGGACCCCAGACTAAACCGTAAGCTGTCTATCCCGGAATTTGTCCTGGCTTTTGGGACATACAGGGATGTTGTATGCTCAGTGCATCCCCATAGGAGGGAGGAATTGGATCTGTACCTACACAAGCTGGTGGATTTGGGGCACAAGTACGGTGGTACGGCTTTCTATGACTACCACCGTGCTTTCGCCGCAAAGGCGTCGGCGGCTCTGTCCCAGTTTAGCTATCAAGTTGACTGGAGTGTGCCGGATACGGAGCTTTTTTGTCGGCACTTTGCGGGCCTCAGGACACCAGCTTGTGCCATTTGTGCTTCCAATTCACACACGGCAAATTTATGTCCCAATACCCCAGAGGTAAATACTTTCTACCCCCCTCCCAATATGACACCGACTGGGAGACCAGCCAAGGTCCTTAAAGATAAACTGGGCCGCGATATAATTTTTGGGGGGAAGTCGCAGGTTTGCAACAATTTTAATACAGGCACGTGCGGGTTCAGTGCATGTAGGTTGCTTCATGTTTGTTCCTTATGTTTCCGGGCTCACTCTAAAGCAATGTGCCCAAATAAATTATACCCCAAGCAGTACTTATCGTCTATTGATGTCTCACTACTGAGAAAGTTATTGTGTGGTCACCCATCCCAACACTTAGTGGAATTTTTGGTGTCAGGTTTCACAGCGGGTTTTCACACGGGTATCATCCACATGCCTACTGGGATCTTAGAATGCAAGAACTTGCAAACAGCCATGGCAGATCCTGACGCTATTGACCGACTAATACAGAAAGAGATTGACCAAGTGTTTGTAATTGGGCCTTTTGACTCTCCACCTTTTGCTGTATGGAGAACCAACCCCATAGGTCTGGTCACTGGTAAGTCCTCAAACAAGCAAAGGTTGATTCTTGACCTCTCTGCTCCCCATGCATCAGTTACACCAAGTCTAAACTCACTTATTCCGTCTGAAGAGTTTTCGCTGCTATACGCTACTATAGATAAGGCCATCACGGCCATCCTCGCAGCAGGAATAGGTGCCTGGCTTAGTAAGACGGACATAGTGAATGTTTTTAAACTACTCCCTATTCATCCATCCCTGTGGCATCTACATGGTGTTAAATTGCAAGGGTTATATTATTTTTTCACGCGTCTCACTTTCGGTTCAAGGAGCAGCCCACGTATTTTTGACATGTTTGCTGAGACGTTGTGTTGGATATTGCTTAACACCTGTAGATGCCCCACTATTATTCATTATCTGGATGACTTTCTTTCCGTAGAAAGCAACCTCTTACCGCCCAGTAGCCTCCAGGCTACAACATGGCTTTTTACACAACTAGGAGTCCCGATATCACCGACTAAGACGGAAGGTCCCGATACGGTCATCAATTTCCTGGGGGTTGTGCTGGATTCGGTACACATGCAGGCTAGCCTCCCCAGGGAAAAGATTGATCGCATACTGGCCGCCATTGACTTTTACTTAACCGAACAGTCCTGCAGCAAAAAGGAGTTGCAATCCCTGTTAGGGTTCTCTTAATTTTGCCATGAAAATTATTCCTCAAGGACGGGCTTTTATATCCCGACTACTCAGTCTATTCCCTAGGTTTCAACCGACTCCTCCCATGTAATGTTAGATGTGCATGCCACCGCTGACTTACGCATGTGGAGGGAGTTTTTACGACACTGGAACGGGAAGAGCTTGTTCATACCAGTGTTATCAGATGACTCTGTTTCTATTTGGACAGATGCCGAGGCCACCTCCGATTTTGCCGCAATTTTTGGCAATGAATGGATGTGGGGCAACTGGCCAAAGGAAATTGCAACATACCAGAGTTCAAGGACACGTCTGCTTTATTTGAACTTTATCCCATTGTTGCAGCAGCGGTTAAATGGGGAGCTATCTGGTCAGGGAAGTCGGTGCGATGCTTCTCAGACAACATGGCAACCTGCTATATTGTTAACAAGGGACGTTCCGCTTCCCTGGCCATCTTTCGGTTTGTTAGGAATCTCACATGGCAAGCAGCAAAATACAGTTTTTTCCTGAATTGCGTGCATGTTCCTGGGATTCTCAATGTTGCCGCTGACCATTTATCCCGATCTCGTTTTCAGGAGTTCCGGGCGGCCCTACCCACAGCGGCCTTAATACCCACTCTTGTACCACAGTGGCAGGAGATGATATTGGACTAAACAGATTACTCGCTCACGGATATCATCTCTCACAATTAGGGCTTTCTGTAAACACTAAAAAGGTTTATGACAGGGCTTTTCTGTTGTTTAATAAATTTGTGATGGAACACAAAATTGCTGACAAATTTGCCATGAGCACTATGATTGCGTTTATTTCTTTTTGCCATCTTCACTTAAAATGTATGTATATATATATATATTGTTGTACGCTATTGTAACAAATGCAGTGATTGTAGTCCCAGGACATACTTGAAAACGAGAGAGATCATAATGTATTAATCCAGGTAAAATATTTTATAAATAAATAATATAGAAATGTGTTTAACATGTACTGTACTCCCCTCTAGTGGTAGGTTTTGAGCACACCTATAAAGTACATATTACACTAACAATATCAATACCAGGGATATTGACAAAATGTAGAGTTTTTTGGAAATGCAAAGTGAATTTACAATGACTTTCACATCGAAGGCCATGGTCATTACAGAACTTCCCATAACCTACTTGTAGTGGAGAATCGAACAGCTATGGGTGTTCTTTTCCCAATCTTTTCAAACATTTTGGCTTTGCAGTATTGCGTGATATCATTTGTCACCTCAAAATATCCAAACGCTCCTGTTAAAAAAAAAAAATGGTTAAATATATATGAAACTATAAAATATAGAACTTGCCAAGGGCTAGTAAAGGTTCCAAAAAATAAACAACGTCCCTCTGAGTTTATAGAATATAGTACAAGTATTTTATAAACTGTATTTTATTCAACTAACTAACTCTAGTAATAAGGAGCTAATAATGCACCGTGCATAGTAATGTTACAGAGACACTAAAGTCACCAAAACAACTTTAGCTTAATGAAGCCGTTTTTGTCTATAGATCGTGCCTGTGAAGTCTCACTGCTCAATTCTCTGCCATTAAACCACTTTTGTCTCTGTTTATGCAGCCCTGGCCACATCTCCCCTGGCTGTGACTGACACAGCCTGCATGTAAACAAAATGCTTTCATTCATCAGATGTAACTTACTTTAAAAGTTTTTATCTCCTGAATTTTAATTACATACTGGGGGCTCCTGTAGGGTCTAGCAAGAGATAAGAAACTCTAAAATAAACAGAATTTGCAATAAAGTAAGTGTAAACATTCGATGACTCTTTACAGGAAGTGTTTAGTAAAGCTGTGTAAGTCACATACAGGGAGGTTACAAATCACCTATAACTTGTGCAGAACCTTTTCTTAAAAGATACAAAGGCAGAATTCATTTCGCAAATATGGAGTAGTAACCGGTAAGGAAAAATAGAAACATTGTTTAATTTCTCGTCTTTTTTGTATGCTTTCTCTATGCTTAGTGCCAGGTGTGAAGGGCTAATAGCAATGACTGACCGGGAGCTAAGATGGAGGAACCCAGCTGCAGGAAAAAGTGTGGATTTCTACATGTAATTTTATTTTTTACACCACACAAGTAAAAATCCAAGGGAAGTCGGAACTATATTCCTTGTATTCCATATCTAGCAAGCAAGTAAAAACTGCCTGTTATCATAGTTCGCATATCCTCTGGGATAACTTGATGACCAATGATGACCCCTACTTCCTCATTTCGTATACTAGTGGCGCTCTCCCGATATTAGTTTCCCCTTGTGGGACTATATGTAAAACCGTTTTAACCATTAGCTTCACATAATTAAGGTGAGGTTTAAAATTAGTATTAGGAACTAATTTATCCTCACCCAATTATTATTCTAACTGTAACCCTAGAAATAGTACAAATAGTGGATGGCAGATAACAGGAAAGGTCTACAAACCCTTCAATGTATGGATCATTAAATTAAGTATGGCAGAATCTTTGAATTTGTCTTTTATTGCTTGAGTCTAACCAACTTACCAACCATTTGGTGACTACAGTCATTACACAGAAATGTAATTTGTAGGAATATTAGATCCAACTTGTAAACATATATTTGTAAATTTGATGGGACATAAACTCCTAAAAGAATGCCTTGTGATTATTTTTTATAATAAGGGCAGAACTTGTGATTATTTTTTTTACAGTAAGGGCATTAGTCAACAACCAGAACTGATTTATGTTTATTTTTATTAAGGAATTAGAGAATCATTTTGTCTGAAAGCCAGGCAGCAAAAGCTTTGTGTCTATCTGGGTCAGCCTGTCTAATGCATCTGGGGGTAGCATGTTGTGTCTGCTGACACGAGACGCAAACAAAAGTTGCATAAAAATGTGATATTGCCAGCCAGGAAGTGAGTATTCTACCTGGCTGATTGACAGCCTATGGAGGTGGTTCTACACACAGAAAAAAAAAAGTACTTTTTTTTCAGAATTACATATTTTGAAAAAGAAAACTCTAAAAAGACAGACTATTTGCACCATGACCACTTCAGTAAGATGAAATGGTTATGGTACACAGTGCAACTTTTTAATGTCAAGCTATAAAGAGGAGCTCCAAGGGTAATAGACCCTCCAAGCATCTTGTTGCACATGCCCTCTTCCAGTTGAACCCTCTGTTATCCCATATCCCTCTGTTATCCCATGTATATGTATGGAATGCATTACCAATGATTTAACAAAAAGGTGGCACCGTGATTATGCAAGTTCATTTACTTTAAATAAAATAAGGAAGTAAGAATCAGGGATTGTTAACCAGTATGTGTTAACTGTCAATTAAGATGGTGAAATTTTGTTTCGGTTATGTAAATGAATGGTTACACCCCACAAATAAAAGTGACGTTATTAGCAGTCTTGAAAAACAATACTTTAGTAAAAGGATAATAATAAAAAATAGTAAATTCAGTCTTTTAGAGTTACAATACGTAAAAAAGTAAATTGTAACAATTTGTATCCAATATATACAGTTGCTGCTGCACATTAAACAGACACACGCAATTCCTGGGACTCAGTCCTGATATTGTTTTTTTGGCGTCCCGAGTGAGTATCAAGCTGTATGATGTTGCAGTATAAGATGAAGTTAGATGCGCTGCTGGATAAAGGATCTAGCTAGGGGAACAGCTTCCAGGCGTGGCTTCTCAATTGAGAAAGCCACCGGAGCAGAGAAATGCAGAGCGGAGAAACGCTTCTGGAAGCAGTTCCCCATTACTCCTATCCAGATCCTTTATCCAGCAGCGCATCTAACGTCATCTTTTTTTTTTAATCTTTTGCTATCTACTCTCTAGTTTAGTATTTTTATCCTGTCCCTATTACATCACTTAAAACAGAAGGCAATGAAGATCTCACCAGCTCCACGGGCATGAACCACTCTCTCTGGAATGCGTTCCCTGGAAAAATGAGCCATTTCCTCCGTGAACTGCATATCTTGCAAAAGAATTGGCCCCCGAGCTCCAGCAGTCAAGGAACTTGTTGCCACTCCAATAGGATGGCCAGTGTTTGTTGTCAGTGTTTCAGGCTGTGGAGAAATGTTTTTTGAAAATGATCAATGACAAGGTTTTCTAAATTGCATTAATATTCCTCAAAATGGGATTTCTATGCAATATTATTGAGTATAGAAACTAGAACACGTTGTTTGTAGTTCTTCCTCAGAATGGGGAAATAAAGGGCTCTGCATTTCTCTCGCTAACATAATTTAGGATTGTATTACAAACATAAAACTGGTGAGTACTTACAGTATATAATCTTCAGGAGGAGACACGAAAATTATCCCCATTAAATTTGAGTGACAAATGCAAATACTGTGAAGATGTTACAATTTAACCGTATAATTTGTTCATTTAATACAGGAAAGGCCCGATCCAACACTCATTTAAAATTCTCTTAAAATAACACTTAACAATACAACTAACAAGATTAATGAAGTTGGGTACTTACACAGCTAAAATCACTGTTTTGTAGATATGCCTCTAATTAAGCTTTTCTAACTGGGGATATATATATAAAAAAAACAAAAAAAACAGGAAGTTACAGGAACGTTTGTCAGCCAGGGAGGTGCAACAGAATTATTTTAGAAAAGTGTAACGTTCTATTGAAAAGTGTACTTTTTGTAAAATTTAAAAGATTACACATTCTTTACATCTAAAGTGCATCAACAGATTTCGTCTAAGGCAAATAAAAGGTTTTTTTTACTGTAGGAAGAATAAGGATGTGGAATTCTCTGCCTGAAGTAGTGGTTTTATCAGAGTCCATACAGATGTTCAAACAGCTGCTAGATCCATACTTGCAAAAACAGAATACTCAAGGATATAATTTTTCAATGTAGGTTAATAGCTGCTTGATTCAAGGATAAATCTGACTGCCATTCTGGGGTCAAGAATGATTTTTTTTTCTAGTTTGTTGCAAAATTGGAAGTGCTTCAAACAGTTTTTTGTTTTGTTTTTTTGATCAATAGCAATAAAACAGATTGAGGAAGGCTGAACTTGATGGACGTAAGTCTCTTCAGCTATGTAACTATTTAACAGGCTAAAATACTCTAGGGCAGGGGTAGGCAACCTACGGCACTAGTGCCATGCACGGCACTCGATGTGTATCAGGGGTCCCAGTAATACTTCAGATATCTGCTAATACGAAGAGGTGGTGAAGGACAATCCTCCATTTAAGCATTGCAGAACGTAGAGGAAGTGATCTCAGATCACTTCCCCCCAGCACTTGTGAATGGGAATCCACACCGTAGTAAAGCAGGCCGCAGCTGCTGTTGCAGCTCCTATCCTTGACCTGTACCTGGGTAGCCTGGTCCCCACTGGAACCCAGGGAAGCCACCCATGCTGCTAGATATACACAGAAATGCAGAATAATCCTCCCCTCATACAAATAATATGAACAGCCCACAAACAAACATACACACAATCTGCACAAACGTAACCCGCTAACAATCTACATACATGCACACAACCCCGCATGCAGCCTCTCACATGCAATACCCCAAACAGCCCACACACACTACCAAACACACAATGTGACATATCCATCCACACACAATTCCACAAGCAGCCCACATTCATAAACTACTAATGAACATATACGCACAAATACAACGATACAAAGCAATTACAGTAAAAATAACACAAGCAGAATACGGCAGCATACACACCTCAATTTAAAAAAATAGGACCGGCATGCTACGGGACATCACACTCCTATATCCGCACAGTGCTGCTAAAAGGTTGCCTACCCCTGCTCTAGGGTCTCGAGTGTCCACTTAATGCTGATTTCGCTAATAGGGTAACAATTTAATTGGGTCTAGATTGATGGCTTGCCACAAGGATAGAAATACACTTATTCAAAATAATTGTTCACTATGTCGCATGGCTCACCTCTCAACTCTAAAGGTGTGGTGATAAATATGTTTGATAACTAGGATGATAAATATTTCATAAATTCTTATGTTTGCATTTACAGTTGACGCCTGTTTTTATTTTCATTTATTTTGAACTCGGATGGTAATTCTATCGGGTTAATCTCAGTAAGAAAATAATGTTTGTTGATTTTTCCTTAAATTATTTTGGCAGACTCAACACGTGTCAGTATTATTAACAGAAATGTATACCTGATGTTGCAATAAGGGAGTGGGGCCACTTTGAATACAGGTTATTTTTGTGGTGAGTGCTGCACTAGACCTCAAGGGAGGAGAGGCAGAGCAACCTCTCTTGGCATGCCAATGCTCAGTCCTACTAAAGTAGTAGATATTAGTATTTTTTAATAAAAAAAAACTAGTAATTTTATTGATTGCATTTTTGAGTTTGCCTTTTGTTCAACGTACCCTCACTACTTTTGCTGTGTTCTAGAATGTACAATAAAGGCACTGTCTTCAGCAGAGTGACTAATTCAACATACGGAAGAAGAACCGCAAAATCCACCAGGTAGCTTTTTAGAAATTATAAAAACAGGAGTCTCTGTCAACAATGTAACTATGGATACTGTCAAGGTAAAACCCTACTCTCACAATACTGAGAGGGGGGGCACCATCTAACTTTAAGAGATCCTGTGCATGCATTTACATTATGTCTCCAATATAATAAAATACTTGCATTTTTTATTTATTCATTTTATTGGCATTTTTAGAGCGCCAACATATTCCACAGCGCTGTACAAGTTGGAAAGACAACACAATAAGAACGGACCAATACAACAGGTAGAGGGCCCTGCCCGTGAGCTTACAATCTTAAGGTTAAATCATTCATCTGATACGATTAAATGTAACAAATATTCAATGAAGCAGTAGATCTCTCACGTTCAATTGGTTTCCTCTCCTGACTGCTAACATTGCGCCAATCTACCCAGAGCACAGAGTTTATGATACACTGACAATAAATATCCATTAATAAATACAGAGAATAGGGAGAAACCCTGCAATTTCATGTGTATTAAATACTGCTGACATTTACATACCTGCCCAAAAAATAAATATATGTATATTCCTTGCAAAATAATAATTAAAAACAATAAAGGTAATTAGCATACTTTAAATACAACATAATGCAATTGGAGTTTTTGAGATAAAACAGAAATCTCCCAGATAATCTCCGTGTTTTGTCCAATACACCTTTAAATTATAGCGTCTCTTCTCACCACATTCCAAAACACAAAACGCAAGCAATCTTTCTTGCACATTCATTTATGGTGATGTCTGTAGGTAAATAAATTAGAAAGTATGTTCTAATAGCATTAAATAATTTTCAAAGTTTATTAAATTAAGGTCTTATGATTAAAAAAAAAAAAAAAAAAAGCTATGAAAGTGACGGTGTCCCTTAAAGAAGTCACGGTGGTCTGCTCCTGTCTCACGCAAATTGTTCCTTCAGTCTGCCTTACAGTTAGTGAACCTTCGTATTCTATAGCTATTGTATCAGTCATTTTTAAAATTCAAGTATATAATTAGTATAATACACTATATCAGATGTCTTCCATTCTGGATACGTTACTTACATTTTCTATTATCTCATCCCAGATCCTATAAGCAGGGCCCTTGTTATCTCTTATTTTTTTCATAGTTAAATTTGTTAAACACCTCTATGTTTTGTATTGTACAGCGCTACAGAATATGCTATGTAATATGTAAATAAAATTATAGTTTAGCTGGAAACTCCCTAGATCCCCCTTGAGGTTTCATTTTTACATCCTGTGCTCCGAAATCTGGAATTGCACAATTACATGATAATTAGGCGTGTAAATGGAGCAGATCAAAGTTAAGACTTATGAATACGTATGAGCTTACTACATAGAAAACAAAGGGAGAGAGTTAGTTGCGTACTCAGCTAAAAAGAACACAACCTCTCCATTCCTAGACAAAACCTAGACAGATTAATTCCTAGCAGGTTATTCAGAGAAGTGAGAATTCAAAGTGAATTTAAAATCTAGGTCAACTAGATTAACTGCAAAAATTCTCTATGCAACCTATTCGTTTAGTTTGGCCTTACAGGAGAATAATAGCATTCCTTTGATATAAAGTTCAGCCCTTAAATCTGTGGCCTTAATTCAACATTATAGAGTTAGGAATACAAACATGTATTCCTAATGTTATAGTATTCCCTTAACTATTTAATTAGAGTTTGAAAAGTATTACTTATCTTTCTTCCCTGCCACTCTGCCTCAATGGCTAAGATCCTCAAGATTGATGATCTCAGCCAAACCAGTGGCTTTCGGGAAGATAGCCACTAGAGGTGCGTTGAAATCCTGCAACAAAACATTGTAGTTTCTACAGGGCCACAATTAAGTAGCCTGGGTGTCTTTATTGGTCCTTTAAATTTGAAATCCACTTTGAATTCCCACTTAAGTAAATAAACATTATGTATTTATTTATAAAATATGACATCTCTGCCATGATGGGGTGTTTAAAACTCAGATTTGTCGGCATAATTTTTTTCAGATCCACTGTTAATTCACCACAACTTGCTGTTTAGCCATGCCTCCCATCAATTTCGGGGCCCTTTACCAATTTTATCCTAGGGACACCAGAGAACGGTCCTTTGGCAACCCAGCGCATGCACATCATTAGATGTACTCACTCTGTGAATGGGCTGTAGCACCGGACAGAGAGTGCCTTAGCAAGTTCCTAGGTTAGGTACTAGCCAGACAGCTCACTTCAGGGGCAGACTGACCACTTGGGTAATTCGGTCATGAACTGAGGGCCTGAGTAAGTCAGGGGTCTGGCTGAACAGCCAAACTTTGACTTAGTGGGGAGAACCAGAAGGGCAACACTCCCCAGACATATTCCATCAATAAAATGACACACACACACACACACTGTGACAAGAGGGGGGGACCTTAACATGACCAGTCAGCCAGCTCTTGGGCCCCCCCATAACACAAGGCTAAAAAGGCATTTGGGGGGGATTTGTAGTGAATGCAGAGTGTGTGTTGGTGTGTAGTGAATGCAGTGTGTGTGTTAGTGTAGTGAATGCAGAGTGTGTGTCAGTGTAATGAATATAGTGTGTGTGTTAGTGTAGTGAATGCAGAGTGTGTGTTAGTGTGTGTTTACTAGTGTATGCATGTTGTGTAAACTGAGCATTCCCCCCACATAAAATGTAATAACTGTTATTCCCCCATCCCTGCTTCTTACCTGGTTCAGGAAGGGGGGAGATTCCATTCCCTGATGGTCCAGTGGCATAGTGGGGCCCCCTGGCTCCCTGTATTTGCAGAGGGGGCCCAGCAGTCTGCATCTGTATGATAAAGCTCTTCCCTCTCTCCAACTCCCGCGAGCGTGGCGTGCGTGCCGTACAGACCATTGCCATGGTAACCCGTGGAAAAGTTCTGACGGCCGCGGGT
Source organism: Pelobates cultripes (assembly GCA_933207985.1). Classification (NCBI taxonomy): domain Eukaryota; kingdom Metazoa; phylum Chordata; class Amphibia; order Anura; family Pelobatidae; genus Pelobates; species Pelobates cultripes. The sequence goes on from OW240923.1 coordinate 103,849,426, forward strand.
CTCGCTATAGTGCAGAGAGGGAATGTGACAACCCCCTTATGGCGGCCCTGCAACCACTACAGAC
>OW240923.1:103849589-103990660 GCA_933207985.1 Pelobates cultripes
CCAGACATGTTAGGCATATGTGGAAATTGAGGAGAGGGAAAAAAAAAAAAAAAAATTTATTATATAGCTATATAATTTAATTGTATGCGTTTATATACAGGCATTTATACCTATGCGGGTATGCAGGTCACACAATGCTTCACCGCACCATACAGGGGGCATTAATACCAGGCTAAGCGCTAATACTCACAGACCACTTAGCAAGCCATAGAGTGGGTCGACTCGGGGTACACACCCCACAGGAAGGAAGTTCGGACTTCCCCCTCCACAGGTACCAGGAGTACCTAGGCCGAGAATGGCACACCTGTTTATTGTATATATGTTTTATATGTTTTCCCAGTTATTACCTTGTCCCACCCCCCACCCCGGTCTCGTGGAGACTTGCCACCCCATGTCCAGACCCCAATACCTACAGGGAGTACACACAGCTGATCCAACACAATGGGCCTCAGTCCCTGCAAAGGTACCACAGCCCACCTACCCATCCCTAACCCAGCGAGTGAATTATGCCCGATTCCTACCCTCACCTCAGGGAAGGTCGCTCGACTTGATGCTGCTGGGACGAGCGAACCCCCCGCATTGGTCTTTAATTCCACGGATGACCCTTATAAAAGTCATTGGGTATAAACCCCCATGAAAATTTTCTCTCTCAATGTAAGAGGGTTAAACCTACCGGTTAAGAGACACCAGCTATATAGAGAACTCAAGAGGACAGATGCGGACGTTATCTGTCTCCAAGAGACACACTACAGAACTGACGGTTATATCCCACCGACGACTTTGGACTACCCACACCAATACCACGCGACGTCCCCCACAAAGTCCAAAGGGACATCTATACTAATCTCTAAGCAAGTAGCATTTAACATGATCTCCGTAGAGGTAGACACCAATGGGAGATACATAATACTGAAATGCTCAATTAACAACATGACGTATACAATCACCAATATATACGCACCCAATACATTACAAGGAACGTTTCTGAGACAGGTGCTACAGAGAACTGAATCGATCCGCGAAGGAGTGTCAGTTATCTGTGGAGACTTTAATCATGTTTGGGACCCAAAACTGGACACTAACACTTCCCAACACAGCCCACGATATAAAATACTGCATAGACAGTGCAAAAAGCTACAGAAGACCCTCTCCCTACACCACTATTATGATACCTGGCGGATATCCCACGCTTCGGAACGTACATACACTCACTTCTCCCACGTACATAACACGTACTCGAGGATAGATGGGTTTCTCATACATGGCCAGAGCCTAAACCAAATCACAGACTGTGTCATAGGACAGATTACATGGTCGGACCACGCACCGGTTACACTGTCAGTAAGAGACCAATATGACTATAAACACCGCAGCCCATGGAGGCTGAATGCCTCCCTGTTGAATGATCCGTCATTCAAGAAAGAGGTAGAGGAGACCTTAACCAACTACTTCACTGAGAACGCTACCCCAGATATATCCCAGGGCACCCTATGGGCGGCACATAAATCTGTAGTCAGGGGTATCTTTATCAGGAGGGCGTCCTACTTACGTAGGAAATCCTCCGCCCAGACCACACAATGGCAGAAGGAATTGTACCAATTAAACACACAAAACCAAATCTCCCCTTCTGCTGAGCTAAAATTACAAATCACCACTATTATAAACAAGCTACACCAAAAAGCAATAGAACAAACAGGATATATGCTACAGAGGTTGAAAATTAATCAATACACACAAGGGAACAAAGCTAGTAGACTATTAGCTAGGAGACTGCAAGAACGAAGGGCGAGCCAGAAAATAGCTTTTCTTGTATCCCATACGGGAGAGAAGAAAATGATACCCAGAGACATATGCAATGAATTTGCCAACTATTACGCCGACTTGTACAACATCAACAAACATGACACCACATTCCAGCCCACAGCGGAACACATAAATAAGTACTTGGACACGATTGATCTCCCAAGAATCACGACCCAACAGGCGACCGATCTCATTAGACCCATCACAGAGGAAGAACTCCATACCATAATAAAACAGCTACCTAATGGCAAAGCCCCAGGCCCGGATGGACTTGACAATGCATACTACAAACAATTCCACCACATACTGACACCCCACCTGGTGCGCACATTCACAGAGGCGACGGCTGTACAGAAATTACCACCAGACACGCTCTTGGCCCACATCATAACGTTACAGAAACCAGGGAAGCCTCCCACCACCCCACAAAATTTCAGACCCATATCCCTGCTTAACACCGACGCGAAAATATTTGCCAAACTATATGCGATGAGATTGAGCAGTCTTCTACCTCAGATAATCCACAAAGACCAAGTTGGGTTTGTGTTAGGGAGACAGGGAGCGGACAACACACGCAAGGTCCTGAATATACTGCACAGTTTACCCAAACTACACAAGGGGGGAGGGATTGTCATCTCCCTAGATGCCGAAAAGGCATTCGACCGCCTGCACTGGGGGTTCCTGGAGGCAGTCCTGACAAAATTCGGAATACCAGGAGAATTCAGAGCCGCGGTCAAAGCGTTATATAGCGCTCCGACAGCCCAGGTACTCAACGCAGGTTTCCTTTCTAACCCGTTTAGTATCTCAAATGGCACGAGACAGGGATGTCCCCTGTCTCCCTTGTTATACGTTCTGGCCTTAGAGCCACTGGCAACAAAGATTAGGCAACATGACTCTATCCACGGGGTACGGATTGGGGATAAGGAATATAAAGCCAACTTATTCGCGGATGACGTGCTCCTGACCCTAACACAACCACTGATTTCACTGCCAAACCTACTGACTATCATAAAAGAATATGGAGACAGCTCCTACTACAAACTAAATGTGACAAAAACTCAAGCCATGGGGATTGGGATGTCTGATGCCGTCCTACAGGTATTGCGAGAGAAGTTCGTAATGGACTGGAGGACGGACAGCGTCTCTTTCCTGGGACTTCAATTAACAAAGACAATGGGGGGACTATTTAAGGCCAACTACGAAGCCCTACAAAAAGAGATAGAGGCCAGTTTAGCCTCATGGGGAGATAAATACCTCTCCTGGCTGGGCAGGATGGCTGCATTTAAAATGTCTATCCTCCCCAAATTACAATACTTATTTCGAACTCTCCAAATAGATCTTCCAACCTCCTACTTAACCAAAACACAGGCGATACTTACTAAATTCGTATGGGCACGTAAACGAGTGAGAATAGCTGCCAAACACCTGTATAGACCCACTTACCAAGGGGGTCTAGCCCTACCAAATATCAAAATATATTATCAGGCGTCGTTACTAGCCCCAGTGCTAGGGTTCCAATCCCCAACACAGGTCCCGCAATGGCTGGAAATAGAAAACCATTGGCTTCAAGGGACAGACCTCCGCAGCCTGTTGTGGGTACCTAAAACACTACGCTCCCACCAACCCAACATATTACCCACCACGAAAACATTACTGAGGACTTGGGACAGAACACACAAATCACTGCTCTCTGCGACACCGTGGTCACCGGCAACACCTCTATCATGCTTACATGTAGCAAACAACACATTTGACCATAGGGAATGGACGAGGAGAGGCTGCACACATGTGAGAGACTTACTGGAAGGACGACAGATAGTCCCATTCCCCATCATTAAAGAGAGATTCGAACTGCCCCCCAGATCGATATTCCCGTATCTCCAACTAAAATCCATGCTAGGGGCCCAAAAGTCCACAGTAGAGGGGGAGACCACACTCACGGAGTTTGAAAGGACTTGTTTAAACCCAAAGCAGAAGAGGGGCCTGATTTCCCTGTGCTACACACTCCTAAATGGAGGAGATCCCGTACACAAAGACAGATTTAGTACAGCGTGGCAGGCAGACATTGGGAAGCACTTCGAGGCCACCCAATGGAGACGCGCCACCACGGCACACAAAGGAAAGACCACATGCACATCCCATCTAGAATTAATGCGCAAGATATATTACAGGTGGTACATGGTGCCAGTAAAACTGGCAAAAATTTACCCAGGAACCTCAGCCGAGTGCTGGAGATGTGGGGAACCAGAAGGCTCGATGTATCACATATGGTGGACGTGTGTAACACTTAGACCCTATTGGGAGATGGTTGAAAGGTTACTTAATGAGATACTAGAGGATAATATTACACTCACCCCAGAAATGGGCCTACTGTTCATGAACATAGATAGATTCCAGGGCAGCGAGACAATTCTAGTCTTTCACATCCTAATAGCGACACTGACTCTTATAGCCAGAGAATGGAAGTCAGACAAGGCACCGACGAAAACAGCCCTAACGAGACAGATATCCACCAATTTACATTACGAACTCATAGCCAGGAAAAACTTGGGAAACAAGCGCAAGTTTGAGGAAGCGTACAGTAGGTGGGAGGACAAAAACGCGTCCCAGGAGATAGGAGACAGAGACGGAGACTAGCCCACTGTCACAGACCCAGCCCGACATGTAGAATTTACATAGCAAGCGTACAAGAATCCCTCAAGACTGAGGGGAGCCCAGGGACTTGGACCCCCAGGGGAAGAGCGAGAACAGACAGGAATCACCGGAAACACCAGAGAACGGCAGGGAAACGATAAGAATATAGCGAGTATAGAATAGAACAAAACCGGTAGGGAAAGAGGGCATATCACAGTCTTTCCCCCCCCTAAACCCCCCCCCCCCACAGCCCACTTCCCCCCCCCCCTATGCAGGGAACGGCAAGCTAGTTCAAAGGCAAACTTCCAGAGAGTACAAAGGATCGCTTCAGGGAAACCTAAACAGAGATGATAGATAGCGGGGCGGCTAAGCAGGTCCCTGAGCAGAGACAGGAGGACGAGGCGAATGCAGACAAAGGGCAGGCTAGTCCGCTGTGAAACAGAGGAATATAGGCGAAGTCACATAGGAAGCTACATAAGATTTTACATGTGATGCTGCATATGATGTTATACACGATGTTATGTACTATGTTAAACTGGAAGTTATGTAAAACGAGATGTGGGATGTTCCCCCCCCCCCCCTTTCTTCCTTCTGTATCCCAAGTTTGCTTCACAAGTGAAAATAAAAATTGTCAAATTGGAAAAAAAAAAAGATACAAAGGCAGAATTCATTTCGCAAATATGGAGTAGTAACCGGTAAGGAAAAATAGAAACATTGTTTAATTTCTCGTCTTTTTTGTATGCTTTCTCTATGCTTAGTGCCAGGTGTGAAGGGCTAATAGCAATGACTGACCGGGAGCTAAGATGGAGGAACCCAGCTGCAGGAAAAAGTGTGGATTTCTACATGTAATTTTATTTTTTACACCACACAAGTAAAAATCCAAGGGAAGTGGCAGCTCCCCTTTAAGAAAAGTCGGAACTATATTCCTTGTATTCCATATCTAGCAAGCAAGTAAAAACTGCCTGTTATCATAGTTCGCATATCCTCTGGGATAACTTGATGACCAATGATGACCCCTACTTCCTCATTTCGTATACTAGTGGCGCTCTCCCGATATTAGTTTCCCCTTGTGGGACTATATGTAAAACCGTTTTAACCATTAGCTTCACATAATTAAGGTGAGGTTTAAAATTAGTATTAGGAACTAATTTATCCTCACCCAATTATTATTCTAACTGTAACCCTAGAAATAGTACAAATAGTGGATGGCAGATAACAGGAAAGGTCTACAAACCCTTCAATGTATGGATCATTAAATTAAGTATGGCAGAATCTTTGAATTTGTCTTTTATTGCTTGAGTCTAACCAACTTACCAACCATTTGGTGACTACAGTCATTACACAGAAATGTAATTTGTAGGAATATTAGATCCAACTTGTAAACATATATTTGTAAATTTGATGGGACATAAACTCCTAAAAGAATGCCTTGTGATTATTTTTTATAATAAGGGCAGAACTTGTGATTATTTTTTTTACAGTAAGGGCATTAGTCAACAACCAGAACTGATTTATGTTTATTTTTATTAAGGAATTAGAGAATCATTTTGTCTGAAAGCCAGGCAGCAAAAGCTTTGTGTCTATCTGGGTCAGCCTGTCTAATGCATCTGGGGGTAGCATGTTGTGTCTGCTGACACGAGACGCAAACAAAAGTTGCATAAAAATGTGATATTGCCAGCCAGGAAGTGAGTATTCTACCTGGCTGATTGACAGCCTATGGAGGTGGTTCTACACACAGAAAAAAAAAAGTACATTTTTTTCAGAATTACATATTTTGAAAAAGAAAACTCTAAAAAGACAGACTATTTGCACCATGACCACTTCAGTAAGATGAAATGGTTATGGTACACAGTGCAACTTTTTAATGTCAAGCTATAAAGAGGAGCTCCAAGGGTAATAGACCCTCCAAGCATCTTGTTGCACATGCCCTCTTCCAGTTGAACCCTCTGTTATCCCATATCCCTCTGTTATCCCATGTATATGTATGGAATGCATTACCAATGATTTAACAAAAAGGTGGCACCGTGATTATGCAAGTTCATTTACTTTAAATAAAATAAGGAAGTAAGAATCAGGGATTGTTAACCAGTATGTGTTAACTGTCAATTAAGATGGTGAAATTTTGTTTCGGTTATGTAAATGAATGGTTACACCCCACAAAAAGTGACGTTATTAGCAGTCTTGAAAAACAATACTTTAGTAAAAGGATAATAATAAAAAAATAGTAAATTCAGTCTTTTAGAGTTACAATACGTAAAAAAGTAAATTGTAACAATTTGTATTCAATATATACAGTTGTTGTTGCTGCTGCACATTAAACAGACACACGCAATTCCTGGGACTCAGTCCTGATATTGTTTTTTTGGCATCCCGAGTGAGTATCAAGCTGTATGATGTTGCAGTATAAGATGAAGTTAGATGCGCTGCTGGATAAAGGATCTAGCTAGGGGAACAGCTTCCAGGCGTGGCTTCTCAATTGAGAAAGCCACCGGAGCAGAGAAATGCAGAGCGGAGAAATGCTTCTGGAAGCAGTTCCCCATTACTCCTATCCAGATCCTTTATCCAGCAGCGCATCTAACGTCATCTTTTTTTTTTAATCTTTTGCTATCTACTCTCTAGTTTAGTATTTTTATCCTGTCCCTATTACATCACTTAAAACAGAAGGCAATGAAGATCTCACCAGCTCCACGGGCATGAACCACTCTCTCTGGAATGCGTTCCCTGGAAAAATGAGCCATTTCCTCCGTGAACTGCATATCTTGCAAAAGAATTGGCCCCCGAGCTCCAGCAGTCAAGGAACTTGTTGCCACTCCAATAGGATGGCCAGTGTTTGTTGTCAGTGTTTCAGGCTGTGGAGAAATGTTTTTTGAAAATGATCAATGACAAGGTTTGCTAAATTGCATTAATATTACTCAAAATGGGATTTCTATGCAATATTATTGAGTAGAGAAACTAGAACACGTTGTTTGTAGTTCTTCCTCAGAATGGGGAAATAAAGGGCTCTGCATTTCCCCTCGCTAACATAATTTAGGATTGTATTACAAACATAAAACTGGTGAGTACTTACAGTATATAATCTTCAGGAGGAGACACGAAAATTATCCCCATTAAATTTGAGTGACAAATGCAAATACTGTGAAGATGTTAAAATTTAACCGTATAATTTGTTCATTTAATACAGGAAAGGCCCGATCCAACACTCATTTAAAATTCTCTTAAAATAACACTTAACAATATAACTAACAAAATTAAATGGAGTAAGGTACTTACACAGCTAAAATCACTGTTTTGTAGATATGCCTCTAATTAAGCTTTTCTAACTGGGGATATATATAAATATATATAAAAAACAAAAAAAACAGGAAGTAACAGGAACGTTTGTCAGCCAGGGAGGTGCAACAGAATTATTTTAGAAAAGTGTAACGTTCTATTGAAAAGTGTACTTTTTGTAAAATTTAAAAGATTACACATTCTTTACATCTAAAGTGCATCAACAGATTTCGTCTAAGGCAAATAAAAGGTTTTTTTACTGTAGGAAGAATAAGGATGTGGAATTCTCTGCCTGAAGTAGTGGTTTTATCAGAGTCCATACAGATGTTCAAACAGCTGCTAGATCCATACTTGCAAAAACAGAATACTCAAGGATATAATTTTTCAATGTAGGTTAATAGCTGCTTGATCCAAGGATAAATCTGACTGCCCTTCTGGGGTCAAGAAGGATTTTTTTTTCTAGTTTGTTGCAAAATTGGAAGTGCTTCAAACAGTTTTTTTTTTTTTTTTGATCAACAGCAATAAAACAGATTGAGGAAGGCTGAACTTGATGGACGTAAGTCTCTTCAGCTATGTAACTATTTAACAGGCTAAAATACTCTAGGGCAGGGGTAGGCAACCTACGGCACTAGTGCCATGCACGGCACTCGATGTGTATCAGGGGTCCCAGTAATACTTCAGATATCTGCTAATACAAAGAGGTGGTGAAGGACAATCCTCCATTTAAGGATTGCAGAACGTAGAGGAAGTGATCTCAGATCACTTCCTCCCAGCACTTGTGAATGGGAATCCACACCGTAGTAAAGCAGCCCGCAGCTGCTGTTGCAGCTCCTATCCTTGACCTGTACCTGGGTAGCCTGGTCCCCACTGGAACCCAGGGAAGCCACCCACGCTGCTAGATATACACAGAAATGCAGAATAATCCTCCCCTCATACAAATAATATGAACAGCCCACAAACAAACATACACACAATCCGCACAAACGTAACCCGCTAACAATCTACATACATGCACACAACCCCGCATGCAGCCTCTCACATGCAATACCCCAAACAGCCCACACACACTACCAAACACACAATGTGACATATCCATCCACACACAATTCCACAAGCAGCCCATATTCATAAACTACTAATGAACATATACGCACAAATACAACGATACAAAGCAATTACAGTAAAAATAACACAAGCAGAATACGGCAGCATACACACCTCAATTTAAAAAAATAGGACCGGCATGCTACGGGACATCACACTCCTATATCGGCACAGTCCTGCTAAAAGGTTGCCTACCCCTGCTCTAGGGTCTTGAGTGTCCATTTAATGCTGATTTTGCTAATAGGGTAACAATTTAATTGGGTCTAGATTGATGGCTTGCCACAAGGATAGAAATACACTTATTCAAAATAATTGTTCACTATGTCGCATGGCTCACCTCTCAACTCTAAAGGTGTGGTGATAAATATGTTTGATAACTAGGATGATAAATATTTCATAAATTCTTATGTTTGCATTTACAGTTGACGCCTGTTTTTATTTTCATTTATTTTGAACTCGGATGGTAATTCTATCGGGTTAATCTCAGTAAGAAAATAATGTTTGTTGATTTTTCCTTAAATTATTTTGGCAGACTCAACACGTGTCAGTATTATTAACAGAAATGTATACCTGATGTTGCAATAAGGGAGTGGGGCCACTTTGAATACAGGTTATTTTTGTGGTGAGTGCTGCACTAGACATCAAGGGAGGAGAGGCAGAGCAACCTCTCTTGGCATGCCAATGCTCAGTCCTACTAAAGTAGTAGATATTAGTATTTTTTAATAAAAAAAAACTAGTAATTTTATTGATTGCATTTTTGAGTTTGCCTTTTGTTCAACGTACCCTCACTACTTTTGCTGTGTTCTAGAATGTACAATAAAGGCACTGTCTTCAGCAGAGTGACTAATTCAACATACGGAAGAAGAACCGCAAAATCCACCAGGTAGCTTTTTAGAAATTATAAAAACAGGAGTCTCATACTGTCAACAAAGTAACTATGGATACTGTCAAGGTAAAACCCTACTCTCACAATACTGAGAGGGGGGGGCACCATCTAACTTTAAGAGATCCTGTGCATGCATTTACATTATGTCTCCAATATAATAAAATACTTGCATTTTTTATTTATTCATTTTATTGGCATTTTTAGAGCGCCAACATATTCCACAGCGCTGTACAAGTTGGAAAGACAACACAATAAGAACGGACCGATACAACAGGTAGAGGGCCCTGCCCGTGAGCTTACAATCTTAAGGTTAAATCATTCATCTGAAACGATTAAATGTAACAAATATTCAATGAAGCAGTAGATCTCTCACGTTCAATTGGTTTCCTCTCCTGACTGCCAACATTGCGCCAATCTACCCAGAGCACAGAGTTTATGATACACTGACAATAAATATCCATTAATAAATACAGAGAATAGGGAGAAACCCTGCAATTTCATGTGTATTAAATACTGCTGACATTTACATACCTGCCCAAAAAATAAATATATGTATATTCCTTGCAAAATAATAATTAAAAACAATAAAGGTAATTAGCATACTTTAAATACAACATAATGCAATTGGAGTTTTTGAGATAAAACAGAAATCTCCCAGATAATCTCCGTGTTTTGTCCAATACACCTTTAAATTATAGCGTCTCTTCTCACCACATTCCAAAACACAAAACGCAAGCAATCTTTCTTGCACATTCATTTATGGTGATGTCTGTAGGTAAATAAATTAGAAAGTATGTTCTAATAGCATTAAATAATTTTCAAAGTTTATTAAATTAAGGTCTTATGATTAAAAAAAAAAAAAAAAAAGCTATGAAAGTGACGGTGTCCCTTAAAGAAGTCACGGTGGTCTACTCCTGTCTCACGCAAATTGTTCCTTCAGTCTGCCTTACAGTTAGTGAACCTTCGTATTCTATAGCTATTGTATCAGTCATTTTTAAAATTCAAGTATATAATTAGTATAATACACTATATCAGATGTCTTCCATTCTGGATACGTTACTTACATTTTCTATTATCTCATCCCAGATCCTATAAGCAGGGCCTTTGTTATCTCTTATTTTTTTCATAGTTAAATTTGTTAAACACCTCTATGTTTTGTATTGTACAGCGCTACAGAATATGCTATGTAATATGTAAATAAAATTATAGTTTAGCTGGAAACTCCCTAGATCCCCCTTGAGGTTTCATTTTTACATCCTGTGCTCCGAAATCTGGAATTGCACAATTACATGATAATTAGGCGTGTAAATGGAGCAGATCAAAGTTAAGACTTATGAATACGTATGAGCTTACTACATAGAAAACAAAGGGAGAGAGTTAGTTGCGTACTCAGCTAAAAAGAACACAACCTCTCCATTCCTAGACAAAACCTAGACAGATTAATTCCTAGCAGGTTATTCAGAGAAGTGAGAATTCAAAGTGAATTTAAAATCTAGGTCAACTAGATTAACTGCAAAAATTCTCTATGCAACCTATTCGTTTAGTTTGGCCTTACAGGAGAATAATAGCATTCCTTTGATATAAAGTTCAGCCCTTAAATCTGTGGCCTTAATTCAACATTATAGAGTTAGGAATACAAACATGTATTCCTAATGTTATAGTATTCCCTTAACTATTTAATTAGAGTTTGAAAAGTATTACTTATCTTTCTTCCCTGCCACTCTGCCTCAATGGCTAAGATCCTCAAGATTGATGATCTCAGCCAAACCAGTGGCTTTCGGGAAGATAGCCACTAGAGGTGCGTTGAAATCCTGCAACAAAACATTGTAGTTTCTACAGGGCCACAATTAAGTAGCCTGGGTGTCTTTATTGGTCCTTTAAATTTGAAATCCACTTTGAATTCCCACTTAAGTAAATAAACATTATGTATTTATTTATAAAATATGACATCTCTGCCATGATGGGGTGTTTAAAACTCAGATTTGTCGGCATAATTTTTTTCAGATCCACTGTTAATTCACCACAACTTGCTGTTTAGCCATGCCTCCCATCAATTTCGGGGCCCTTTACCAATTTTATCCTAGGGACACCAGAGAACGGTCCTTTGGCAACCCAGCGCATGCACATCATTAGATGTACTCACTCTGTGAATGGGCTGTAGCACCGGACAGAGAGTACCTTAGCAAGTTCCTAGGTTAGGTACTAGCCAGACAGCTCACTTCAGGGGCAGACTGACCACTTGGGTAAATCGGTCATGAACTGAGGGCCTGAGTAAGTCAGGGGTCTGGCTGAACAGCCAAACTTTGACTTAGTGGGGAGAACCAGAAGGGCAACACTCCCCAGACATATTCCATCAATAAAATGACACACACACACACACACTGTGACAAGAGGGGGGACCTTAACATGACCAGTCAGCCAGCTCTTGGGCCCCCCCATAACACAAGGCTAAAAAGGCATTTGGGGGGGATTTGTAGTGAATGCAGAGTGTGTGTTGGTGTGTAGTGAATGCAGTGTGTGTGTTAGTGTAGTGAATGCAGAGTGTGTGTCAGTGTAATGAATATAGTGTGTGTGTTAGTGTAGTGAATGCAGAGTGTGTGTTAGTGTGTGTTTACTAGTGTATGCATGTTGTGTAAACTGAGCATTCCCCCCACATAAAATGTAATAACTGTTATTCCCCCATCCCTGCTTCTTACCTGGTTCAGGAAGGGGGGAGATTCCATTCCCTGATGGTCCAGTGGCATAGTGGGGCCCCCTGGCTCCCTGTATTTGCAGAGGGGGCCCAGCAGTCTGCATCTGTATGATAAAGCTCTTCCCTCTCTCCAACTCCCGCGAGCGTGGCGTGCGTGCCGTACAGACCATTGCCATGGTAACCCGTGGAAAAGTTCTGACGGCCGCGGGTCTCGCTATAGTGCAGAGAGGGAATGTGACAACCCCCTTATGGCGGCCCTGCAACCACTACAGACCTTATGCCTCCCTGCATCCACTCCAGCCCCTATGGTCTCCTGCACCCACATTAACACCGAGTCCCTCCCCTGCACCCACTACAGCTACTATACCTTCCTGCACCCACTACAACCCCTATATATGTATTAACCCCTTAAATGTAAATCTGGCCCTATTTGTGGTACCTGTGGGATTGGGAGTCATGACTGCTTGGCTCTCACACAGGGTGCTGGGCAGCGTGCACATTATATCTGCATGAGCGGTGCACAAAATAAAAAGTAGTAGTAGCCAAAAACCCTTGCACCAGAAGGGGGCTCTTGATTTCCTATTGCCCGGGGGCCTCATGAGCTGTCAGTCTGCCCCTGGGCCTGCTCGCCTATTCTGATCTCACACTTGTCAATGTTGGATTTTGCTAATAACCCCCAAGTCTATTTCTCCTGCAGAAAAAAACAGGAATCAGGAGAACACTATCCGTAGCAAAGCATATTCATTATTACATTATGTCTCACATTATTATTACATTAAGTCTCTGTCTCTATTTAACAGCAAATGCAAAAAAACAAAACTGAAATAATAAAATCATGTTGCACCTCTGATCTAAATCACAACAGTAGTTTAGAGAACATCCCGAGAGTCAGCGGCGTACATACCGCGGTCGCAGGGGTCGCAGCTGCGACCGGGCCCGGCACTCCAGGGGGCCCGGCCGTCCTGCGGACCCCCGCGACCAGGTACCAGGCCTGCTGCCACATTTTGAGGCCCTGGCCAACGCGGCAAACCGCCGGGGCCGCATATGGACGGGTCCATCGGGTGGCCCATGCTGTTAGGGCCACCCAATAGCTATGGATTGTGAGGGGGCCCGGTCAGCGCTGGGCCCTTTAAGAGCGCAACCAGGCCCCCTGTGATTACATTAGAGCTGGGAGGAAGTGATTCCCCGGTCACTCCTCCCAGCATACTGAGAGCTCACGCGGGAGGAAGGAGTAGGAGGAGGAGGTAGTCAGATTGGTAACTTTGACTCCCATCAGGCTGAGCCACCACTGGACCCCAGGGAAAGTAACAAGGTAGGAAACATTTTGTGTATGTGTTTCTCTGTATGTATGTGTGTCTGTGTATGTGTGTGTCTCTGTGTGTGTGTGTGTGTGTGTCTGTGTATGTGTGTGTGTCTCTGTGTGTGTGTTTCTCTGTATGTGTGTGTGTGTATTAGTTTCGCACCGGAGCCCCATGGATTGTGTGTATGCCACTGCCGAGAGTTATATAAAGTGTTTGGATACAAAGAGGTTTATATTCACAGGGTTATTCACAAAACTGTGAATTGTCGGAATCCAAAATAAATTAATAATTCTCATCTATGTTTTCAGTTTGAAATTCCCTTTAATTTCTAGACAATTTCCATTTTAGTCATTAATCCTGTAAGTGAGTATTGTTTTATGTGTCTGTTGCAAACAGTCCAAAAGATTTGGATTTAAAAATAACCCAACAGTTTGGGGATTAAGTAATAAATTACAGGGAATCAGGATTCTTGGAGATGAACTTTAAAGAGAAACTATCATATTAAAGAGGAGTATTTTTAAACCCAGCAAATTAAATAAAATTAGCCATTGCTTATATTGTACAATTCTGTATATGACGTGACTATGGGTTATTATATTTTATATACTTTATATTTATTTTTACAAGACCGTTGTGATGTAGTGATCTTAGTAAGTTTAGTATATTTTTTTATGAAAACATATAAAACCTTTAAGTCGTATATAACAAATGAACAGCTCAAGTAACATGTACATTTACCGTATGTGGTGGATTTAATAAAGGTTTTATTTAAATTATGCAAATTGCTATTTAAAGCATATAGTCAGACAGCATGCTTAAACAGGAACTATCAGCTTTCAAATTATTTCACAACTCAACACAATCTATCTATAGGGTTGTGCTAATTTAGATTTATTTTAAATTTTGATTTAAATGAAAAGGCACATTATGGCATATGATGCAAATCTAAGAAATCCCATGGTGCTTTGTGCACTATCCTGGTGACAGTGTACATTTTGCATTGCGGGAACTATGCCCTAACCCACATTCACGCCTGTGGCAGTATTACAGAGATGGCCCAAGGGACCGTACACTTGCAACTCATGGTGTACTGTAGTAGATGCCAGGGCTGGTAAGGGAGTAAAAAGTGGAGGAATAAGAGGTAAGATCCACCCCCCCTTCTCCACAAGCTTTTAAAATCATGTTATACTGTTTAGGACATCGGAGAAAAACAAAGCCTATTTTAAAATAAATTTCATCACAAAGACTCAGAACATCAGAGAAAAGATAAAAGACCTTTATTTCATAACTGATTTTATGTAAGAATATATATATATACATATATATATATATATATATATATATATATATGTATATATATATATATATATTAATGTTGAAATCAAGTAGCTTAAACAGGTCTATATCCCATTCTTTTAATAGCCTCACCAGTGATAGTGTATCATTTTTTTCTCTAGAGATTGCATGGTTTAATATATGTTCCTAAGGGGTGATATTTATAATTAAAGATGGTCTGTCTTCCACTAGTTCACAGAAGTGCTGTAGAGGTGCGTTTTAATCTTACCTCTGATGCACAAAACTTACACACATACACAATACATCCAAGAAAATATTACTCCCGACAGACAGACAGATGGATAGATAGATAGATTTCTAGTTTGTATATTATTATTATATTAGTTCTTAAACAGACATCAAAGCATTTTGGCAGATTTCCTTTTAAAGGTAACATTGTATATCGAAGAACTCTTATCCATCATGCATAGACTTGCCAGATTCAAATATCATTCTGAACAATTATCCAACTCTTACAAATTCATCTTCGTTTAGAGACAAATAGTAAAACGAAAGATTTACAGATATTGATGAACATTACCTTTGCTGTTGTATTTTCCTGGGACATCTTCTGCTGGTGGCTGGGCACATAGGTGCATTTCCCCGACGACATGTTTGCAAACAAGCGACGTGAGTTTGACAGCGGTGTCTGCATTTTTAACCAGACAAGTACACTGGCCCCTCCTCAATTTATGGGAAGTAAATCCTGCACCTCCCTTCACCACAAGTATGCACAGAGCCCCAGAATTAATTCAATCAATGCAAGGTGATACCATAAAAAAAAAGAAGGGATCTGCACTTTGGTAATGGAAAAATACTAAGGATTAACAATATATTAGTGCTAAGTGCACAGCAGGTGAGATCAGGTGTACAGTGCTCTATGTACAGAGCCGTATGTGCAGAGCAGGTGTACAGTGCTCTGTGTGCAGAGCTCTATGTGCAGAACAGGTGTACAGTGCTGTATGTGCAGAACAGGTGTACAGTGCTGTATATGCAGAGCAGGTATAAAGAGTTATACGTGCATTAGCTGTCACATGTGAGTGTTTACAGGCAGAGCTGCATATGATCAAGGTTACTCTTATAACCCCTTCCTATCAGACTTTGTAGGAATCCATTACCTGTAATACTCTCTGAAGGCCCTACCTATAGGTTTCCGTATGCCAAGACATATAACAATACCCGTGGACCCCGTATCTATAATAATCCTTGTACACACCTTACCGTTAAGAGTCTCTGAAAACAAAGACCTATAAAACTTCTCCTCAATAGAAGACTCCTCATATACTTATACCTCTAACTAGAAGATTTAAATACTTATACTTCTAAACAGAAGACTCCTCGTATATCTATACCTCTAAATAGAATATGCACCTGCACATCTACGTCTTACTCCTTATACACCTTTACCTCTACATATAAGAATATTCAACAGCAACCTATATTGGTCACAATGTACTGTCTGTGTAACCGCTTCCAAAACAACTTACAGCATACTCTATACAAGACTTTTCTATACTGTATATGATAAACTCTCTATAAAATCCCTTCTAATACTGCATACAATGCACTCTCTATGCAACCCCTTCCGAAACAGCATATGATGCACTCTCGATGCAACCCCTTCTATACTGCTTACAATGTACGATGTTTCAAAACCCCTTCCAAAATTGCATCTGATGCACTCTTTTTGCAACCCATCCCTGTTCTAGTTACAAGACATTCTCCCAGAAACCCTTCCCTGTATGAATAACAAAGCACCCCCTTCCTATCAGACTCTGTAGTCACCTCCTACCTATAAAAGTTCTAATAAAAGGTGCTAATATTTTTAAAAGGGTTTGGCAGTTTTTACAATACTTTTAATAACAGATTTAAAAATCTTTTGGCTTTGATGAACGGTAATAAATAATATCAGATTTTGTTTGATTTGAATGCATTTCAAATATTCAATAATTCTTATTAAAAGTTGGTGCAATGTGGTTGCTTAGAATGGTAACTGCCCATTGGATTAACCCATCTTTGTCAGGAAATGTACACATGTGGTGCATGTCGAGCCCTGGCAGAACATAGGCTAAGCTGATCATGACACCGAAGAGAGTAGGCACTCAACAGTCAAGTACTGGAATATCTAATAGACATAAGGACCTTGGAATGACCAGATATCTGCATAGGTGATGCTTTCATCCATATTTATCTCCATCCTTGATATTATAGAAACATAGAATGGGATGTCAGATAAGAACCATTCGGCCCATTTAGTCTGCTCAGTTTTCTAAATATTTTCATTAGTCCCTGGCCTTATCTTATAGTTAGGATAGCCTTATGCCTATCCCACGCATGCTTAAACTCCTTTACTGTGTTAACCTCTACCACTTCAGCTGGAAGGCTATTCCATGCACCCACTACCCTCTCAGTAAAGTAATACTTCCTGATATTATTTGTAAACCTTTGCCCCTCTAATTTAAGATTACGTCCTCTGGTTATGGTAGTTTTTCTTCTTTAAAATATAGTCTCCTCATTTACTGTGTTGATTCCCTTTATGTATTTAAATGATTGTTTCATATCCCCCCTGTCTCATCCTTTTTCTAAGCTATGCATGTTAAGATCCTTAACACCATAAACCCTCGGAATCCTCCAAACTTACTCACTTCTCTGGTAAATGCTTATTATGACTCTGCAAAATAAGTTGTATGACTTAGTGTGCACCACCCACATGGCAAGGTATTGAGCTATCGGCCATTCTTCTTGAGTGACTTTTACATCCTTTTTTTTCTTTGTTTTTTTCTTTCTTTATTTTTTTAACCTGGTCTGTATAGTCTTATGGTATCACTATGTCTACAGGATACTCCAGACATGAAGCCCTTGCATAATGTTGGCCAAATGGAGATGGTCACTCAAAGTCAAGAGCAGGGAAGTACATCCATACAACAAGCAGGGAATGGCAACAATGGAGCTGTCCAATTACAGAGGTAGTGAGGTACCAAAGGTAAAAAAAAACAGCAATGGTTCATGGCCAGAGATCAACCAACGAAATAAAAGGACCATTCAAGGAGCAGGAGCCAAGGAACTTGAAGGACACACTGCAGACAAGAAGTGAGAGAGCTCAGCAACAATATTCCATTGAATAGTCCTTTACATTTTGCTGCATCTTGTGCAACTGATTATGGAGTGGTGTTGTGATTGTGTTGAATGTGAATGTGAATGTGAAAGCGTAGGGTCTATTGTCCTGATGCAGGATCAAGCTGAGTAGACAAAAGAAGACAACAGTAGATGAAGTGTGAGGTTGTGGTGGAAGCGAACATATTTGGAATAGGATGTGCAGCATGTATTGTGGATGTTGGAAAAGGCAATAATGAAGTCCTGCGCTACTGGGTGCTGCGTTGAAAACCTCCTCCATTTCTACAGTAAGAAAGTGAAAATGAATGAAGATCTAAGTCCATATTAAATTTTATTGTGTATTGTGCCTCAATTCATTTTTATTTTCTGGATCATAACTTCTTTTAACGGTGCTAAAAATCTAACATGCTTGACTGCTGACCCATTACACCTTTTTCCCATTGCCCTCCCAATAAGACACCACACACTTTTTCTGTGGATAAGGGCAAAGGCCACAGCTTTATTAAATTCAACTCTATTCAAATAACAATAACCCAACAGACAGTTCTCCACCTACTTTTCCGAAGAGCCTCAACAGCCGGCACTTGCCATCAGCCCTCGTGCGGTCTGTCGTCTCCCCAATTCGACTCTGTGTCTTCCTCCTTTTTAACCAGGTTCCTTCTAGTGTCTCTGCTGACTGGTAAATCTCCTCCCCACTTCTCTCCCCAAAACCCCTTACCTTTGCAACAAACTATCCATTTTAAGACCAGCCTACCATATATGGGCAGCAGTCATTCTCCCCCTTCCCAAGTTGTGTAGGTGGAAACTAATTGTATAGATTCCGCAAACATAATGCCACAGTAAGCCAATACTGATTTGGAATGTTCTTGAGTGGGTACCACGCATGGAGCAAGCGGTTTCTCAGTAAAAACAACACAAGTTGGGTTCTCAGTAAGAATCTCTTATATTTGGTTTGTTTTTACCATATGCACTCTTTAAATAAACCTACCATTGACCTCACGGGTTTATATAATTTATGTTTTATTCTAACTGTATGATCAAGTCAATAGCTAGCAATTATTTTGCTCCTTATGAACCGGGCTTTTGTAAAATACTGAACGGCTAATATAATTTGGTCCAATGTCCTACCTTCTCTGTTTCTCAAATTTTGAATAGCAGGAGTTATGCGTTCTCTGCCCTGCAGACAGTGCTTGTTCACATTTGGAAGAAGCTTACGTACAAAAACAATATTTCTATTTAGAGCATTGTGCTCTAGAGCATTTCAGGAAAGAGTTTAGCTCTCTCCACCCAACATATTTCTATAGATAATCAGCTTACAAATAAAACAAATCTTTATTTTGACAAAAGCAACATGCCTAAATCATGAGAGATACAGTGCACGGTGCCGTGAAGGCAGGTGTCCTGAAAACCTGAGTCTTACCATACTAATGTGGCTATAGTAATATCTCAACCTTACATCACCTCATCCTTACTTTGGCGGAGTCCTTTTATAACGCTACATTTTGTCTTAATGTGGTGCAACATTTAAAACATCTTTTTACGGTTAACATATGAAATGGATACGTCCTTAACATACATGATGTTTGCATTTCTTCAATATAAGGCATTCATTTGCTTTCCGTTCCTTAGCTCCAGTATTTAGATGGTAATAACAGTGTGCCACCCTCCACCCCAGTCTTCCAATAACCTGACTGCTACACCTTTTACACTGCCCATTTTTACCTTACCCCTCTCAAGGTACCAAATGACAACCAAGTCAAATTGTATACTGCGCATAAGCCAGAAATGGCCAATAAGTTGTTTGTTGGAGAAACAAAAACCAAACACAGCCTTTCCTCCCCAATGGAAAGGATAGAAAGAAAAAATATATTTACTTTTTAAATTTTGTAGTGCTGCTCCACACCAAGTGTCAGTGCAGGCAGATCCCCCCTTGACAAGAAGAGGGGGAAACCTCCTATTCTGAGGGATACGTGGTAAAGTTACTTAGGAAGAGTGGAACTGTTTTAAAACCGATAGCATCTGCTATGACTTTACATACAACCCAGTTCACAGTTTAGTGACCAACAAATCCATGGACTGCGCACGTTTGGTCCACTGTTTGTCTCTCCATCTGGTGATGCTACACCAGCAATTTTGCAATAATGTAAACTTAAAGTGACACTTCACTGCCCAAATATAAACATATAAACAAAAATCACTGTTTAGTAGATATACCCTGATTAAAAACTTGCATGCATTTAATGATGTATTTTTTCATTGAGTGTATATCTAAAACCAGCTTGCAAAGATGCAGATCTCTTGTCTGAAGCCTTTGCAAGCCCTCCCCTTCCAGCCCCAACCAGACTTTCTCTGGCTGTCCAATCACAAACTTTCCGATACAGGTCATTGAGAAGTCTTTGCAAGGCAGGTGCTCTGGGCAATTTCTGCATCTTGAATTCAGTGCAACTAAGCTCTAAGCTAACCAAATCGGGAAGTAACTGGACCGGCCGTCTGAGTGACAACCAGTTGGTGTAACAAGGTTAATGTACGAAAGTGACAATTTCACTTTTTGTAAAATGAAAAAAAAAAGAAAAAAGGACACACACTTCACACTTAAAGCACTTCAGCAAGCTAAAGTGTTTTAGGAGTCTGGAGTCTCCCTTCGAGTAATCCTTTAATTTCATAATTTTTTTTTTTTCAAACGTTCTTACAACTCCTCACCCCAGGTAACAGCACACCATTACTTCTCATGCCCAGATTGGGCGATCTTAGCTTGAACCGCATTGGCCTGAGCAATTCTCCTATAACAGAACAAAAAGTTAGAAATGACAATGAAAAATACAGAAAATAAACAAAACGAGGACAGCAAGATACAGCTATCTCTTATCCACTGAATTGACATCCTACTGGTCAGATATTCTCGCCTCCTCTACCTTAATAAGAATTATTGTATACCACAAGGCCAAGGACTGACAGACCTACCACACCTGCCATCAGTCATATCCACCTTTCTTGGTGGTTTATAGAGGATACTTTCTAGAAATTGTAAGTCATTTGTTTATACAATTGTGATGTAAAAAGAGTTATAAGTTTTCTAAAAGCCATTAACGTTTTACGCTTTTAATTTGTGGGAGTGTAATAGTTTTAAGGGTGTGTGTTCATTAAAATAAGTTCCCACACACGAGTGCCTTTCTTGTAAAACAATTTATGTTTTCTAATCAAATCATGCAGGATTTCTATATATCCAGACAGCTTGATTATAATCACAAGCCATACTTGCCTGACAAGTCTTCTTAGCTACAGACGGCCTACAGACTTTCATGATAAGTGTTAACACAGGCGTTAAAAAACAAAACAGATTATCCTAATTGGATACATTAGTATTTCTTGTCTGACAAATGACAAACATTTCAAGGGCAAAACCCTTTCCTCCGTGAATTTCAAGAACAGAAAGAAAAAATAAAGAAAATGCACACCGTCACAACTAAGGCAATGCTTTGGATATCACATTTTATGAGAAAGAAAATAAAAAAAGAACTACTTCTTGTCTGTTATCGTAAAACCCGGCCCAGGAACAAACACATCTCAAAAAAATCTGTCACAATTACGAAATATTACATTACCATTCAAGTTCACCCACTGGTTCCAGTAATGCTATACATTGTCAAAGGACTACTCCACCCACGTTCCGCAAGATTCAAGTCAACGTAGACATTGATACATAATTCCTAAATGCATAGAAATCCGGATTAACCGTGTGTGCACAAGAAATAATTTCATGGCGTTTAAGAAGATGTTCAAATACATAAAACAAAATAAAATCCTGTAAAGAGTGGCCCTGTACTATAAAGAATGCCACTTATTCTTATCCGTAGCCTTCTCTTTCTATATATATATCTATGTCTTTATGACTCGTTCTCACTCTCTGGATATGGTGGCAACAAATATGTGTCTGATTCTCAAAACACAAGTCCCACCTGGGGCCATAACACTTTCACCCCATCTCTCTCTTGAAAGTGGACATAAACCTTTCTGCTACTTTTAGGTGCACCGATGCATCCAGTTAAGATGAGTTTATTCCTAATCATCCAGTAACAGACAGACATTCTGAAACAACACTGGCTCCCTTCACTCTTTCTAGATGCATTCAGTTCATTTCATTACATAGTTACATAGTTACATAGCTGAAAAGAGACATGTGTCCATCAAGTTCAGCCTTCCTCACATATGTTTTTGCTGCTGATCCAAAAGAAGGCAAAAAAACCCAGTCTGAAGCTCTTCCAATTTTGCAACAAACTAGGAAAAAATTCCTTCTTGACCCCAAAATAGCAGTCAGATATCTCCCTGGATCAAGCAGCTATTACCCCACTAATTAGAAATTATATCCCGGTATGTTATGTTTTTGCAAGTATTTATCCAATTTATTCTTCTTCTTCAAGTGCTTCTATCCATTGGCCAATGCTTCTCCACATGCAAGTTTTCTTTTCACTTTGCAGGTGATGGACCACATCCATGAGATCACTGGTCAAAGTCTTGCGCATACATAGACCATGAACTGTGATCCCAAACCAAATCCTGGCACTAACTTACCAGCACTTCTTCAAGTGAGTTTGCATACATCAATTTAACATTGACAAATCAAATCTTTGTCAATAAAGGAATTACCAATTTAGATGTAAGAGTTACACAATATCTTTCACAATTATACCTGCATAACTATACTTAATGATAATTTTTGTCTGATGGCTGGGGTGTGTCTCCTCTTTACAAACACTCCCTATACCTATCTGAGGTTCATCATTGAAATGTTTACAATCGCATAATTGTGTGTTAAAGTAAAAAGGGGAGATTTCAGTGAACAACAGATACATACTGACTGACATTCAAACACATCCTGACATACATACAAATACATACACTTACAGACATATATACAGATACATACAAACAGATAGATAGATACTTACATACACACACGTACGTACAGACATACACACACACACACAGACAGGCATACAGACACACGCTGACATACATACAGACACACATACATACAGACACACATACCTACATACATACACTTATAGACAGACATACACACACACACAGACAGGCATACAGACACACACTGACATACATACAGACACACATACATACAGACACACATACATACATACACTTATAGACAGACATACACACACTGACATACAGACAAACACATACATACACACAGATAGACATACATACAGACAGACAGACATACATGGAAACACATACATACACACGGATACATACACATAATGACATACACACAAACACAGCAAAATGTTCTTACTTTTTTTGCAGGATGGTGGCTGTGGCTGATGGGAGTCGGCGTGGCTCTCCCGTCCTCGCCTGTTTTTCTTCCCTACCGCGCGGAGGGAGCTGGGAGGAAGTGACCGGCCGTCACTTCCTCTCAGCAGTACTTTGCGGCTGACCGGGCCCCTTAAGATATAGGACCCATCGGGTGGCCCTAAATGCTTGGGCCAGGTCCAGGACCCTGGCAGGCCGGATTCGGGACGCGGGCTGTAGTTTGAGGACCCCTGATCTAATATGTGGCAGAAATATTCCACCTTCCTTGAGGAGTATATTACATGTGTGTATTGCACATATACATTAGACGTACGGACATGGGGGCAGAAATCAGATGTATGAAAGGATATTGAAACTAGAAGGCAGACATTTTGGCTCACTGTAAGCCATGACAATACATCAGTTCATCCCAAAGTTTATCTGGTGACTACATCATTGCTTGTGCAAATCTACATGGTAACAGAAGT
Organism: Pelobates cultripes; assembly: GCA_933207985.1. NCBI lineage: Eukaryota > Metazoa > Chordata > Amphibia > Anura > Pelobatidae > Pelobates > Pelobates cultripes. The sequence continues at coordinate 103,873,527 of OW240923.1, forward strand.
GAGATCACCGATAAAACATGGCTCAAAATCCACAGCACATAGAACCGCTTGTCTTTGATGATGGCATTGCTAACAACTGGCAGAAATTCAAGAGAAAAATGGAAGTGTACAGCAAAGCAGGACTTCCAGACAAATCAAAAAAGGTACAAGCTTGCACTTTTATTAATGTGTCTGGTTCAGATGCACTAGATAAATATGAGTAATTTCACTTATAAGAGGGTGAGGACGAAGAGGATCCTGACATGTTAATCAAGAAATTTGATGGGATTTGCTTACCTGAATGGAACGTGATAATAGAAGTTAATTCTACATGATGGCTTAAAAACCTGATGAATGAATTTGATCCTTTGTGGCTACGTTGAGACTGCTGGATAAGAAAACGTGATTTTGGTACTGTTACAGAGACCCCCTCTGTCTGCTACAAGACCGCTACTTTTGTCACTGCAATGGATACTTTTATAATACTGCTACTTTTGTTACTGCATGGATACTTTTCTATAACTGTTTATACAAACGAGCCTTGCAAATGTATGTACGAATAGCCGACCACCCGGCCCTTGTCGTGTGCCGCCAATTAACCCTGTTCACCTCTCAAACAACCGAAGGAACTGGCGAACGGCCGACCACCCTAAGCGAGGAGTGTGCCAACAATCAACCTCCCGCGGGCTGCGGTTTGTGGTTAACCGCAGCCTTATTGACTAGCATCAGGGTGGTCACCATTCGTACACAATTGGTCAAACGGGGTACCGAACAAACCGACGAAAGAACTGCTGAATGACAACCACCTATAGTCTGGCGTGTCGCCAATTAAACTGTGGTTTCTGTGGATAATGGCAATATAATCCCTTATCCTAAAGTGGTCGCCGTTCATATGCCGAACACGAGGCGGCGGCCATCTTTTGTCATCGAATGCTCAACGGGACTTGATCGTAAAACCCCTGGAACTATTATCGGCTACTGGTTTACTCGAATCCCGCTGAGGTGCCGGTTGTTCCATCTGTTCGGACAGAAAGACTCGAAAGCCAAACAGACAGACTTTATTCCCAAGGTTTCCCTACACCATTTGTAAGATCTGAACTTTTTGTTGCCTCCACAATGATGCAGTTCTTGCACAGTTATAAACAGAAAAAGACCTGACACTAGATAGATTCAGCCATCACAATATGTATGTTTTAGTTTGATTTGCACCTGAAATAAGGTGCAGTGGGTCCAGGAGTCAGTTCACTCGGAAAGGCTTTTGTATATTCTGATGGTTCAGGAGAAACGCAGCACTTACATATATGGGGTGTATGGCTTTAAATCTGCTATAGGCAGAGTCAAACTTACTACACACCAAATAATATGCTTTTAGCTCAAAGATTCAAACTGTAAGGGTGATATAGGAAAATGGTATGAGGAACTGTTTCCTATTTGTGATATAAATTGTCACAATTATATACGGTGTATACATCCTTAAATCTGTTAGAAACAGAATAAGGCAAAGAATATACCAAATGATGTACTTTATGACAAAGATGTAAACGTCATGTAATAGACATACAGTATATATGACTGTATTCTGTAAATAACCGTATCACTTAAAATAATAATAAAAATGTTTGGATAGATGAGTAGATAAAATTAATACAAAGTTTATTAGGCATAATGGTTAATATAATAAACTTTGTATTAATTTTATCTACCCATCTATCCAAACATTTTTATTATTATTTTAAGTGACACGGTTAATTCATTACTCTAGGCAGAGTATTTGGTGAAACTTCTGCCTGTATCCAGTTTGAGCCACTTCACCATAAGTCAGACTCCCTCATTCCTGTGTGTTGCAATAGGCATACCAGACCAATCTGACAATATGTATGTTGTTTGAGCGTTCTGAAAGGAACGCTAAGGAACTCAAAAGAAAGACAGACATGTTTGTGATGCAGCAGAATAAAAGTAAAGGCAGCAACAGCGGTGGTGAGAACACTACGGAATGCAACAAGTGCCCGGCTTTTACCAAGCGTTGTAACTCATGCAAGAAACAGAATCACTTTGCAAAGTGCTGTAGATCCAACCCTCACACGTGCATGGATAACTACATCTAGCGAAACTAAAAAATATATGCACACAGAATAAATGTAGTGGAAAGTTAGGATCACCGAGGTTGTTTTCATTGTGAAAGTGTGGACATAATTGCAAATAAAGGAAAACTATTCACCACCCTCTCAACAACCTGTAATAAGCAGGTCCAACTTAAAAACAGACACTGGTGTTAAATGCAATGCCATGTCCTCATCCACACAGCAGTGCATTGACCCCAATGCCCAAATTGATCAGTCAAATAAAGTAAACCTGATAACTTACGGCAGTCAAACAATTCAGACACTGGTCACTGCTATCCTGGCCTTCCTCACATATGTTTTTGCTGTTGATCCAAAAGAAGGCAAAAAAGCCCAGTTTGAAGCGCTTCCAATTTTGCAACAAACTAGGAAAAAATTCCTTTTTGACCCCAAAATAGCAGTCAGATATCTCTTTGGATCAAGCAGCTATTACCCCACTAATTAGAAATTACATCCCTGTATGTTATGTTTTTGCAAGTATTTATCCAATTTATTATTCTTCTTCAAGTGCTTCTATCCATTGGCCAATGCTTCTCCACATGCAAGTTTTCTTTTCACTTTGCAGGTGATGGACCACATCCATGAGATCACTGGTCAAAGTCTTACGCATACATAGACCATGAACTGTGATCCCAAACCAAATCCTGGCACTAACTTACCAGCACTTCTTCAACTGATATCTGAGTTTGAAAACATCAATTAAACATTGACAAATCAAATCTTTGTCAATAAAGGAATTACCAATTTAGGTGTAAGAGTTACACAATATCTTTCACAATTATACCTGCATAACTATACTTAATGATAATTTCTGTCTGATGGCTGGGGTGTGTCTCCTCTTTACAAACACTCCCTATACCTATCTGAGGTTCATCATTGAAATGTTTACAATCACATAATTGTGTGCTAAAGTAAAAAGGGGAGAATTCGGCAAACACAGTCTATACCAAAACAGAAACAGGCAGCCGTGGACATCCCAATTCCCAGGGACTCCTTCCATGACCACAAATGATGGGTGGACTTAGAGCATCTAATACAGGGGTCCTCAAAATTTTTAAACAGGGGGCTAATTCACTGTCCCTCAAACACTGCTGAGGGCCGGACTATAGTTTGAAACAAATATGAACTAATTCCTATACATACTGAAAAAGACACAGACATATACAGACACACAGACACATACTAACATACATCCAGACACACACACGCATAAGGACATATATACACACACATACTGACATACATAGACACTGACACACATACATACATACATACTGACATACATAGAGAGACAGAAATATACATAATGACATACATACATACACACACACACAGACAGACACATACTGACACATACATAAATACTGAAATACATACACAGACATACATACACACACACACAGACATACATACTGAAATACATACAGGGCCGCCATCAGGGGGTGACAACCGGTTGTCACAGGCCCGGCAGCCCTGGTGTCAGCGCTGTGGCCGTGGTATAGCGTGACCGGGCCCCCTTAAAAAAAAAAAGCAGCCGCAAGTGCTGCTGGGAGGAAGTGGTCACTTCCTCCCAGCTCACTCCGCGCGGGAGGAGCGCGCGCGTCGGTGAAGAGGGAGAGCCAGGCAGTGAAGAGGGAGCCGGGGTGACTCCCATCATCCCCAGCCACCCTCCTGCAAAGAAAAGGTAAGAGACAGGAGGGTGGCTGGAAAATGAGCTGCGTGTGTGTCTGTATTCATGTCTGTCTGTATACATGTATGTGTATGTATGTGTATGTATGTCTGTATGTCTGTCTGTATGCATGCATGTATGTCTGTCTGTATGTCTGTCTGTATATCTGTCTGTATGTATGTCTGTCTGTATGTATGTGTATGTATGTCTGTCTGTCTGTATGTATGTGTATGTATGTCTGTATGCATGGGTGTATGTCTATATGTATGTCTGTGTATGTATGTGTATGTATTTATGTCTGCATGCATGTATGTCTGTGTGGCGGAACCAGCCTCACCACTGGGCATTGGAGAAGACTGATTGCTAGCCTCCTGCCCTGTGACTATGGCCCCATGTTGAAATGCTGGATTTTCCCCTGCAAAGACCCGAAAGCTGGGTCATTCGGTACTTTCCCTATGTGAGCAGTGTTACCCCAGATAGCTATGCCATGGAGCCCATTCGTAAAACGAAAGGCTATGTGAAAGACTTTGGCTCCATGGCAATTGAACTGTATGTATGTGATCTGAGCACCATTCAGTAATAATTTGCGCTCAGATTTAAGCTATCTGGGGATATGTTGAATGTACCCGTTTTATGCAATCGTTGCACAGTTATATATTTTTATGTATTTTATTGTATTTTGTTACCATGTGGCTAATGGAGTTTTGCCTCTGTCCTTGGAGATAATTGGATTACTTCCCAATTATCTCCAGGTTAGAAGACTCTGTGGAACTGGTTTTGGGCAGAAAAAACATGCTTCATTTTGTCAAATAGGACTTTCCCTTAACTTTCTAACCCCTGAACCGATTGCCCTGATTTTTGAGTATGTGTATATTTCAAGCATGCGGATTCTGAAAATGTATGTTTTATGTGAATGGCATGTATATTTTGGAAGTTATTAATATTTTGTAAAAACTGTATTTCTCTGCCTGTGATAATTATATTACCCATTGTGTTCAGTAATGATATCACAGGCAGAGGGGAGGATTTTGTGTGGGAGTGTCTGTGTGTATTGTACGGATTGATTTTCAAAACCCTGTGGGCAGTACTATGTTTGTGGATTGTGAATAAAAGAGGCTGTATGTGCCAGTACAGTCAGTTCTGCTTGACATCAAAACGAAGTGTCGTCTCGTTATTGTGGGAATTGGATTGTATGCTGTTTGCCAGGAGTGTAAGCTGATTGTATGCTTTTCCTGTTCAGCTGCTTACAGCATTCATATGCTTGAGAGTATTCGTATGCTTCTCTGGTTCGGTGGTTGTGGTGTCTGCTGCAGTGCTTGGAGTCCTCAGGAAGCGCTAGGAGCATCCTTCAACTGAGGTACCCAGTCGGGGTGCCAGGTGATCCGTTACAGTCTGTATGTCTGTGTGTATGTCTGTATGTATGTCTATGTATGCATGTCTGTCTGTATGTATGTATGTATATGTCTATATGTCTGTCTGTATACATGTATGTGTATGTATGTCTGTATGTATGTGTATGTATGTATGTATGTATGTGTATCTGTCTGTATGTATGTATGTCTATGTATGTCTGTCTGTATGTATGTGTATGTATGTCTGAATGTCTGTCTGCATGCGTGTATGTATGTTTGTCTGTATGTATGTCTGTGTATGTATTCTGTCTGTAGGTATGTCTGTATGCATGTATGTCTGTATGTCTGTCTGTATGTATGTCTATGTATGTCTGTCTGTCTGCATGCATGTATGTCTATGTAAGTCTGTCTGTGTATGTATGTCTCTGTATGTATGTCTGTCTGTCTGTATGCATGTATGTCTGTATGTATGCATGTATGTATGTCTGTCTGTATGTCTGAATGCATACATGTATGTCTGTCTGTATGTATGTCTGTATGTATGTCTGTATGTATGTCTGCATGCATGTCTGTCTTTATGTCTGTGGAGTCCTCAGGAAGCGCTAGGAGCATCCTTCAACGGAGGTACCCAGTCGTGGTGCCAGGTGATCCGCTACAGTCTGTATGTCTGTCTGTATGTCTGTATGTATATCTATGTATGCATGTCTGTCTGTATGTATGTGTATGTCTGTATGTCTGTCTGTATGCATGTATGTGTATGTATGTCTGTATGTATCTGTATGTATGTATGTCTATGTATGTCTGTCTGTATTTATGTGTATGTATGTCTGTATGTCTGTCTGCATGCATGCGTGTATGTATGTTTGTCTGTATGTATGTCTGTGTATGTGTGTATGTATGTATGTATGTATGCATGCATGTATGTCTATGGATGTATGTATGTCTGTGTATGTCTGTATGTATGTCTCTGTATGTATATATGTATGTCTGTATGTCATTATATATGTATATATGTATGTCAGTATGAATGTATGTCTGCATATTATTATGAACGTATGTATTTGTGTATGGATGTCTGTATGCATGTATGTCTGTCAGTATGTCTGTATATATGCATATATGTCAGTCTGAATGTATGTATGTATGTCTGTATGCCATTATGAATGTATGTGTGTATGGATGTCAGTGCCTGTATGTCTGTCTGTCTATATGTGTGTATATGTATGTATGTCGGTGTCTGTATGTATATATGTGTCTTTATGTCCTCATGCATGTGTGTCTGTATGTATGTTAGGATGTGTCTGTCTGTCACAGGGCCGGATTAACATAGGGGCTGATGGAGCTGCAGCTCCAGGCCCAGGCCCATGGAATAGGCCCATTGCTAAAAAAAAACAAAATGTTTTTTTTTTTTTTTACACACACTACAATTGGGGTTGCCAGGTATTTCTCATGTATTTCTTATGGTTGCCAGGTATTTCTCAGAAATATTTATCAGGCATTTGAGGCTGCCTAGCCGGTGCTGGTATTGCAGTAATACTGGCAATACAAATGTCTATCTCAATATAAACAGAGATTATTCTGCAATACCAGCGCCAGCCAGTAGGGATGGCTGTTTGTGTGGAGAGAGGCAGGGATAAGAAGTTACAGCATCTGCCTCTCTCTACTCACTGATCCGCGGGGGAGCAGCTCTGCACAGAGAGTCCAGACAGCAGCTACGAGCCTGCGAGACATGTGGACACTGAGACATTGGGAGACATAGGGACACTGGGGAACATGGGGACCCTGAGACACTAGGGACACAGTGGCTCCGTGTCTCCCAGTGTCCCCTAGTCTCTCAGTGTCCCCATGTCTCCCAGCCAGTGTCCCCATGTCTCCCAGCCAGTGTCCCCAGGTCTCCCAGTGTCCCCATGTGTCTCTCAGTGTCCCTAGTCTCACCATGTCCCCATGTCTCTCCCAGTGTCTCAAGGTCCCCATGTCTCCCAGTGTCCCAATGTCTCTAAGTGTCCCCTAGTGTCCTAGTGACATCGGGACACTGGGAGACATAGGGACACAGACTCTAAGGGACACTGGGAGACATGGGGATACAAATACTAGGGGACACTGGGCAACATGGGGACACTGAGACACTGGGGGGACACTGAGAGACATGAGGACACTGGGTGACTTTGAGACCTGGGAGACATGGGGCACTTCCAGCCAGGGTCTCTAGTATCTCAGTATCTCCTTGTCTCCATGTCCCTGGTGTCTCTCAGTGTCCGCAGTGTCCGCAGTGTCTCAGTGTTTCCTAGTCTCCCAAAGTCCCCTAGTCTCCCAGTGTCCCAGTGTCCCAATGTCCCCTAGTGTCCCCATGTCTCCTAGTGTCACATAGTATAAAAAAAAATCTCAGGCACTCACTGTGATAGATTTAAGTCTAGTGAGAAATCAGAGTGAAGCTGTTATATGTCTACTCCTGTCTCTATTCTGCCTGTGAATACCTAATGAGTTAATAACTACTCAATCATTTCTAGTTCACAGAGAGATTTTTCACTTATTTTTTAATTCTTCAAGTTTATTCAAGACAGGCATTAGATATGAGCAGTGGATAGGGGCTGCAATTTGAGACAAGTTACCAACCCCATACAACTGAGGGTTAAAGCAACTGTAGCTAATTAGTATCCTCTTTATGCTCTCTCCGTTTTGCAACAATATTGCAACACTGTGATAATACAGAAGCCCTAACCTGACAGCTATCTGGCTCAGTTTCTTCACTCAAACTGACTCCTATATTGAATTGCATTAACCAAAATTAGGAGAAGAGAGATTGCAACAATTTGTAATTACAAACAACCTTCTACTAGTTCTATATTATGATATTGTAGAATCAATGACATCAGCCATCTGCTCCCTGTATCCTAGACACCTACTCAGTGTGATATAAGAAAATCCAACTCCTGATAGAGACCTCACTCAATAAAGTCAGAGATTAGGACAATTGGACGACTTTATATTCTTTATCTATTTCTGCATATATCATCTATTTTTCTGAGTAGGTAGAGGTATAGCCAGTTGGCTTTGGATTTGCTATCTGACCATTAAAATAAGTGGTGTGCAGCGTTCTATCAAAGAGCATACATTTCCTCATCTTGTGTTCCTTTCCAGCTAACACCGACATTCAGAGTCTTCTAGCTCTGGAAATAGGTAGTTATTATTACGCGGTGATAGATTTAAGCAGATTTATTTTACACCGCAACGTTTCAACCTGTAACCAGGTCTTTATCAAGTCTCCAGTGTGCCTTATGTATCACAGTGTCCCCTGTGTATCAGAGTGTTTCAGTGCCCCATGTCTCCCAGTATCCCTGGTGTGTTTCAGTGTCCTCAGTGTCTCCTAGTCTCCCAGTGTCCCCATGTCTCACAGCGCCCCCAAGTGTCTCAGTGTCCCCTACTATAAAAGAAAAGAATCTCAGACACTCACTGTGATAGATTTAAGCGGGTTTATTGGACACCACAACATTTTGACCTGTACCCAGGTCTTTATTAAGTCTCCAGTGTCCCCTATATATCAGTGTCCCCTATGTATCACAGTGTCTCAGTGCCCCATGTCTCCCAGTGTCCTCTCATGTCTCAAAGTTACCCAGTGTCCCCATGTCTCCCAGTTTCCCCAAGAGTCTCAGTGTCCCCAGGTCTCTCAGTGTCCCAATGTCTCTCAATGTCCCCTAGTGTCCTAGTGACATAGGGACACTGGGAGACATGGGGACACAGACACTAAGGGACTGGGAGACATGGGGACACAGGCAAGCCCCCTTTTTGTGTATGTTTGCCTCTTTCGGCAGTTCTGGTTATGTGATTTGTGTCAGTGGCCCACCCTTTTGCCCCGTCCATAGACTTCCTGCTTTACTGGGCACTGCTGTTAGGGGGTATGGGTTTACTTGAAAGATGAAAGCGTTGGTATGTGTTTTCTCATAGCAGCATCCTATGAGTTTCCCTCCAGCAAAATTTGTAACTAGGCCCATCATAATTGTCAGCACCAGGCCCACTGGGCTCTTAATCTGGCCCTGCATACACCACACACACATACAGCACCCTCACACACAGCACCTTCACACATACAGCATCCACACACACACAACACCCACACACATACAGCACCCTTGCACATACAGCACCCACACACATACAGCACCCTCAAACACACAGCACAGAAACAGCACCCTCACAAACACACACAGCACCCTCACACACACAGCACACTAACAGGACCCTAACAAACACACACAAACACCCTCACACATACAGCACACAAACAGCACCCTCACACACACATCACACTCACAGCACCCTTACACACAAACACACACTCACAGCACCCTTACACACACACACATAGCACCCTTACACACAGCAGTGTATGTATGTGTGTGTGTATAAATATTTATATATACACACACACATACATACATATATACATGCGGTGTGTGTTTGTGCTTTAGGGTGCACACCCTAATGCAATAGGCTGCGCACGCCTATGGGGAGAATGTTTGTTTCTCTCTTGAAGGGCTGGAAGCAGCAGGCTGACTAAACACTGGAGTGCAGAAAGCTGACACAGACACTAGGTTGGTGAAACCAATATTATTTTGTTATAGCTGATGTTAGTTAGTGCTCAGATGAGCTAGGCTTTTGTTTATAGGGATTTGTGTTACATTATTGTTTTTTGTTTTTCATTTGCTGCTGCATCTTTGGTGAAGTTCGACAATAAAGTGCCTGGAATTAAGTTACTTTTAAAAGACTGTGCATGTTTGTGCCCAACAAGACCGTGCTACCTGCAGACAAGGATCACAATACAGATACACACACTTACAGACATACATACAGATACATACATACACACACTTACAGACATACATACAGATACATACATACATACACACACGTACGTACAGACATACACACACACAGACAGGCATACAGACACACAATGACATACATACATACACACATACATACAGACACAAATACATACAGACAGACAGACATACACACACACTGACATACAAACAAACACATACATACACACAGATAGACATACATACAGACATACATACATGGAAACACATAGAAACACATACATACACACAGATACATACACATAATGACATACACACAAACACAGCAAAATGTTCTTACTTTTTTTGCAGGATTGTGGATGATGGGAGTCGGCGTGGCTCTCCCGTCCTCGCCTGTTTTTCTTCCCTCCCATGTGGAGGGAGCTGGGAGGAAGTGACCGTCCGTCACTTCCTCCCAGCAGTACTTTGCTGCTGAAATTGTTTTAAAGGGGCCCGGTCACGCTACTGCACGGCCGCAGTGCTGACCGGGCCCCTGAAGATATAGGGCCCATCGGGTGGCCCTAAATGCTTGGGCCAGGTTCAGGACCCTGGCGGGCCAGATTCGGCATGCGGGCTGTAGTTTGATATTCCACCTTTCTTGAAGAGTATATTACATGTGTGTATTGCACATATACATTAGACGTACGGACATGGGGGCAGAGATCAGATGTATGAAAGGATATTGAAACTAGAAGGCAGACATTTTGGCTCACTGTAAGCAATGACAATAAATCAGTTCATCCCAAAGTTTATCTGGTGACTACATCATTGCTTGTGCAAATCTACATGGTAACAGAAGTGAGATCACTAAAGCATGGCTCAAAATCCACGGCACATAGAACCGCTTGTCTTTGATGATGGCATTGCTAACAACTGGCAGAAATTCAAGAGAAAAATGGAAGTGTACAGCAAAGCAGGACTTCCAGACAAATAAAAAAAGGTACAAGCTTGCACTTTTCTTAATGTGTCTGGTTCAGATGCACTAGATAAATATGAGTAATTTCACTTATAAGAGGGTGAGGACGAAGAGGATCCTGACATGTTAATCAAGAAATTTGATGGGATATGCTTACCTGAATGGAATGTGATAATAGAAGTTAATTCTACATGATGGCTCAAAAACCTGATGAATGAATTTGATCCTTTGTGGCCACGTTGAGACTGCTGGATAAGAAAACGTGATTTTGGTGCTGTTACAGAGACCAAAGACGTTTGTCACTGCAATGGATACTTTTATAATATTGCTACTTTTGTTACTGCATGGATACTTTTCTATAAGTGTTTGTACGAACAAGCCTTGCCATCCATTCGCATGTACGAATAGCCAACCACCCGGCCCTTGTCGTGTGCCGCCAATTAACCCCGTTCACCTCTCAAACAACCGAAGGAACTGGCGAACGGCCGACCACCCTAAGCGAGGAGTGTGCCGACAATCAACCTCCCGCGGGCTGCGGTTTGTGGTTAACCGCAGCCTTATTGACTAGCATCAGGGTGGTCACCATTCATATACAATTGGTCGAACGGGGTACCAAACAAACTGACGAAAGAGCTGCCGAACGACGACAACCTATAGTCTGGCGTGTGTCGCTAATTAAACTGTGGTTTCTGTGGATAACCGCAATATAATCACTCATCCTAAGGTGGTCGCTGTTCATATGCTGAACACGAGGCGGCTGCCATCTTTTGTCATCGAATGCTCAACGGGACTTGATCGTAAAACCCCTGGAACTATTATCAGCTACTGGTTTACACGAATCCCACTGAGGTGCCGGTTGTCCCATCTGTTCTGACAGAAAGACACGAAAGCCAAACAGACAGACTTTATTCCCAGGGTTTCCCTACACCATTTGTGAGATCTGAACTTTTTGTGGCATCCACAATGATGCAGTTCGTGCACAGTTATAAACAGAAAAAGACCTGACACTAGATAGATTCAGCCATCACAATATGTATGTTGTTTGAGCGTTCTGAAAGGAACGCTAAGGAACTCAAAAGAAAGACAGACATCTTTGTGATGCAGCAGAATAAAAGTAAAGGCAGCAACTGCGGTGGTGAGAACACTACGGAACGCAACAAGTGCCCGGCTTTTAACAAACGGTGTAACTCATGCAAGAAACAGAATCACTTTGCAAAGTGCTGTAGATCCAATCCTCACACGTGCATGGATAACTACATCTAGCGGAATTAAAAAATATTTGCACACAGAATAAATTTAGTGGAAAATTAGGATCACGAGATTGTTTTCATTGTGAAAATGTGGACATAATTGCAAATAAAGGAAAACTATTCACCACCCTCTCAACAACCTGTAATAATGTCCAACTTAAAAACGGACTCTGGTGTTAAATGCAATGCCATGTCCTCATCCACACTGCAGTGTAGAGACCCCAATGCCCAAATTGATCAGTCAAATAAAGTAAACCTGATAACTTACAGCAGTCAAACAATTCAGACACTGGTCACTGCTATCCTGGCTCTTTCAAAGGGCAAGTTGTTATTCCAGATAGTGGATAGAAATGTTAGAATCCTGTTAGGCTTACCGTACAGCATTTGGTTAAATCTCATCCAACTCAGCCCAGAGATACATGCTGTACAACTGCAGGCTCCTGAGATAACTGATTACGAGAACCTATTTCGTACCGACCCTATTGGTAAGTCACGTATCACATGTTCCTGGATGAATCAGTGCATCCCACTATGTGTGCCCCCTGAAGGATCCCACTGGTTATGAAAGACAAAGTAGCCCAAGAGTTGGAAAGGATAACTAAACTGGGCATCATCTCACCAGTAGAGATGTCGCGAACCGTCCGCGAACTTCTCGCGAACGGTTCGCCGCGGTTCACCGCGAACCATTCCTGGCGAACTCCGGTCAGCTGACACATCCCGGCCAATCTCCAGCAGACCCTCCCTCCCAGACCCTCCCACCTCCTGGACAGCATCCATGTTGAAGCTGCCTTCAACATGGATGCTGTCCAGGAAGTAGGAGGGTCTGGGAGGGAGGGTCTGCTGGACATTGGCCGGGATGTGTCAGCTGACCGGAGTTCGCTGCGAACGGTTCGTGGCGAACCGTTCACGAGAAGTTCGCGGACGGTTCGCGACATCTCTACTCACCAGTGGAGGATGCTTCCCCTGGGGTGTCTGCCATGGCAGCTGCAGTCAAGAAGGACAACACGATATGCATATGCAGTGACCCTGTGCACCTTAATAAGACTCTCCTGAGATCTCTTCACCCATTAAAGACAGTAGACCAAATGGTCACTGATTTAGACCTCATATGAACGATACAAATTCTTATGGATGCCATGTGGGATTTCAACAGGAAGTCAAGTCTTACAGAGAAGCACGGAACAGCTGTTTGTGAGATGATATCTTGATTTTGGGCTTTTCTGTTGAGGGACACAACAAAAGTCTTAAATGCATCGTAGACCATATCAGAACCATCAATCTGCAACTCAACCTGACTAAATGTTGCTTCTGGGTCTCAGAGGTGTCATATGTAGGCCACCTTCTCACAGATAAGGTGCTAAGCCTGACCCAGAAAAAACTAAGGCCATCCAATGCCTACCCCAGAAGACAAACATATATTGCAAAGGTTTTTTGGCATGATCAATTATCTCTCAAAATTAATTTATTGCAGTGAGTTAACATTTTCCATCTATCAGTTTCTGCGCCAAGAGGCTGACTGGTGTTGGACTGAACAAAATGCTGCTGTTGAGGATCAAAGCATGTGGACAGTCATAATGTCTACTGATGCTTCACAGCACGGTCTTGGTGAAGCCTGTCTTCATGATGGCAGGCCTGTGGCATTCACATCAAGAGTCCCCACTTAGACTGAAGCACGCTATGCACAAATTGAAAGAGAACTAAAGGGAGTCTTTGCTGTGCAAAATTCCTTGATTATATCTATGGTTGCCCAGTAAATGTGGACACGGATCATCATCCGCTCAATACCATTTTGAGAACGCTTCTGCACAGAGCATCGACACACATTCAATGAATGTTGCTCATGCTTTAACTGTGATCTAAAAACAGGGCCATGAACTGCATGTCGTGGATGCTCTTTCACATGCTCACCTCCCCACCACTGATAACCTAGGGGCTATTGAGGATTATGACATTTAAGCCCTGGTTGGGGTGTTGTACGTAAGCAAAGCACACAGGAAGATGCCACTTGCAAGCTCCTAGCAGACACCATCCTCAATGGATGGTCTGGCTCATTTAGGGAAGTTCCACATGACATTCGACAATTTTAATCTATGGCGGATGAATTGACATTGGATCATGGATTAATTCTGCATGACACAGCTCCATCAAGGTCAACCTGGCATTCAGTTCACTAAGTGAATGGCTTGCTGTTAGACAATTTTAACCTGATACAGCCATTTTGTTTGCTAGAAAGCCATATTTAAAGTAATGCCACTTTAAGAACATGAACAAACAGCAATATGTTTTCAAGATAAAATATTAAATATGTTAACTCATGATGAGTCACATCTAGGTGAGGAACCCTCATATAATCTCAGATAAACTTGTTTTTTTTCCTTGTATCTTGTACCCATCTGTCATAATATTTAAATATAATGTCCCATAATATTAAGGCTTAAGTTTCAGTTGTAAACAAACTATAGGAATATATTGTAAATTAAGTGATATTTCATAGATACCATGAACATAGATATGTCGTAAGATAGAGCATAATTTGCAAGTAGGCAATTAAAGTACTTTGCTCAACAGTGGGGTTTTCAGGATTTCACAAACAATTACTGTTGAGCCAATGGTCTAGTGGAGCATGGTGTCAGGTCAGCTAAGCATCTCCTAGAGAAATGTTTGGTTCTGCCATTTATGCTGCCATACACAACCTGTGCAACACACCCAGGCATGGCAAGCCTTCTCCGGCACAACTCTGAACCCCATGGTCCCGTCAAAGGTCCTGCCAAGAGTCGAGACTGAAATCCAGACTGTTTTTTTTTTCTCAAATTAAAAGGAAAGATAAGCCATGAGAAATCTGCCAAACGCCTTTCACCTCTGAAGCTTGGTCAGGTGGTGAGGATGGAGACAATCCATGGGTTTGACAAACTGACTAGCGTTTAATTAAAGGCCTGCCAACCCAACAGCGATGTTGTCCACTCCAAAGGTAACATCTATGTAAGGAACCCCATCACCTCCTACAGGTAGCTGAGTCGTACTGTCCGTAGTCGGAGGAGAAGTGGCAAACTATCTGACTTGTACATCTGACAAACCCTTTCTGATTGGCAACCTGAGCCTGGTTACTGTCAAAACCTTTAGATTCTTAGGAAGAAATGCAAATAAACCTACAACGAGAATGTTGTCTATTTCCCAGTAAAGTTACGAAAAGCTTACCAGGTACCCATAAATCACAAAATGTCCTGAGTATAAGGAAATAAATTCATTTAAAGCTTTAGTCTGAGAAAGCTTGAGGAAGGCTCCTGTTTGAGCCAAAACATTGCGTGTCTAATTTCAATAAAAGTCTGCAATCTGGGATAGAGCCTATGTGTGTTCGGATATCATTAAGTCTGATTGTGCAACTGTTTTGTTTGATTCCTGTCAGCCAAGCCTTTTTTTTGTCTTCTTTTAATTTCCCTGTTCCCTATTAATCATTTTTAATATTTCAATTCTTTATTTTTATTGTGCAAAAGGAGGTACAAACATAGCTGCAATGCCACAATAGGGTTTACAGACTTTTCAAAACTGACATTCTGTGATATAAGAGTAAAGCTGCACATTTTTTTTTTATAGTTAGAGTATTGCTGAGTGAGTCAGAAGATTAGTAAATACTAGTGTCAATATCAAGAGATGTAACACTGCACCTTTCGAAAATTGGTTGACAGACTGTAAGAATATCAGTGGGGAGAGCTCATAAGCATTTTCACAGTAGGGTATACACCCTGACTACCTAGGAGGTTTTGTGCCAAGATGTTAGTATGCTTAAGGGGCTTGAGGCTTGCTACTGACGAGTGATTTGTTAGTACTTTATATTATGCTAGTCAATTTTAAACAGAGCGTCACGGTAACCTCTAACACATGCTAAACATTATGCTAATAACCACGTTGAATCGTGTTGCAAATATGAAGTAGTTTGCTTGGAACCTGAGACTCTGTGCGTGGTTATTTATGTTATATAGAAAACATATGTATGCACAGGTGCTTTTATGAAATGCTAGCTTAGCTAAGATAGGTATTTAAATAAGGTGCCACCAGGCAGATTGTGGCACATTGGGTCATCATCTGCAATAATCAGGATAATAAAACAGATATTTACTGTAACATTAGCTGTAACAATAATAGCAGAGATGTCCGTGTAACATAAGAACCGCCAGGGTAGCATCTGTTGAGGCTGTCGGTGTTGAGTTCCACGGTGTGCTCCCCAGATGCCTTCCTTCGCGAGAAGCTGGGGTCGCCTTTGGTGCCGGCATCGGGAAAGGTGTTGAGAGGCATCCAGTTCCCAGGCTTGGGGACAACCCCCATAGGGCACCCAGAGCCCGGGGTCCCGCTGAGTCCCGCAGACCAGTTGTCGGTCAAAGCGTCCGCGGATTTCCACAGTCCCAGTCGTTACGTGAGTGCGAGTGCAATGCTCCACAGGCCACAGTGTCCAGGTGCGGGTAGCGGTATGCTGGGGTTGGTGAGTGGGGTTGAACTCTCCGGGTACTCCCTCAGTGTTGGTCTGTGGGTTCAGTTATATGAAGCGCTGGTAAGGCGTGCTTGGTTGGGGCAGGCACTGAGCCTGCTTCTGAGGATTGCTGCTGCTGCGGTTCTCATTAGCTGGGACGGTAAGCGAGGTAGCGGCCGTCCGCCCCACTCCCCTCCCAGGTAGGCCTCAGTCCCCAAGCCCCAGAGTATCTCACCAGGACCCAGAACCACCCGATATCAGGTGCTCTAGCTGCTCCGGGAAACTCCAGGACCATGTACCACGAACCTCCAGGGTAATCCAGGCTGAGTAAGGTGGGTTTTTCCCCAAGATTAGCTGGATTCCTCAGGAGCCATAGTAACTTGCAGCCTACTAGCATGGCCGCCCGGCCCCGCACCCCATATTAATAATTTTTATTACTTATAAACTCTTATTTTTAAGTTTTGTATTATTAAAATAAAACTGAAGAAATTATGTAAATTATGTAATTAGTCAAAACTGAGGATTCTATATCCAAACAAATAATAGACATGTGCAATTCGTTTCGGTCCGAATGTGAATTCGGACGAATTTCGGGAAATTCGGACATTCAGGTACTTCCGAATGTCCGAATTGCCGAAGTGCCGAATTGCGGGGGTCCTGAAGTTCCGAAATTACCGAAGTTCCAAAGTGCTGAAGTTCCGAAG
Organism: Pelobates cultripes; assembly: GCA_933207985.1. Classification (NCBI taxonomy): domain Eukaryota; kingdom Metazoa; phylum Chordata; class Amphibia; order Anura; family Pelobatidae; genus Pelobates; species Pelobates cultripes. The sequence continues at coordinate 103,890,838 of OW240923.1, forward strand.
CACAGTATTGCCTAAGTACTAATATACTTACCCAGTGAAAGAAGAAGAATGTTACATTGTATACAATTTTAAATAAAATGTATACAAACATAGCCAGGATTCAGCTGTAAGCATTTGCAACACTTACAACAATCAAGTAACATACATTCATATAAAATGTAAGTTACTTAGCCAGTCAGTGTAATGACAGGAATGAATAAGTAGATAACTCCCTAATTCCCACAGTATTAGGGAGCTATCTACTAAAAGGCCAAATTTACTAATACTTAGTACAGCTATACCGCAAGTAGGGGCATGTCTATTAAACAGTGAGCAGCCAAAAAAAAGGTCTGAGCGGCGGGTGGGGGACCTAAAGTAAAATAATGGGGGGGGACCTAATGTCCTCCCCCAGGCCCCCACCCCTGAGTGGTGGGTGGGGCCCCTAAATACTAATAAGGGGGGGACCTAATGTCCTCCCCCCTGGCCCCCACACCTGAGCGGCAGGTGGGGGCCCTAAATTGGAATAAGGGGGGGACCTAATGTCCTCCCCTCTGGCCCCCACCCCTGAGCGGCGGGTGGGGACCCTAAAAAAGTTAACCCTCCAGGTGACTTGGGGTCCCCAAACCCCTAGTCACCCCCTCCCCCCCCCAAAAATGAAACCCCTACCTACCCCCCTCACCCTAAAAATAAGGAGGGGGGACCTTTAACTAAGTACCTGTAAAAAAAAATACCATTCAATGTTTTCTTTCTTCTAAAATCTTCTTTTTTCAGCCCCAAAAAAGGCCAAATAAAAAACCATAATAACCAACTCACTTTAAAAAAAAACGAGCGCAAAAAAAAAATCCATTTTCACCCGGAGAGGGCTCCGCGCAGACTGCGTTCTGCAGGGTGGGGAAAGGCTTATGAAGCCTTGCCCGTCCTGCAATTAGGCTCAGAGTACTCTGATTGGTGTGTTTAAGCCATCCAATCAGAGTGCTCTGACAGGTAAATGAAGAGACTGACATTAGGTCCCCCCCTTATTAGTATTTAGGGCCCCCACCCGCCGCTCAGGGGTGGGGACCAGGGGGAGGACATTAGGTCCCCCCTTATTAGTATTTAGGGCCCCTACCCACCGCTCAGGGGTGGGGACCAGGGGGAGGACATTAGGTCCCCCCCTTATTAGTATTTAGGGCCCCCACCCACCGCTCAGGGGTGGGGGCTGGGGGGAGGACATCACCTTATTTTACTGTAGGGCCCCCACCCACCACTCAGGGGTGGGTGCCGGGGGGAGGACAATAGGTCCCCCCCATCATTTTACTTTATGGCCCCCACCCACCGCTCAGGGGTGGGGGCCAGATGGGGGATCGGGAGTGGGGACCCTTTTTTTTTTAAAACAGTGAGCAGCCACAGGCTGCTCACTGTTTAATAGACATGCCCCTACTCGCGGTATAGTGAGTAGGGGCAAAATTTACTAAATTTAGTAAATTAGTAAATTTGGCTGAAAGACCAATTTAGGTCTTTCAGCCTTTTGGTAGATAACTCCCTAATACCGTGTGAATTAGGGAGTTATCTACTAAGCGGCTGCAATTGAAGTCCCGAAGTGCCGAAGTCCCCAAATTCCGAAGTTCCGAAGTTGCCGAATTTCTGAAGTGTCGAAGTGTTGAAGTGCCGAAGTGCTGAAGTGCTGAAGTTGCTGTAGTTCCTAAGTGCCGAATTGCCGAAGTCCCAAATTGCGAAAGTCCCGAATTTCGGAATGCTGAACCGAACCGACAATTTTCCCCATGCACATGCCTAACAAATAATACCTTAAAATCTTGACACAATTCTCTCTCTTTAATCCTCTAAGCAGTATATACAGCCATCAAAACAACAAAGGAGATAAAGTTGCGCCAAAACAGAATAGACAAAGTTTACTGCTGTGGATATTTTATACTGTTTTAATAAAGGTATTTTGGCTACTTCCATTTGCAAGTGTGCCATTTTACTTTTTTATTTGTTCTTTTATTTTCTACCTGGCATCCATTTTATGTTCCAGTGAGGATTACTCCTAAAGATACCACTTACGCCCTATACAGTGAGCAGTTTGTCTGCTCTACAAAATGTGAGTAACCATTTATTATTTCATTCTCCTGGCATTTTTTTACACAGTGAGCACTATTGTTGTCTCTTTTACATTTCTTTTATGATATATATATAATATTGACGAAACATCTACCTAACAACATATCATCACTTATCTCTAAGTGGGGATTGTACCACTGCACGCTATTCAAACTAGAGCTGGTTATAAGCTCTTAAAAACGTGAGTAGGACTATATTAGACTTTTTACACTGGTATTATCTATCTCTGGGATATATTGCACTATTAGTTTTTCCTTTTGTTTTTACATACGGATGAATACCATGATCTGACACTGTTTTAGAAGAATTATTCCGGACATATTTGAGGCTATATCTTCAGGCAAGTTTTATGGGGACTTTTATTGGACTTATTATTATTTTTTATATCAGATTTTTTATATATTTGTAACTATACTTGTCTATTCTGTTTTGGCGTAACCGTATCTCCTCTTTTGTTTAGTTTTTACTTACTTGTGGGGCTTAGAGGGAGCCCTACCAGATGCCCTTTAGAATGGCATTTACACAGGTGTCGTGATAATGACACTGCTTGCAACATTCCCACTCACCCAGAGCGTGCCTGAGTATTAATAACGAGATAACATCACACAGCCCGCTTCATTATTTTGATGCATGGACACAGCTTCATGAATTGAAGCTGTGATGCAGCGTCTAGCGTCACTATTAACGCCAGAAAGATGTGAAACTGTTCAGACAACGCAGAAGTGGGCAGGTAGCGTGACACCAATGCTGATTTATGCGTTTGTCTCCCAGGTGCCCCGATTTGTCGGCCAGAAAAAATCCATCACACCTCACAGAAAAAGTTGGACTGTGCTAATATAAAAGATCAAAAATACAGCCGAAAACAATTTCACTTTACAGCTCATTGATGAGTCCTCGTACCAAAGCAGGTTTCACCTGTCATCAAGTCATCTCCGGGGCTTATAAACTTCCAAGAACTATCAACTCATTAAAATATTCTTTAATGTTTAATAGTTTGAAATAGTTTTATTAAACCATTATAAAAAAAATTCAAGGAGTGATTTCATCAGATCTGCTTTATATTTAGTTATACAATGTTGTAGTTTGTTTTAAAGTGCAATTTTGTCATGAAAAATAAATTGTGATTTTGCTTTAAAGAGCATAAAATATAAACTCATTAAAATATTCTTTAATGTTTAATAGTTTGAAATCGTTTTATTAAACCATTATGAAAAAATTCAAGGAGTGATTTCATCAGATCTGCTTTATATTTAGTTATACAATGTTGTAGTTTGTTTGTTTTAAAGTGCAATTTTGTCATGAAAAATAAATTATGTGTTTGTGCTTTAAAGAGCATAAAATATAAACTTTACATTATACTGGCCAAATGGTTAGAACATTTAGAGGTAAAATGTTACTGCAAGTGTTACTTTCAGACAGGGCCGGTGCAAGGATTTTTGGCTACACAGGTGAAGATGCAGTTTGCTGCCCCCCTTCCCCCTTATCCCCCCCTCTCCGACAAAAAAAATGCATCTTCACATTTGTGTCTCGTAGCCCCCCTTTTGAATTTCTTACCCTCTTTAGTGCTTGAATGTCTTGCCTCTTTGTTTCTTACACCCCCTTTAGTGTGTCTCTTGCAACCCCTCTTGTGTATTTCTTACTTCCTCACCAGCCACTTTCGGTGTCTATTTCTTCCCCCAGCCCCTTTCTGTCTCTTTCTCCCCCTGTCCCATTTCTGTCTCTTTCTCCTATACAAACATAAAAATAGAGACACACAATCATACAGGCACACAGACATAGTTATTAAGGCACACAGTGACAAAAATATACAGACACACAATCAAACAAATACAGACATACAGACACATAGTCATACAATCTACACATACAGGCAAACTGTCATATAAATGCAGACAGACTGTCATACAGAGCATACAGACACAGGCACACAGTCATACAGAGACATAAACACAAGCAGTCACACATGCAGTCACAAGTACAGAAGTACATATTTACATCTCAGGCAGTGTTTGTGTATTTAAATGTAAGCATGTTTTTGTATAAAGTATATGCAGATACACACATATATATATATATATATAACTTGTACGTATGCATCTACATATACACACAGATATACACACTGACAACAAACAGATACACACACACACACTGACATACACAGACACACAGTGACAAACATACACACACATACATACAGTGACATACAGACACACAGATACAAACACACACACACACACTGACAGACAAACAGATACAAACACAGACACATGTACTGACAGAAACACACACAGTCACACACTGACATATATACAGGTACACACAGTCACAAACTGACAGACATACAGATACACAGTCACACACTGACAGACATACACATATACACACACAGACACACTGATAGACATACAGATACCCACAGTCACACACTGACAAACATACATTGACACACACACAGTCACACACTGACAGACATACAGATACACACAGACACATACACATGTTGATCAAATATAATTTTATAGCCACCATCCTGTTTCCTACCTTTTGCGTGCAGGAGGGTGGCTTCCCTGGGATACAGTGTTAAGATCTGGCTGTGGTAGTTAGGAGTTAGGGGCAGACTCTCCTCTCCCAGCCCCTCTTCTCTGCTATCCCACACAGCATCCATCATGCAGATACGGAAGCGGCGTTAGTTCCAGTTCCTGCAAGGCGACAGCTGCGCTGTATGCTACGCAGGGGGCAGGTATATGACGTGTTCATGTCCCGGTCCCCTTCACACAATCCATGGCATGATGCAGGAAGGGAGGTCTGTGGAAGAGCTGTTGCCGCTCGGCCATGCTACAAGACGTGACCGGCAGGAGAGGAGCGCTGTGTGCTTCTTTCCTGCCAGTCACCCGGACATTTTCTCTCCCAGGCCGGTGTGCCCTGAGGTGGTCGCCTGTGCTGCCTTATGGTAGCGCCAGACCTGCTTTTAGACTAAAAAGTATGCTGGAGAGCTGTTATGCTGCCTCATTATCTGCTGTCTTTTCTGTACATCTTAGAGCGCTGACCCCTTACTACTCTAAAAAGTATGCCAAAATTGATCTGCCTAATATGAGAAGACAACCTCTTTCGGTGGAGAATTCCATATTTGTATTGTTCTTACTGTACAGAATCCTTTCTTCTGATGTAAGTGAAAACTCCTTTCTTCCAGTCTCAATTGTGACCTCTTGTCTGTTGTATATTCCTGCCAAAGAACAGATTACCAGAAGCGGTTTGTACTGACCCTGTATATATTTATTTAGGGCTATCATATCTCTTCTGAGGAGCAATTGAAGTCTTAGTTTTCTAGCCTTTCTTCACAACTAAAGTTTTTCATCCCCCAAAATAACTTTGTAGCTCGCCCCTACACTTTTTCTAGGTCTGCAATATCCTTCTTTAAAAGTAGAACACATACGTGCATATCTTACAGCCAGGGCCGGTGCTTGGATTTTTAGGTACATAGGCGAAGATGCATTTTTCCGCCCCCCCCCAAATCTTCACCTATGTGCCTCTTAACCAGCCCCTCTCCCCTCCCCGACCATTAGTGGTCCCTTCTGTTCCCTGTCCCTTAGTGTTCTTCTCCCCTCCCCCCTTTCCCCCTCCCCCCTTTTTTCCCTGTCTCTTGGTGTTTCTCTCCCATTCCCTCCCTGTCCCTTGGTGCACCCCACACCCCTTTAGTGGTCACACTTCCTGGTGTGTGCCTCCTACCTCTATTGTTGCATTGCCGAGCGGAGCAGATCCCCTAAAGGAGCTTCAGTTTTCTGTACCCGGACGGACTGACAGGGAGTGCTCTCTCTGTGAGCACCTGCTGTCAGTCTGGCCAGGTACTGGAAACAGAAGCTCCTGTACCGCGCTCTGCTCCACTACACTCTGTACACACTGACAGTCACACACTCAATGAGAAACACACAGACGTCACTGACAGACACAGACTCATTGATCTGACATACACTCTGTACACACTGACAGTCACACACTCAATGACACACACAGACGTCACTGACAGACACAGACTCATTGATCTGACACACACTCATTCATTGACACTGACAGACCCACACTGATTGACACTCATTGACAGACACACTGATAGTCACACACAGACTCAATGACAAACATACTCTCACTGATTTGACAGACACACACTCATACACTGACAAATACACTCATCATACACTGACAGACACACTCATACACTCACATGCACACACACTCATACAATCACTCACAGACACACAGACAGTCACTCACTCACAAACACACACTGTCACTCACAGACACACACACAGAAGCACACAGTCACTCACAGACACACACACACACTGTCACTCACAGACACACGCTCAGTCACTCAGACACACACACTCATACAATCACTCACTCACACACACTCAGTCACTCAGACACACATGCTGTCACTCACAGACACACATGCTGTCACTCACAGACACACATGCTGTCACTCACAGACACACATGCTGTCACTCACAGACACACATGTTGTCACTCACAGACACACACAGTCACTCACAGACACACGCTCAGTCACTTAGACACACACACTCATACAATCACTCACACACACACTGTCACTCACAGACACACGCTCAGTCACTCTGACAGCGTGTGTGTCTGTGAGTGACAGTGTGTGATTGTATGAGTGTGTGTGCATGTGTGTGTCTCTCACAGACACACACAGTCATTCATGGACACACACACTGTCACTCACAGACACACACAGACACACGCTCAGTCACTCACAGACACACACACACAGACACACACACTGTCACTCACATACACACACATACACACACATACACACGCTCAGTCACTCACAGACACACACACTGTCACTCACAGACACACACACACAGACAAACACACTGCCACTCACAGACACACACACAGACACACCTGTCGCTTACAGACACACACACAGACACACACACTGTCACTCACAGACACACACACACAGACACACACACTGTCACTCACAGACACACACACACAGACACACACACTGTCACTCACAGACACACACACAGACAGACAAACACACTGTCACTCACAGACACACACACACACTGTCACTCACAGACACACACACACACACAGACACACACTGTCACTCACAGACACACACACAGACAAACACACACAGACACACACACTGTCACTCACAGACACACACAGACACACACACACAGACACACACACTGTCACACACACACACACACAGACAAACACACTGTCACTCACAGACACACACAACACACACTGTCACTCACAGACACACACACACAGACAAACACACTGTCACTCACAGACACACATCACATACATTCACTAATAATTTTATAAATAAACATTTTCCACCCAGCCTCCCTACCTGGAGAGCTGGTGTGGATGATGGATCTGTCCCTGGGGCTGCTGAGAGGCGCGCGGCAGTGCTGTGATCAGGTGCGCGAGGGAGCTCTAATCTCCATCCTCTGCTCCCTCGCGGGCTGCCTACTGATGACGTCATATTCCGGCTCCCGCGGCATCAGTAGGCAGCGCGCGAGGGAGCAGAGGGTGGAGATTAGAGCTCCCTCGCGCGCCTGATCACAGCACTGCCGCGCGCTGCGCCGGGGGTCGAGATGGTGGCCTGGCAGGAGGGAGAGCTTCCCTCCTGCCGGTCACTGAAATATTGCGCCCCCAGAGCCTGTGCGCCCTAAGGCGGCCGCCTGTGCCGCCTTATGGACGCGCCGGCCCTGCTTACAGCCATGCAAGCAGAGTAATTTATTTATTTATTACTGGCAATTATAAAGTGACAACATACAATTAGGGGAGAACGTACAATATACATAGAGCAATACAAAAGATAAACAGGGCCCTGCTTGTGAGCTAAGATCTAGCCATTGAAGCTTGTTTTGCTTGGTTAGATAGCCTGTGAGCTTATAATCTAAAAAATAATGAGGATAGATAAAAAGAGAGACAAAAGAGCCATTAGGGACAGGTAGAGAGACAAAAGAGGGTTCATAAGGAGACACAAATGTTTTTTTAGGATTTGGCGAGAGACAAAAGGGTTGTTAGGGAGATGAGGAGAGAGAAACATAGGGGTTAAGGGAGATAGCAGAATAACATGGCAAGTTTGGGGGTACAGGACATAGGACTGCAGGGGTTAAAGGTGTGACTTCTGGATCCGCTCCATTCAAGTCACTGATTACATTCGGACCTCCCGAACGTGCTACTCGGGAGGCAGACACATGGAAAGTTGTTATGGGCTGAAGGACGGATGCTGCACACTCCCTCCGTCTCTCTGCTTAGGTTAAAAAAAAGGCATTGCATTATATTCTGCCACAGAGATTCTACGTCATCCCTGCAACCTCATTCCTGCACTTTTTGTGGTTACAAGGGTGACGTGAACAAAATAGAATGTTCCTTGGTGCTAAAATAAAGATTTAGCCCCATTTACACTGCCCTGTTGTGGTTCTTGATTAGTGCGTTTTTCTTGTCTACTTTGATTTTCTGGTTATAAACTTGGCTTGTTTACTCACTCTGTGTTTTTCTGTATTCCTGACCTCAATTTACCTACTTGACTTTCCATACCTCTGTTGTCCTGATCTTGGCTACTTAACGTTTACGATTATTTTCTCTACTTTTGTTTAGTCTAGCCATTCTAAGGACCGGTGATACACTTGATCATTTCTTTAGCTACTGATCTATGTTCCGTGTTGTATGTTTGGTGTATAGATGTTTATTGCATTTTGATATGGGTTAAACCCCAGGAGGTTGAAGAATTCAGCAATGTCCCTGCCATTATGTAGTGTGCTGACAGCATGCCAACAACAGTAAAGCACAAGAAACTCAAAATATTAAAATATTAAATAATTTTCCATCCATCGATTTTACTAGCACTCGATGGCACAATATATAGCTGAAATATTATTCTCCATAAAAGTCTTCCTGGTTGCGACAGGGGGCTCTTTAGAAAGCTGTTCAAATCTTCAAACTAATTAGTTATACAATCTGATTTTTGAGTATAAATGCCTATTATGTTTCTGTAGGGATTATTTGATGATGCGTCAGTAAGATTAACGTGAGAATCTAGGTGACTCTGTTAGGCCATTTAAATTGTTGGTAGACATGCCATCACCCTTTGTCAGATGTTACAACATAACACCAATTACTATTTTTAAAACATTGCAAAAGACTTGAGGTATGTATGCTATTTAACCAGTAAAAACTTGTATGTGTTTTACAATGACCTGGAAATAAATAATTACAGTTCTCAGGACCATGAAAACTCATAATTTAAATACTACAGCATTTTGTATTTATTTTGTATACATTTTCCAGGTACAGAACTCTTTTACGGAACACTGTAAACCCTTAAAGCACTTGAGGTTGCCGAACTGCTTTTACGGGTTATCAGAGTGTTCTGTCTTTTGTACTTTATAAAAGTGCCAATATTAACACACTAAGTTAAGCAGCTTGGACGCTATGTGATGCATTGCCAGCTCAGAGCGTTCACGCCTCTTTCTCCCACTTTAAGAATTATCCTATTCCGTCTTTACACAACCCAGCCCACCTAAGGAATCCTATTGAACATAGTGAGTTCCTGCATGATGAATTTGAAAATGTCATCTTTGAAATTAAACCAGATTACATTTCGGCGTTGTTAACACTGACGAAGTTTAGTGATACCTCACTTTTGAGTTTAATGGGTTACTTCAAGCACCATGACCACTTCAGTGATTTGAAGTCGTAATGGTGTCTGGATTTGAATGTAAAGGGCTTCGCTTTGAAACAGACTAGACATAGACATTAACCTCTCTGCAGCTGGAGGTGTTTCTCCACAAAGCTCTAGGATGGCTAATGACAGTTCTGTGCAAAATTGGCATCTGACCCCTGAACGTACAGCATGCTGGCAAGTGGTGGAAACCCCCCCACTGCCCTCTCCCAGCGAACGGGAATTACAACAGCCAAAGAGGATCGAGCTGAGGGGAGAACTTGGACTCAGTGATGGAACAGGGGTAGGTTTTAGCATTTCTTATACTATAGATTTATTTTTTATTTTTTTTACTTTTTTGGGGGGCAAGGCGGGGCAGACCACAACTATGAACTGAGAGAACATCATGAGTGCCAGGGTGTAAGTTCAGCCAGGAATATCGTAAAAAAAGTGATTAGACAACTCGCATTCCCACACAATACACGGCCCCGCATACCGGACAACTGATCTAGCTGTCTTGATGTAGGGCATTAATCAGCTATTTTTATCTCTGATATTCTCACAATCCTCAAAAAGTGCATTTATGTTAAAAAGTATGGTATTTTAATAAACGCAGGATATTTTTGACAATGCAAGAGGGCTTTCCCAGTGTGCTACTCATGGGCATTCACGCCAACCAATTCAGGTTGGTAACGGGGAGGGCGGTGGGGTTCGATCCAGCATACGGCACGCATTCCTAGCACCACTACCTTTTTGGGCACCTGCTGTTGTGATTTGTCACCAATAACACACACTACGCTACTCACAGACTAGCCCCTGTCCATCAGGTTACCAGGAGACGGCTAGAATTATACATGTTGGCAGACAGCCCATCATTGGAAGAGGTGTCCTGCAATGTGTGAAATTCAAACCATTTAAATGATAAATACTGCAATACAGCACTTTTCATGGGCTGCTCATTGATGTCAAATATGATGTGTGTCCAGGAAAATATGGTGCATCTGATAACCCCACTCCCATTATAACTTCATATCTCCCAATATTTTATTAAAAAAATAAAATAAAAAACTGAGGGGAATGCTATTTAGCCCTTGCCATTGTGATAACCATTGACTCATAGCACTATTTTCATTATAATGACATGAGAACATGAAAGACTACAAGTCCCGGCATGCCTTTCGGCGTCCATGCGTCGCCAAGGTGGGCGTGGCTTGCCGTTTGTCCCTCGCGGCTCGCCGTACGATTCCTGTTTCCTGTCGGCAGTGGCTGCGTCCTTATTGCGGTAACTATAATAGTATTTCATAAAACGCGGCTGGTAGTAAATAAGGCGGAATGTGGGCTCAAAAACTCATCCTGGGGATATGTAACAGCTTCAACTCCCATGATGCATTGTCAACAGTCAGGGTGGCAAAGCATCATGGTAGTTGTAGTTCTAGGAAAGCTGGGGAGCTCCCCTTTGTTTATTTAAAGCTAAATCAGCTTTATTAGCTATTCTTGGATCAAGTGTATCCATGGCAACCTAGCCAGCCAGTAGTAGCAGCCTAGTAGCCCTTTAACCCTGACAGTGCCATGTGGGCCCCTGAGAGCCCTTTTCTGGTACCAAGGGCTGGTAGATCTACTCTGCTTTCCTGGACACCATCACTATTGCCTCATGGTGTTGGGCAGAGCATGAAAAGTGCTGCATGGAACCTCAGTGATTACACACAGCGCATTTTAATTCTGAATACTACAGGGCATCACTTTTCCTGGGCTGCCCATCACTATTTGAAATTCACTGTGACCCTGATATTTGATTTGCCAACTGCAATATTTTTAATTATTGTGAATAGCCGCATCTGTATGACTTAAGACTAACATACCCCTGTTTGTTTTTGTTTAACTGTTGGTACCAAATTGTTTACAGGGCTATTCGCTACAGGGAGTTTAAAAAGAATTTTACAGCTACAGGAACAATATAGTGTCAGGAATACAAACCCGTAGTTCTAATATCACTATTTAGGTCACCGCCCCTCTAACCCCAGCAGGAAAGTGAAAGTGTTAAAACTTACTTTTATTCCAGAGCCGCGCTGGTCTGATCGCGGCTGGCCCCTCTCTGCTCCTTGGCTGAGATCATCAAAATTGACAATCTCAACCAATCCAATACTGGGAAGCTATAGTGCATGCGTGGCAAAACACCTCTTTGCGCCAATCAGTATTTCCTCATAGAGATGCATTGAATCCATGCATCTCTATGGGAAATGTTCAGCGCCTCCATTCGAAAAGGCAGTGTTTACATGAAAAAGTTTTCAGGGACATACTATACACAAAGTTTTCAGGGACATACTATACACACCAGAACAACTACCTTAACCTGTAGATGTTCTGGTGACTATAGTGTCTCGTTAATGTGACTATGTTTACATTTGTTGTTGTTTTGTCTTTGTTATTTTTATGTTTTTGTCTAATATTTAAAATTCACTTTGAATTCACCAGATTCCACACTTTAGTGTTACCCTGATATTTGAGTTGTTGTGTTAGTGCTATAAAGTCGATGTAAAATAATGAAGTATTGCAGTTTCTTAGTCCAATAAAAAGATGTTAAAATAAACTGCAACAGTTTATTATTGTAAATAACCGTGTCTGTTTGACTTGACTGCCTTCATATATGCTTTTTAATCCGTGTGAATTGATGATTAAATGAACTCTCGCCCTGAACTAGTTTATTAATAGCTATACTAGTAATCATATATTAAATCAACTGCTGAATGGCAAAATTAGAGCCAAAAATCAACATGTTTGGGGGGGTTAATGGGAGAATTTCTATTTTTTTCAGTTAAGTTAGTCTTGTTATGTTTGTTTTTTTAATTTGGTTGTCAGTGGGCCACAATCAGCTGTTCAGTCCCCTAAGATTAATTGTCCCGTTGTTCTACATGTCATTTGTGTTTTGTTTTTTCGAGCTATTTTTGAACGTCTAACTTCTCTGCTTTACAGGAATCATGTCTATGTCACATCTGTACGGCAAAGATGAAGACAGTGATGGAGTGGAGATGGAGAATTTTGAGATCACCGATTGGGATCTAGCCAATGAGTTTAACCCCAACCGCCGGCGGCACTTTCAAACAAAAGAAGAGACAACTTATGGCATATGGGCAGATAGGGACTCTGATGATGAGAGGCCTAGCTTTGGTGGAAAGAGGTACGTTCTCTTGTAATGTGCAGTTACAATGGATTTAAGTTGTCAAACAAACGAACGAAAGGGCAGTTTCTCTGCGGTAATAAAATGCACCTATAAATAAGCAGGATAATTTCGGAAAAGCAATCTATATAATTTACAAAAATATCCATCAGTAATCTATATACATATATATGCAATATAATTGCCAAATCACTTATCAGTAAGTCCAAAGAATGGGATAACCATCTGGAAAATCACAAATCTGTATTGGAGAAAAATTTACAATAGAGCATCATATCTGCTAAATATTGAACTGCCTTCACCTTCCCCCTGGTGAGTATTGCCCTTCCCCATTGTTGAGACAATCACTCTTGTCCCACGGTATAGTCGCTTAAACAGTTCTCCTGTTCCTTTGATGTAACCTGTAATTGCTGCTTGCAATAGCGTAATATCACCAATCTAGATCTGTTCACCTTTTGTGTGGACATGCAGTCTACCCCATAGAATAGCCCAGGATGAGAACCATGGTATACAATCAACTTCTTTATTCTATTCACAAAACATGTATAAAAACCTGAATTTGCGATCCTTAAATTGCATTCTTTCTTCATTTGGCATCCAGTGGCATCCCGAGAGAATGTTCTCATATACACTTCCTTTCGTACTTTGTTCGGGTTACATCACCGCTTCAAAGAATAGACAGTCTAGGCACTAGAAAGAAAGTCTGATTTAAATAGTATTTCAATATTGCTTTAAAATTTCTATAGTTGGATACCTTCATATAGCATTCATTGATTGTTTCTATAAATAAGGTTTGAATATTGTTTGTAGTGTTTTTATGCAACACATAGTTTAAATGGACTCTCTAGTATTAGAAATAAATCTATTAATTTCTAACATTGGAATGTTGAAAAGTTCATTTAGTTTTGGGCCATCCCCACAATGTCCTAAAAAAGCTTTGATTTACTTCTGATCCAGTGGCGATACTGTTGCCCCGATGCAGCTCTGCTTCACTATCGGGAGATCATCGCTTGTCATGATCCTATCAGCTAATCCCATGCCCCTTAAAGAGAAGCATTGGGACACAAGACACATTGGTGGAATTCACCACAATTTATTCACCACAAAAGATTCACATGGAAAAGCATTGCAACAAGTGCTCCTCTATGAAAAGCCCTCACCTCCACTCTGCGAGAGAACTCAGTGAGTGAGGAAGAACATTATAAGAGCTTTATGCAGGGATGTGTGGGAAGGAAAAAAAAAGTTCAAGGGACTAAACCAGCAGCCCATCAACTTGTCCTGACACACAACATTTTTGCAACCCCTTAAGGACCAAACTTCTGGAATAAAAGGGAATCATGACATGTCACACATGTCATGTGTCCTAACCCCTTTAGGACACATGACATGTGTGACATGTCATGATTCCATTTTAAAGCCGAGTGGAAAAACGGATGTAAAAAAAAAATAAAAAAAAAAAAAGCTGATTTGGAAAAATTCTTAATATTTAACTTTCCTGCCTCCTTTTTTTTATTTAATGTGCATAACCCTGAGTGTACATCCCTAAAGATCTCTATGGTATGTGTTTTTGTGTGTCCCTATCTGGTGTGTGCTGGCTGTGTATAGTGTGTGGATGCGGTGCACGTATGTGGATGTAGTGTGTGTAGAGGATGTCTGTAATGTGTGTCGATGTAGTGTGTGCAATGTGTGTGGAGGATGTCTGTAATGTGAGGGGGTATAGTGTGTGCAGTGTGTATGGAGACTGTCTGTAATGTGTGAATGTGGTGTGCGACAATGTGTGTGTTGGCTGTGTGTAATGTTTGTTGATGTAGTGTGTGGAGGCTGTCATATGTGTGATATAGTGTGTGGAGGCTGTCTGTAATGTAAGTGGATGTTGTGTGTGCAGGTGTATGGAGGCTGTCTGTAATGTATGTGGATGTAATGTGTGTGGAGGTGGTCTGTAATATGTGTGGATGTAGTGTGTGCAATGTGTGTTGGCTGTCTGTAAAGTGTGTGTTGGCTGTCTGTAATGTTTGTTGATGTAGTGTGTGAGTGTGTGCAATGTGTGTGGAGGCTGTCTGTAATATATGTGATATAGTGTGTGGAGGCTGTCTGTAATGTAAGTCGATGTTGTGTGTGCAGGTGTATGGAGGCTGTCTGTAATGTATGTGGATGTAATGTGTGTGCAATGTGTGTGAAGGCTGTCTGTAACGTATGTGGATGTAGTGTGTGCAATGTGTGTGTTGGCTGTCTGTAATGTATGTAGATGTACCAAATAGTGGCAGCATTCACTCAGTCAGAGCACAGCCACCAGGATTCCCAGCCTGAGCTCAGACACATTGGTGAGCAATTACTATGGTCCTCTGGGGGTGCATGCCACACACTTTCTGCCCCTACCTCCTTGTACACCGGTGGCAGCTCTGCCGCCTACCCATGTCAGAGCCAAAAGCCCCAAATTATCTGCTGCCAAGCCCTGGAACTACATGTGTTGGTTATAAAAGTTCAGATTTCTATAAAATAAAAAAGAGAGGATCTTCGGTTAACACCTGAAGCACTCCAGCAGGCTTACTTTCTTTATGGGTCTGGAGTATTCTTTTAACCGCTCTGTGTATTTTGCAGGATGAGGTAGATGTTTTAATGTGACTGATTCTGTTTCGTTTTCTCCTATTTAGATCCAAAGACTATTCTGCTCCAGTTAATTTTATCAGTGCTGGGATCCGCAAGCCTGCAGCGGAGGAGAAATCTGGAAGTGATTCAGATGAGGAACCTCCGTCAAGAAGGGATGAATTCCCAAAGGAATTTGAAACAAAGAAACTGAAAACGGTAAGTTGTTGTAAAGAGGGCTAGATTGTGACATCGTATGTAGAAAGTGCCATATTCCTTCTCTACTGGGACGGAAATCTTTAAAACTAATCACATTTTTTTATGTGCTTTCTGTTTGTTTTGCAGGGTGGAAATTTTAAACCATCACAGAAGATTTTTGCTGGAGGAATAAAGTCCAATACAGATTTTGGTTCTTGGGAGCGACACACCAAGGGGATTGGCCAAAAGCTTTTGCAGAAAATGGGTTATAAACCTGGTAGAGGATTGGGGAAGAATGCTCAAGGTACGAACAGAGGAGAAGTTTTTACTGTAATTGCTCTTTCATTGACAGCTAATCCTGCACTTTCCCAGTGCTGACCTTTTTTGGTTTTGTTTCCATTAAATGACGTACTATCCAATGCATATTGAAACAAGAAAAATTAATTTAAACATTACTTTTCAGAACACCCATTCTGTCTGTGTTTATTTATTTATATTTTGGGGAAACCACTTGGTAGTGAAATTCTAATTGTCTTTTTGCGCAGGTATCATTGCCCCTATCGAGGCCAAACAGAGGAAAGGTAAAGGAGCTGTTGGAGCATACGGGTCCGAGAGAACCAAGCAGTCATTAAAGGATTTCCCTACTGTAGATTCAGAGGAAGAAGAAGAGAAGGTGCGTGTAAAGAACTAGTTTTTAGTGTAGTATGTGCACCCTTTATCCTGTATGGTCGAAGGATCACCCCTTTAAGCCATGTTCCATAGGTACTTTGGTTTTAATGCAGACCATAAAATATGTGAGTCCTTTGAGACTATAGGATGATTTAAAGTTGGTACTAGAACAGTGGTTATATAGATGCAGCAATCTGCTTTACATTGCATGAATATTTATAGTAAGTATTAGGGATATGCCGACTATTGTTGAACAATCCACTTTTATGTACTGTGCTGTCTAAGAGTAATTGGAGCTTTGCTAAGTAACAGCATTGTAGATTCAAGGATAACAGTAACCACAGTATGAACTGACTGCCTGAAATTGATAGGAGTGTTTTCCGTCGACATATTCTGTTAATGTCAGACTTGTGTAGTAATTGTGTTGCTTTTTCACAACTTTAAATGTACAGAATATCAGTACCAGTTATCGGCAGTCAACCGAAAGGCAACCAATAATCTGTATCAGCATCGGCTCTGAAAAAACGATGTCAGTCAATTCCTAGGAAGTTTGTATTTTTGCAAGTTGCTTATTTTTAAAAGCAATAAAAAGGGCTTAATAGAGTATAGATTTAAATGCACTTTATGAGTTTCCCAGCACTGAAAGACATTCTTCTGGGCTTGGGACATCCCTTCCTCATTGCATGCCCCAATTATTAGTGCAGCTAAGCATATAGAGTCCTTGCACTACAATAGGATGATAGCAGTCCTGGTAAAAGAGATGTTCTTAATATTTTACTCTAATTTGCAGGAATTTCAGAAAGAGTTGAGTCAATGGAGGAAGGATCCAAGTGGAGGCAAGAAAAAACCTAAATATGCCTACAAGACAGTGGAAGAGCTAAAAGCCAAGGGCAGGGGAACTAAATCATTATCCGTTCCTCAGAAGGAAATATCCCAAGTCAAGGTAAGTTGGGGACAGATGGTCTCATGATTCTCATTCTAATTGTGTAGATGCGGTATAGATTACATTTTCTTCAACTGCTTATTTATCTATTAATTAGCAGGCGAGTGAATTAAATGCAGTAGCTTGTGCCAAAAGAAAAACTCTCTAAAAAGTAACTTGCTTTCTTTGGAAGGTTTAATCTGAAACAAATGGCTTTTATTTATTTCACATCTAGTGTTATTTTACAGCTAGTGAGTAGGCCCGATAATCTCAGGGTTATGTGTTGTCTGAAAAAATAAAAACTATATGGATTCCTGAATAATTATGTGTGTGCATGTATGTAAAACCAAAACACTTAATCCTGTTCCCAGAGACTGCAGACGCACTAAGAATAGACTCATCTGTATATGAGGTAGCAATGTGTGATCATTTGGAGATAATTCAGTTATCATTTACTAAAAGATTTAGAACATAGCATATATGTGCCAAGTTATCCGTCTTCCTTTGTATATGCATTATTTTAATTTTTAAGTGAAATTCCTATGGCTGAGTAAAATGTTACATTGCAAACGGTTTGTCAAAGGACCCACCAACAGGCATTTGAGGATTAACCTAACTGTATACATGTTTAAATAAAACAGACAACTACTGATTATCTGCTGAATATTGTGACGTACCTCTTTGATGGTGGACCTAAGGGTCAAATTTGAGTCATGGTTAAAGGATTCTGAAATAGTCAATGCACTGAACATTTCATGAGCAAGGCCATAGTGATGGTTTTATATGTATTTCTTCTTTCAGGTGATTGATATGACCGGTCGGGAACAGAAGGTGTATTACAGTTACAGCCAGATTTCCCACAAACACAATATGCCGGAAGATGGCTCTGTACCGGGTGTGAAGGAGGAGAAGCTCCAGGGCTTTGTTCTTCCAGAGCTGGAGCACAACCTGCAGCTGCTGATAGACATGACGGAGCAGGAGATAATTCAAAATGACCGTCAGCTGCAGTATGAGAAGGACATGGTGATCAACCTCGCTCACGAGTTGGACAAATTGTCTGGGGTCCTTGAGCGAGAGGAGAAGGCCATTTATAACCTAAGCCAGGTGCTACAGACAGTGGAGGCTTGTGAGCAAAGGATGCAACCAAATTGTGATAATCCTTTGACGCTTGACGAGTGTGCTCGGATCTTCGAGATGCTCCAGGAAAAGTATTATGAGGAGTATAAAATGTCTGGGAGGGCAGACCTGGCTGTGGCCATTGTCTACCCACTAATGAAAGAGTTTTTCAAGGACTGGAACCCATTGAAGGTAAGTGTTAAGAATTGAATGACTCTTTGGATATGTGTAAGCAGCCAGCAGAAAAGGAGATCCTGGTTTCTTGGTTCCTGCTTACCGCATGTTTTATTGGCCTTAGGATTTCCCTTCGTAGCTCTTGGCGTGTGTAAAAACTATTTATGCAGTTTATTGTCCATTGGCTGAAGGAAAAGGAAGACTCCAGATAAGCTACAACAAAGTTTCTCAACTGTGCGATATCCATGATAAGACACATATAGTTATATCACCAGGTTACATTCTCTTACCAAGTAGCATTTTTCTTGTCTTCGTATTCAGTTCTGTTTTATTTCTTTTCACTGTTTAGGACCCCATGTATGGGATGGACATCATGACGAAGTGGAAGAACCTGCTAGAGGAAGGCCACCTGTCGCATAGTGCCCAAGATGCAACCTTAGACCCTTATCACAGGTATCTGCATTATCTCATCTTTCCTCAAAATTCATATATTCTGCTATTCTCCAAAGGTCAGGCACTCATTTATTTTTGTAGTTAAGAAGATACCTTTTTTTTTGTAAATATTGGAGTTTTCTAAAGGCTATTCACTCAACTTGAACAGCTGGAGATATAAAGAAGTTGGAGACATTTTCCAGTTTTGTAATATTTTTTAATCCCTCATAATTTTTACACAATTCCCAACTCAGTGAATACACCTTGCTGCTTTTCTCCTGCAGTTGGCATTGCAGTGTACCCTTGTGTCCACCAGCCTCCTATTCTTTATACCCCCATCTTCCTCCCCTAATTATGAAGAGAAATGTTAAGTAATCAGGGCCACTTATAAACCAACTTTTTCCAAGCGTGGGGTTAGCTCACGCTGCGATAACTGTCCTGCTATTTGTGCTGCCAGTATTTGTGAGGAAATACTCACTAGGGAAAATCCTGCTGGCTTCAAGCTGAATTAAACAGATCCTTTTTCTTTGTTAAGGCTCCTTTGGGAAATGTGGATTCCCTTCTTGAGAAATATCATCTCCCAGTGGCAGCCCCGGAACTGCCCTCCTATGGTAGACTTCTTGGACAGCTGGGTGCACCTCCTGCCTGTCTGGATTCTGGATAACATCTTAGATCAACTCATATTCCCTAAATTACAGAAAGAGGTGAGTTTTCTTACTGATCACAGGAGCAATGAAGAATTAAACCATATGAATTGGTTGCAGCAAACTGTAATTTTGTAGAGGGGGGCGATTTCCTTAGGTCACATTCTTGTGTTCTTCTGTTAAGGTTGAGAATTGGAACCCTCTGACAGACACCGTTCCCATTCACTCATGGATTCACCCGTGGTTACCCTTGATGCAGAACCGACTAGAGCCCCTCTTCTCTCCAATCAGAAACAAACTAGCCAACGCTTTGCAGAAATGGCATCCCAGCGACTCATCTGCTAAACTCATTCTCCAGCCATGGAGGGATGTATTCAGCCCAGGATCATGGGAAGCTTTTATGGTGAAGAACATTGTGCCTAAGTTAGGTAAGGAAACATAGTTGTGTTCTGCGTGTCTGCACACCATAATTATATTTATATTGTTACTAAGTGTATTCTCCCGTGCTGTCATCTGCAGGTTTGTGTATAGGGGAGTTTATTATTAATCCCCACCAGCAACACATGGACGTCTTTCACTGGCTGATGGACTGGGAGGGAATGATATCCCAATCCAGCATGGTGGGGATCCTGGAGAAACATTTCTTTCCAAAATGGTTACAGGTACGTGGCCCAGACTACTGCAGAACTCAAAATTACCTCACTCTGTGGCTCTGAACTTAAGACAGCACAGGGGAGTGAAATGCATACTTGTAGTACTAGCAGGTTTTTTTTCAAAAGAGTGAATTGAATTGTTGTGAATTCAAACTGCATTTCAAATTTCAGATCAAAATAGCCAAAATGGAAAATTAAGTCAACTTAAGTCAGGTTTAGCCTAAAAAACTATTATCTTTTTTGGCTTCACTTTTCAAAAAGTGGAACTTGCGATGAGTGTCACAGTCTGTTTTCCAGTGTTCATCTGGTGAAGCTTCCATGTGTAATATTATTATATTATTTATAAAGCGCCACCAAATTCCGTAGCACTGTATTATGGGAATTCTGTACTGTTGTTTAATTGGAATTCAATAGCGTTGTATTGTAACATATTCCTCCTCACCTTCTGTGCATCTGTATAACTGACTCTTGCAACATATTGATGGACGCCGGCCTCTGCGGATCCACGCCAAATTATACACGCACGTTAATGGCGATGTCGGCGTGCGCGTGATGTCACGCAGGAGATGCTTCCACGTTTTGGGGTCAAAGGCCGTTTTCCGCCAATCAAAACTGTAAAGCACTTATTTAAGCTCAAATTTACTTTTCCTCATTGCCCTGTCGTGGTTTCCCTAGTGGTTGTCTAAGAGTGTGTTCCTGAGCATTTATTTCTGGTTTTTGACTTTGGCTTTGTTTGACTTCCTTGTATTCTGGTATCCCTGACTTCTGGCTTTCATTTATCGTTGTGTCTCATTCTGTGCCCCCGGACCTTGGATTCTGACTATTCTTTGGTATGTTAAGTCTGGCCATTCTAAGGCCCGGTAAGACGTGACCGTTTAGTCCTAGGTGTGATACAATTCTACGTGCTGTATCAATCCGTAATCTTGACACGTATAATGGGAATTTCTTAGCGATGTGCAATGGGAATTCTGTAGCGCTGTGTAATGGGAATTCCCTAGTGCTGAATAATGGTTCTTAGGGTTTCACTTTTTCTGATCTAAGCAGCCCATTCTGAAACATCTACATCTCAATCATGGACTCTGGAAATGACATATTACCATTTGCCAAATGTGTCTTTTCATTTTCAAATTTGAAATCCGAGTTCTCTCATTTATTTCAAGTGGAAAAATAAAACAGGACGGTTTGCATAATGTTTTTCTACAGTTAAATGTTTATACTTTGGTTAAAAAAAAAATGTATTTTGTGCTTAAACCGGATCATTTATTCCACTGATGATGCATGAAATATACATTTTGTCATGGCAATTTCTCCCTCAAATGCCTTACAGAATGTAAACCTATTATTATAATGTATACCTTGCTGGACTAATTCCGTTACTGCTAATTGTTCTAACCGATTGTTGTCCAAAACATTTTTAACAGTAAATATCCCTCCTAGTGGTGAAGTCGTTTGCAATAGGAAGAATGTTTTTAAACTAAAAATGGTCTTTTTTTAAAAAAATTTTTTTATATGATTTATTTAGTTTTCTTCTGGAAATTAAAGGAATTCTATAGTTGAAATGAAAACAAAGCAGTTTTCCTGGCATTATAGATTTCTACGGTGATTCTTACCTGAATCCAGAGCAATGTGTGTCGGCTCTGGGTCAGGCTCCGCTTACGCTCTGGAGGAGACCTAGGCTCGGCAGTGGCCGCGCTCGCATTAGACCTCCCCATAGGAAAGCATCAATCAATGCTTTCCTACAGGGAACAATATGATGCTGGAGGTCCTCGTGCACAAAGTGAGGATGTCCAGCATTAGATTCAGGAAGCGCCCCCAGTGGTTGTCTGGTGGACAGCCACTGTGGGCTGTGTTTTACATTGCACCACTAAGTGTAAAAGGGACCCAGCACCCAGACCGCTTCATTGAGCTGAAGTGGTCTGGGTGCCTACAGTGTCACTTTAATGCCATGTATGTTTGTTATTCTAACTGTACAATAATCTTTGGAGCTAATCATTATTTATTGTGGATTTTCACCTTTTCCCTTTTTATGGTTGTTAGAATATTTCCCACCCTCACTGTCTTTTCCCCTTCAGCCGAAATGGTCAGGTTATCTGCTGCTTCAGGGTGATGGAATCAATTCAATGAGGCTGAATAACCCTCCAAATCAGGTCAAGAACTGTAAGGGGTAACTTTAAGAAAGTGACACATGGAAGCACCAGATGACATGGCCATTAAAAAAAATTAGGCAGATTCACTTTTACACTGTCTTTACTAAACCAAGAATTATGGGGATTTGACAAGGAGGATCAGACAACCGGTTAATTCCAATTCACCTTAGAATAAAATGTGAAATGTTGGGAATTCTAAGTGAATAGAAACATTCTCCAACTTCCACAAAATGTAAAATCTACTCTGAATTCCCCGCATTTCAATCTTTAATAACTTTGTCAGAAAATAATTATAATTGGCCAGTGGGGGGCCGGTGAGCAACTACATTAAGTGCCAGGAGAGGTTCCCATCTATTGTATTTGGCATCTGGTAAGTCTGCTGTGTTTCCAGTTTGGTTGTTTTGGGCCAATATTTTAAATTCCTGACAATTCACACTTTAATGGCTAACTCTGAACGGTCTTTCCCGCATGGCTATTTGGCCTAGAATTTGCAATTGTCTTGTTAGTTTCTCACAATGTTCAGTTTAGCAAAATAAATCCTCATTAGTTAACAAAAATCCTGAATATTTTGTGAAGATTAAAAGTGTAAAGGAAATGCTGAAACTGAATTTCCTTTTCCTTTGTCGCTGTAGGTCCTGTGCTCCTGGCTCAGTAACAGTCCAAACTATGAAGAGATCACAAAGTGGTACTTGGGTTGGAAGTCCATGTTCTCAGACCAAATATTGTCCCACCCAGCAATCAAAGACAAGTTTAACGAAGCTTTGGACATCATGAACCGAGCTGTTTCTTCCAATGCTGGTAAGTGCTCTTATTACCGCTGTCATTGCAGCTTATGTATTCACCAGAGCTAAATGAATACTAAATAGAAGGGGCAACCACCATGTATAGGCATATGCATACAGATCAAACTGGAATTCAAATCTTCCTTTCCTCCTTGGTAAGTAACAGCACGGGTATTTTGAAGAATAAAATAAAAAAGAGTTGTCAGTTCACTCAAGGGAACAACGTCTGGAAAACATAATTTGTTAAACATATTGTGACAAGGACATACAGAGAAAAACATAAAACCATAAATAATACCACTGGAAGAACGGTAATGTAGATATGGGTATTAAGGGCAAAAAGAGGGGAGGGCACAAACCCAGGTGAGTAATAAATGGAGAGGAGATGATACATTTTTTGACTATTTACTGCTTTATATAGTTCTATCCCTATCAACTTTACGGACCAATTCAGGGGAAACTTTAGCATCTTTTTGTACATAGTTGTATATCCACTTTTTTTGTTTTTCACTGTATATAAATACCATATCTGTGTTTTGTGTTTAATACAATTTGACTATACACACAATTTGTGTTTTTTTTATGTTTAAATATATTGATAGCTCAACTCCATGTTGATAATTGACACCCTCAGGTCATACAATTGCATATTATCTTAGCTAAAATTGATACGTTTTTATAGAATTAGCCTCTGGCCAGGGCAATTAGCAGTTCTCTCCTCTCCCTTTTAAAACCATAAATACACTGATCAGCCACAATATTAAAACCACCTGCCTAATATCGTGTAGATCCCCCTAATGCTGCCAAAACAGCTCTGATGCGTCAAGGCATTGGTGTACATTTCAAGTCTCATTTATTGGTATTAGTACTAGTTAATTGTTTGTGGGGTTTTTTTGTTGCATTTTTGTTTTTTGCGAAAGAAATACTGGTTTTATATATACCTAATTTATTTATTTGATTCTTGAGCAAATTATTCTCTTTGCTTGGTTACATGGTGACCTTGAGGCTGTGATATTCCTGGTGGGCAAACCACTTAACATAAATAGCGAGCATAGAGATGGATTATAACTATGTTGCAGCTCCTATACAGCTCCCTCTCTACATAGTTATTGTTTACACCCAACTCCATAGGAACAACATGGGCTACCAGCACTCCATGTAGCAGCCATGTTACATGTGTAAAACTACAGTAACGGCAGCTGTTAGCAAAGAGAATTATACATTCATATGAAGTTTATTTGTCTGCAGTGGAAAAGATTCCACTCCAGATTGACCAATTAGACTGAAACTCTGTTTCTGTGTTATATGAGGGAATGTAAAGCTATATGTCTTTGTTTTGCTTCATCATTAGGTGTGTACATGCAACCAGGGGCCCGGGAGAGCATTGCTTACTTGACACATACTGAACGAAGGAAAGATTTCCAGTACGAAGCCATGCAGGAGCGCCGCGAGGCAGAGAGCATTGCACAGCGGTGCATCGGAGCTGCTGCAGCAGCTGTACCAATGAACTTCAAAGACCTAATCCAATCAAAGGCCGAGGAGCATAACATTGTGTTCATGCCACTGATCGGCAAACGCCACGAGGGGAAACAGCTCTACAATTTCAACCGTATTGTCATCTACATAGACCGAGGTGTTGTGTTTGTGCAGGGTGAAAAAACATGGGTGCCCACCTCACTGCAGAGCCTCATAGACATGGCCAAGTAGCATGATACTCCCTGCCTCTCCTGGACACTGCATACAGCGGAGATTGATCTATCTGGATGGCACAGGGTGTATTGTACAGCAGAATGAATGCAACGTGTAAAACACTTGGGTACAGTGTCAGATTCCGAAAAAAACATCTTATTAAAGCACCAATGGTGTAAGGAACAATATGCCTGGTGTTTCCCAGATTGCGTCCGGATATTGACATTATTTTGTAGTTTGATTTCATGCTCGGCCGTAACTTCCACATACGGTATTCAGCAAGACTGGACTTGATGTTCTGTGCAGAGACTGTTTTTTTTTCTCCACACCTGTTTATTTTGTACATATCCAATGTGTAATTTGTAATAATAGAGATTGATATTTTGTTTGTATTTTAAACACGATTGTTTCCTGCTTTACAGCGACAGTATTGCGTTAAAATTAACATGACCAGCCAATAGGGATTTCCACACCCCAATTTTTGTATGTAAATAATAAAAATGTGAAAGAAGAAAAACACTCGCCTCTGAGCAGGTCTTGCAATAAATGTTTGGGCTCTTTCCTTCTTTAGTGATGTGTGCCGGAAGAGGGAACAAGCCAAGTTGGCAATGTGTGAGAGTTGCAGTGTATGTGTTTGGGGGACACTGTATGTGTTTGGGGAAGTGTGTGGGGCACTGTGTATGGGGGGACGTGTGTATGGGTGTGCAGTGTATGTGTGTGGGGGGGCAATGTGTCTATGGGTGGCAGTGTTTGTGGGGCAGTGTGTGTGTATGGGCACAATGTATGTCTGGGTGTGCAGTGTGTGTGACGCAGTGTATGTATGGGGGGGCAGTGTGTGGGGGGGGAGGAGAGTAGGGGGCTTTTTAATATTTTTATTTATATAAATACATTTCTGGTGGTCCGGTGGGAATCCCTGGTGGTCCCAGTGGTGGTGAGGTGAACTCTAGCCCGCGTTCCAGGGCTAGAGTTCACTCTTGCGAGATTTGGAGTGTTGCCGTGGTAACCGCGGCAACGCTCCATGCTCGCGAGAGGAGGACCCGGAGGAGCTGAAGGCTGAGCTC
Organism: Pelobates cultripes; assembly: GCA_933207985.1. Classification (NCBI taxonomy): domain Eukaryota; kingdom Metazoa; phylum Chordata; class Amphibia; order Anura; family Pelobatidae; genus Pelobates; species Pelobates cultripes. Next base: position 103,916,897 of record OW240923.1, read on the forward strand.
CTGGGTCCTCCCTCCCCTGCCGGCTGCCGCACAGTGCTTGCGGACCGGGGAGGGAGATCTCAGATCTCTGATCTCCCTCCCCGGTCCGCAGGCACATTGCAGGGCTGGCACTTTGACAATGCCAGCCCTGCATTGGCGGGCGGGCGGGGGGGGCAATTGCCCCCCACCCTGGATCCGCCAATGATTCTGGTAGCAGCAGTAAGATGTCCGTTTGTGCATATAGATCTAAAGGGCCAGCCTAAGCCTGTTGTAGTGATTTTGGTGCTTGTAGAGTGCTGGAGCCTTCCTCCAGGTCCTGTGTCAAACAGTTTTTGAACGGTTTGACTAAAACCGTGAGTCTTTGAGGCATCTGCAGGTGAGCCATTCGCTCACTGTTTTGCTAGTGTGAAAGATTTAACTTAGTTTGTAAACTGTATAAATGTTTCCATATTTGGACGATTCTGGTAGAATGGGAGTGTCATCTTAGCAATACAGTGAATGAGGGGCTGGACTGTGAGTGCCTCAGGGATCATAAGGAACATTGCGCCTGCTATGTAAGGAGCATAGTGTCTGCTGCATGCTAGTACCATGCACACTAAAATGGGCTATAGTGGTTATGGTGGTAAGATTATTATTTTTTAAATATGTCCCATTCTGCAATTTCCTATATCAGACTTTAGAATTAATTTGTAGCCAACATTTGTATTCAAGCATTTACTATTCACCATTAAACAAATCTTAAAATCAAAAATAATGCCTTATTTGTCCATCTTTTTAGGCGAATGTAAAAATGGTACGCTAAGTGTTCTACCAAAAAGAAAACTGGTGAGATGCATTTTAGGAGTGTGATCTTATAATTGTATTAATCTCCTATAATTTTCTGCTATACCAAGATGGGCTGTGCATGATGGGACCTGTAGTCCAGTTTCAGTTGGAATACCTTGACTGTCCAAAGATGATTTTTCCAGTTTATATACTAATCCAGCGGTTCCCAAAGTGTGTGCCGCGGCACCCTGGGGCGCCACATAATATTTCCCTGGTGCTATGATCCGGGAACTGTGCCTCACTCTCCCCTGTCAGCTCTGCAGGACCGGAGGGGAGATCAGGGATCTCCCTCACTGGCCTGCTAGCACTGTAATGCTGGCAGCCGGCAGGGGAGGAGTGAGGATCCGGGGGAGCTCTAACTTGCAGCTCTGCCGTGTCCTCCTCTAGCGAGCTTGGAGCGTTGCATCAGGAGTTGCTAGAGTTCATTCTGACCACTGGAACCACCAGGGCTTCTCCACCAGACCACCAAGAATTAGTACTGTACCCCCACCCAGGCAAAAATAAGAAGGGAAGGGGGTGATGGAAATGTAAAAAAAAAAAAATTATTAAAAAATAAAAGTTTACATTTATTAATTTCCCACCTATACACACACACAGTTCCCCACACACTGTACCTGTCACACACACACTCTCTCTCTCTCTTATATACACACACACACACACACTCTCTCTCGCTCTCCTGCCCGTATCCCCTACTACTATAGTGGTTCCCAACCCAGTCCTCAAGTACCCCCTATCAGTCCAGGATTTAGGGATTACCCTGTTGTGTCTAAAGTGTTTTTTTTCTCCTTTTTCTAAAAACACCGTAGATACAACAGAGTCATTCCTAAAATTCTGGACTGGTAGTGGGTACTTGAGGACTGGGTTGGGAACCACTATAGTAGGGGATAGGGGCAATAGTGTGTGTGTGTTTGTGAAGGGTGCAGTGTGTTGGGCACTGTGTGTGTGTATAGGTGGGAAATGAAAAAATATAAACTTTTATTTTTTTCATTGAATTTTTTTTTTTACATTTCCATCACCCCCTTCCCTTCTTGTTTTTGCCTGGGAGGGGGGACAGTACTAATTCTTGGTGGTCCTGTGGAGAAGCCCTGGTGGTCCCAGCGGTCAGAGTGAACTCTAGCAGCTCCTGATGCAACGCTCCGAACTCGCTAGAGGAGGACAGCCGCTATCCTGGCAGACCCCAGAATTAGTTGTCAAACTGTTCTTAAACAGTTTGACTACTTTTCCTGGGAGGGCACCACGCATTTCTGCTGAACAGGGGCCCAGTATATGCCGCAGCGCTGCATATTTATTCAATCTAGAATTTATTTTAACTTTGGGCCCCCAGGAAAAATATTGAAATATTAAGGGCGCCTTGAACCTAATAAGTTTGGGAACCACTGTACTAATCTATAACAATGATTAGCCAACAATGAAAATTCCAACTGTTGCGGAGTGCCATGATTTTTTTTGCCATTCCAAAGTCTTACTTACTGGCTATATCAGAGTGTGATAGGACAGGGATACAATCAGACAGTTTTGCTAGCAAATGTATAGATTTGGAGAAAAACCTATTTAAAATCTGTTGCTCAATTCCTCAGCAGATATTCAAAGCCAAGGAACCGAGAGCCAGGGAGAACAGAGGAGACCTTTCACAGGGTGTCCCTCTGCTCTCCACCCATAGCAACCACAGCACATGCGCTGTGGTTTATATGGTAGAGTATAGGAACAGAGTGACATCACATCACTACATTTAGAAGATGAAGGCACACGGTCAACTAAGCCAGAGTGTTGTGTCATGGAGGAGGCTTGCCCTGGTTTGGGGAAGTGTCCAAGTGGGCCAAGTTCTGCCTCTCTGCTATTTCCAACTGAATGGCTGCTCACTTCCTTAAACTCAACCTGTCCAAAACAGAACTTCTAGTTTTTCCTCCCTCAAGTGCTGCTACTCCTGTGTCTGTCGCCATCCAAGTCAACGGCGCTACTATCACCTCTACCTCCCAGGCTCGCTGCCTAGGGGTTCTTTTTGATTCTGATCTCTCTTTTACTCCCCATGTTCAATCGATAGCCAAATCCTGTCGCTTCCAACTCAAGAACATAGCGCGCATCCGCCCATATCTAACGCCGGACGCGGCTAAGGTACTGGTTCATGCTGTTGTTCTCTCTCGCCTTGACTATTGCAATCCCCTTCTCACCGGTCTTACATGTTCCCAGCTTGCACCGCTGCAATCTATAATGAATACGGCTGCGAGGCTTATTTTCCTGTCCGGTCGCACCTCCCACGCCTCCACGCTCTGTCAGTCCCTGCATTGGCTTCCAGTTAGATATAGGGCCCAATTCAAAATTCTGGCGCTTGCTTACAAATCCCTACATAATGCTGCTCCAACATACCTATCCTCCCTCATACACAAGTATGTCCCGTCGAGACCCCTGCGCTCAGCCCAAGACCTACTCCTATCCTCTGCCCGGATCCCCACCTCTGATGCTCGCCTTCAAGACTTCTCCAGGGCTGCACCTATTCTGTGGAACTCCCTTCCCTCCTCAATCAGACTTTCACCCAGCCTCCATTCCTTCAAAAAATCTTTGAAAACTCACTTCTTTATTAAAGCGTATCAATTAAACTGTCAGCAGGTTTCTCATCCCCCACCCCATGACTCCGTTCCTTCACCTGTCAAAAATGACCTACCAAGCACTCAATAAACCCTTCTGTAACAAACTATTTAATTCCCCTACTTTAACCCTTTGTGTCACTATACCCCACTCCCTCTAGCATGTAAGCTCATCGAGCAGGGCCCTCAACCCCCTCTGTTCCTGTACGTCAGTGGTTTGATCTCAATTATGTGTCTGTTAGTCCACCCATTGTACAGCGCTACGGAATTTGTTGGCGCTATATAAATAATAAATTAATAATAATAATAATAAAACCATGGCAGTTTCCCTTTAAATGAATGTCTGATTTTGCTTGTAATGCCAATAATTGCTCACTAGATGGCAATATTTTCTTATGGTAGTTAGCAGCATGTGGACACATCTTTGAGAGGGTTACAGGTAAGCAAGATTTTCAAAGTCTGCTGGTTTTACCTTACATTTTAAAGTCACTTTGAACTATTAAATAAACCTTCATGTCTTTTGAGGGACAACCTCCCCACTAATTAATTAAGGCCTGAAAATTAGAATTGACAACCAGATTACAAAGAATAGATGATAAACTCTCCAGCTGAGCTATACTCACAGCTTGGCTATTTTAATTAGAATTTTCCAATTTTGTTTGTTAAATTGCTGTTTTGTTTTTTATAAATTTACATTTCATTAAACGGAATCATGGTAGTTGTAGTCTTTGCGGGAGAGAGTGCCAGGCTATTGCAATCCTGATACAGTAGTGTGGCCCTTGTTTAACCCCTTAAGGACCAAACTTTGGAATAAAAGGGAATCATGACATGTCACACATGTCATGTGTCCTTAAGGGGTTAAGAGGCTAAGCTTTTTGACTGGAGGGTTTTCTCAGTGAGTTGTATAAAGGTAAATACAATCTATAAATAAAATATAAAATTACTAATTTGATTATTTTGGACTTAGGTTTACAAGAAGGCAGTGATCTCTGTTGGCGCTATGCACTAAGCTGTGAATTACACTTCAGCTATTTTGTACTGAAATTAGAATTCTCAACTATTCGCAGTTTTGTGTATAACTCTGTGTGTGTGTGTGTGTGTGTGTGTGAATAGATGCACATTCAGAGTTATTTATCCATCAGCAGACTGTTAAATTTAAAAATAAATTTCTCCAACTCTGTTTAAAGGACAGCTGTCATTAAATTTTCACTCCTCGTTTCTTGAAATATTTTTTACATTTAATGAAATTTAATTTTTATTTTAAATTATTTATACTGATTTGCTTTTTTTTATTTATTTTTTTATTTTATTTTTTATTTAGAGATTATCACTGCTGCACAGCCTAACTTGTCTGCTTCATGCGATTGTTCTATGTGGAACTGCAGCTGTTGGCTAGTTAGGTTGAGCAGCAGTTAGCCAGATAAGCGTAAAATATAACCCAACACCGAGATCGACCAGATAAACGTGACCTTTTTTTTTTTTTTTTTTTTTTTAAATATAAACTGAAAATGTGTCCGTTGTCCTTTAAATCTTGACTATTTTGATCTAAATTTTGCAATTCCTCATTAAATGCTCTACTATTCCCAGTATAAGAAGACTTATTTGATGATAATCTTTCAATTAGACATAACATAGTTTGTTAGACTATGTATAGCGTAACATAACATACTTCATGATAGACTCTACATATAGAATAAGTTAACATGTTAGATTGTATCAGTTGTTTAAAGAACATAACTCACTGGCGGACTTACAAAATGTGAATTATTATTTTTTTATGTCCTATTTTTTAAAGACATAATAAAACAGAGAATTTTTCCATCCTACTATATAGGAAATACCAGTGAACTGTATGTTATGGGAACATAATGCCATAGAGGGATTCTGCTTTATAATAACCCATGCTACTCCATATATATATTTTGTTATTTTAAGTTGGGTATTGTGTAGCATAGGGTTAATGTTTTGTGTAAGAGTTAAAGGGACATTTTACCGTAAGTGCCATTCTAGTACCTACATATCTAGTGCTGCCAGGGATTAGTGGGAGTTGCAGTCCCAGGTGAAAGTTATTTTAAATAACGGGCAGATCATATAATAAATATATATTTTGTTCGGTAAATCAACTCAGGTTCGAGTATCCATTTAAAATAGACAAATTCAATAAGGGGATTTACTAACAAGGTGAGATAAGAATGTCACACGTTTATAAATATATGTGACATGACAGCTGTCAAACCAAACCATGGAGGTCTCTCCCAGATTTGTAATATCCCTGACCTTGCCATGTCGCCATGATGTAGAACCTTGCGTGAAAGGTTGTGCCCTCTAATATGTAGCATTTATTTGGTTAAATTAGGGCTGTGCATTTTAGGATTTGTCCTTGATTGGTTGGTTTTCTTCCTGGAGCATACCTCTCGGTGTTGGGAGATATGCACACTTGAAGGTCAGAAACCATCTAAGAGCATATTTTTGAGACCTGTGGATTTTGACTGGAAAGGTTGTGCGGCCAACCAAAGAGGCAGTAAAGATGGCTGCCCCCATACCACACAGTAATGTACTAAAAACAAGTATTTACTTTATATGTATGCGTTGCACATTCATACGGAAGCTATAATGCATGTTGTCTTTTATTTTAAATAAAAAGGAAAACAAAAAACTTTTCCTCTAAGAGTATGATTGCGTGCATCTGTGTCAATTAGTGGATCAATGTTTGTCTGTCCCACCTGTGCTCAGGGATAGAAAAAGTCAATAAGAAAAGGTACAAATAGTTTATTCCCTATATTCAGGCAATTGTGGAAACTGGCAAGAAAACTAACTTTTAAGTGAACAGTCAAGTTGGAAGAATAGATAAGTTTAATTTTTGTAATTTTTATAGAATATATATATATATATAACCGTTAAAGTGTTAAAAAAACGAATGAAATCTGTGAGCGTTGAAGTTGCTGTTTTAGTTTTAAAAGTGTGTGTGCTGGATCTTGTGTAATATATATTCCCATGTCATTTGTCCATTTAGGAGAATGTTCAGAAGCAACGTAAAAAACTGCAGAACAAAAATAATTAAAAAAATAAAATAAAAATTGCAAACATTATAGCACCCAAACACATGCCAGTAATCATGGCACTTCATTGGTTAATGTTAACTGTTTGGGGAGATGGCCTGCTGCAATGTGAGATAAGTGTCTGCACACAGCATATCCTATCATTCAGCACTGGGGTCTGTGAGTCTCCCAGTGCATTGAGGGGGAACTCATTTACATAGTCCCAGTCTGGGTTTAATTTCACTGCTGGGTCCCACCCCCTGCTAGACACGGATTGGTTGCTTTTCCTGGCAGTGTTAGCATACAGACTGTTCACAGTGTGTCAGGCAGTTAGACCAAGTTAGTTTGCTGTCAGTGTATCCATCCAGCAGGATGTAAGCAGAACCCTCACTTCATTGACATGCGAATTCTTGGTTCTAGAATTTTTATTATTTTCAAATTGATTATTCCCTATTTGGAAGGAGCAGTAGAATATTATTGCAACACCGTGTTTATCTCTTGAATGCTGGGTTTTGTTTTTTTGAGTTTTGCTGCCCAATTCCCACAGTGCTTTCTTGCAAGAGATTTAAAAAAAAAAAAAGAAATGACTGTGATTTAACCCGTATTCTCCTGCTTTATTTCTGGATTTTTCAAATCTGGGACTTTCGTATGGTTGGAGACTTAAAAAGAGCTGCAAATAATATGGGATACCTTGTAAAACCTTGGAACTTCAATGCTTTTTCAAGAAGGTCCATGCAGATGGTGCATTGTTTCACAGTATAGTTCTATTGAAGTCTGATCCAACTGAGTCTCTTCTCTTCTTCAGCTCTGGTCAACATCAGCATCTATGGCAGGGCTATACAGTTCCACTCTAAAAACTTTGGAGGACCTTACCCTGGACTCTGGCTATGGGGCAGAAGACTCATGTAGGTCACTCAGCCTCTCATCTTCCAAATCAAATTCCCAGCCGCTGGCTTCGTCTCAGCACCGGGGAAATTGGTGGTATTATTCAGGGTCCATGAATAGCAGAAATAGCAGCTGGGACACCATGAATACTGCTCTTACTGAGGACTCTGACCTGGTGGATATGTTCTCAAGATGCCACCGGCTGCCTGAACTAGAAGATTTTCCATGGACGGATGAGGACATTGGAAAGCTCCTTAGAATGGGCAAAGGGGATGAAGGTAGAAGGGATTTTTCTCAGGATGCGATAAGGAGGATGTCCGTCTTGTTGAGGAGACCTCTCATAAGGATATCGAGGGAAGCCCAGCGTCTTAGTGTCCTACATGCCAAGTGCACGCGTTATGAGATCCAGAGTGCCATGAAACTGATCCTCAGCTGGGCACTTTCACAGAGCTGTGCGTTGGCCACTGTCCGAGCCCTATCTCTTTACAGTATGCGTGCAGGGGATGGCCTGAGAAGGGGCAAATCTGCCCGCTGTGGACTCACGCTCTCCGTAGGTAGGTTCTTCAGGTGGATGGTGGACACCAGGATTTCGGTTAGGATACATGAATATGCAGCCATCTGCTTGACTTCTTGCATGGAGAACCTGCTGGACGAGATCAGGACTCGTGTCCTAGCAAGTCATGGAAATGATGGGGTGGAGATATCCCTTGATGTCCTCGATATGGCAATCAATAATGATGCGGAGCTGTGGGGAGTCCTGCAACCTTATGAGCACCTGATTTGTGGCAAAAATGCTAATGGTACGTTCTGGTTTCCATAAATTTATATAGTATGAATGTCCATGGTCATTGCTGGTGAGCCCTTGTTCTCACAGGCTGACAAAATGAGTCTTAAAGAATATGTTCTTTTACAGTTTGTGTCTGTCAGTCACAAGACCGGTGTATGATTGACACACCTGTGCTCAAGCAGCCATATACTGCAAACCTCTGCTGTTGGCAGTCAAATTGCTTATCTTCCTAGAAAATTTAGTTTTATTAGCTGAGAACCTAATCAGAAATTAGTATATATGTCAATACCAGTGAAAGCATTAACAATCTCTAGAATACGTGTTGTGGACTACAACTCCTATCATGCTGATAGTTCTGATACATCAGAACATATTTACTACTACACTATCAGGGTTAGTCTCTAAACCTGGGGTGCTCAAAGGGTAAATGCCCTGATGTTTTAAAACGACAGCTACCATGATTGACGCTCAGTCATTCTGAAGTCATTCTAAGTGCAAAGCATCATGAGAGTTGAAGTTCTACAACATCTGGAGATCTATCTTTTGGGCATCCCTGCTCTAACGTGACTTTGGGAAATGTACTCCGAATTGAAAAACTGAGGCAAAACTAAAATTGCTGATCTGGAAAATTCGCCTCCTCTGCAATAGTCACAGCTTATTTATTTAGATAATTTTGTCTGTTTTGTGATTCAGATTTAATTCCCGAAAAAGAAGCGTTTGGTGAATCACCTTCTAGCACTGTTATCTATCTGTCTTCATACCTTTTTAAGGTATATCAAAGTGTGGTGTGTGAGTTTAATTTTGTTTTCCTTTAGGGATAAAAAAGCATGTTGATTTTGTTAGAGCATCGTGGTTATTCTAAAAGGCAGTTGATGGAAAGTTACAGACTAACTACTCCTGATCCAAGGTTCTTAGTACATAGCCAGACACTAAGACTATATGTGATACTGACTGTCTGCTGTGGAATTTTCTATATGAATGATGCTAGTCAAATCTGATAACCCCTGTGCAGCATGGTCAAAATTAGGAATGTAACAAGGGGCATATGGACATCCTGGGGCAAAGTTCTAAATGGGAGCAGTCACCATGGAAACCAATAAACTGCACTTACTGATTGTTCCACTTTTAGAAATTTCTCCACAATCAGTGTCTGAAAGCTAAAGTGTCATTGGTAAAGTGGACGTCTGAGTACTGACCTTAAAAAGGTTATCACTAATTCAGTGTCAGACACTCCATGTATGGTCTGTAGGGACTGCACAAAGCTGCTCTTTGATAGTCTGTAACGGTATCCCTGGTTAAGGGTCAGAAAATACAAGTTCACGTCCTGTTGACCTATATAACAATATAAAATAATATCAAAGTATTTAACCATAAAAGGTACGTTTAGCATGTCACTATTTTGAATAGATCCCAACTTATTGGCAATTATTTCACTGACTTCGGAAGAATGAAAGACATTAAACCAGGTAGTTTCTTTAATATTATATTAATTTCATGAAATGCAGTCTTCCTTCTCGTATTTCGATGAATTAACAAAGTTGTAATGAACTTTCTCTCTAACACGAGATTTTGAAGAGTTGGGGTCCTGGATTCTTGTAAATAACAGAATATGTGTGGAGATCTATATCTATGTAAAGTATCACATCTTAGTGAATGGGTCTCTACCGGCGTTGTAGAAAGAAACACAACTGGCCGACCGCTAGACTTGTGCATTCGGTTTCAAACCGATTGCAATTAGTCCAGATTTTGGGTGATCTCCAATTCTTACAAATTCCATAACTCTGAAACGATATACGAGAGAATCCCGAGACAAACTAAACAGACCATGAACAAACCGCTTCATTTGGACAAACTGTTTTATTCATTTTGTTTATATATTCAATACAGATTTTATTTTTTTTGTACTGCCCTTACTTTTGTCTTCTCTGTTACTTCTTCACACTTGATCTGTTAACCAAATGGTGAGAAAATGCACCTACTAGTCTACTGCAAAATATACACATATTTATATAATGTAATTATTTTGAAGTACTTTGGCCCATTTTCATGACTTTTATTCTGTCCAAATAGTTCACAAAACTTTTTTTTTTTAATTTTGACTTGAAGGTCTATATACTATAATTTACTGTTCAGGAAAGCCTTCCAGAGTAAACCCTGCCTCACATACCTGTCCCTTGCTCTCTCCTAAGGGGCACTCTACTTTCTCCTCCTGCCTCACTCCCACTTTCTTTGATTGCTATCTCCTGTCCTATTGTGTATTATACCCCACCTCCTATAGACTGTAAGCTCGTTTGAGCAAGGTCTTCATCAACTTATTGTTTCTGTAACATTTTGTAATTTTTTTCATTTATTGTTAAATCTCCCCCTCTCATAATAGTGTAAAGTACTACGTAATATGTTGGTGCTGTATAAATACCAATAATAATAATAAATAGTAAAGAACTCCATTGGAGATACAGGGAGCTGCAATAAAGCATGTTGTTAACACAATTTAACACACAAGTTTGAATCTGCCAATAGAACACAATTGTCTGTTTTGAAGTAGCTCAGTCAGTTAATATACCAACTCCATGTAGAATCTTTTTTTTTTTTTTTAAAACAACTTTTTATGGTTGTAGGGTCTGCTAAAAGAATGGCCACCTCAATGCTGAGAAATACCTATTTCAGGAGGTCTTACTTCAAATAAGTGAACATTAAAATCTATCCTTCCTTATTAAATAAAATTGAATATGATTATACACCTAAAACTTAATTCTACATCTAGTGCTCTTCCCTGTAATAATCAGAAAGTGCATTTCCTTGGTTTCTGTGACGATCGTTCTAACTTTTACCACTTCACTGTAGAATTGTTCATAAAACACATGGCACAGTGAAACGGTAAAATAACACTGACTGGGTCCTGGTGGATATTAATGTATGGTAATTAAAAAGATGACTCAGAGCTGGAGGTGACATTAAGAGTCATTTCACAAGCAAGATGGCACACTGTAACGGTGACATATGGTGGGTGCAGAGCCATCTCTTGTCCTGCCAGCACCGTCTTACTCAGTCTTTTGTATGCCTCACGGTTTGCATACATTTACATCTCTCAGATTTATTAGTGGAGCTGAGCGAGAGACCCTCTTGGGATGTTAGTGGTGGGGAAAGTCAATCAACATAATGTTCCCTTTCTCCTGAGTTTATCGCCTCCTGCAGACACACTTACAATCCCTTTCTATGTACTGTCTCTGCCCTCCCAGGAGTATTTTGAAATCTCTGCCTTTTACTGGAGATTCTTGCAAAATATATTGTTTGCTAAAACATTTATTGATTACTTCACTTCACCCTTTCTCATTAAATTAGATAAACCTTTAAATGTCTTATGTACTGGCGATAATCACCTTTTCTATGCATTCTATTCTACCTAAATAATTGTTGTACTTGTAAAAAATAAATTAAAACAAGATGAGGCAGCTATTGCCATAAAGGAAAACCCTAACTGTTTAAAACCGCAGATCCCATGATGCTTTGCAAAGCATCGTATAAGTTCTGTATCTGTAACATGTTCCTCCTCACCTTGCGGTATCTGCACCCAGCGGCTGTGCGTCTGTATAACTAACACTTGCAGCATGTTAATGGACGCCGGCCGATGCGGATCCACGGTTAATTTTACCCCCACGTCCGCCCACGTTGTTGACGACGTCAGGGTGCACATGGCGTCACGCGGGAGAAGCATGCGCACGTTCTGGGGTCAAAGATCGATCTCTGCCAATGAGAAAGGTAAAACATGTATTTAAACTCATAATTACTTTTCCTCTTTGCTCTGTCATGGTTTATGTAGTGGTTGTCCGAGAGTGTGTTCCTGAACAGTTATATTCTGTTTTTTGACTTTGGCTTCATTTTTGACTTCCCTGTATTCTGGTATCCCTGACTTCTGGCTTTCCCTTATCGTTGTGTCTCTTTCTGTATCCCCTGACCTTGGCAAGTGTCCTGACTATTCTTTGGTACGTTCAGTCCGGCCATTATAAGGCCCGGTAATACGTTACCTATTAGTCTTTACAGTGACACAATTCTACGTGCTGGATCAAGTAGTAATCCTGACAGTACCTCCCATTTGTCTCTCTGTAGGAAATCCCCCTAAAAGAACTATTTTTTTCTATAATAACCAAATTATTTATGTGCGTACAAGTATATAACAGATGTTCACTGGACCCCCAACTAGAGTCCAGAAAATCCCAGTTCTTATTTTGTTACTCCAGAGAGAGAGAGAGAGAACACTTAAAATTACATTATTTGCAACACTTTCATGCACCATATTTAGAGTTAATTCTTCAGCTCAATGTAGGGATATTGTTGTGGGTGCAGGGTATTTAATGCACTGGAGTGAAGGGTTAAAGAAGGACTTGGCATTAATACAGCAGGTTTGGAATTTATAAATATGGGTTTCTAAAATACTCCACATTTGTTGAAAGATTTGATTTCCCAAGTAAGGTTGTACTTGTGCATAGTATAGGGAGGGGTTTTGAAATGGGTCATAAAATGTACCTATGGGCTTAATGCAGCGCTGTCACCCTTTAGCCCTCTTCCCAAACTTTGTGAGCATCACATTAAGATAAAGTCTTTATGAAATGCTCAAAAAGACCATGTTGGAATTTAACAGAAATTACAACGATGTGGAAGGATATCATAAGACAAAAGTTGGGACTATTCTGTCTTATAGTAAATGCTTGGCTTGACAAAAAGTGGAGCTACCCCTGTCAGGTTTCATAACTTCCAATAGCCATCACTAGCTGGTGATGAATAAGACCTTGTCATACTTATCGAAAGATAAAATCTATGGAGGATCCCTCAGTCTTGTGTGATCCTCCATAGACATGTGTTGTTCTGACACACATGCGCAAGAGTATAACACTGACATGGGCTCCTGGTAGATCAAGTGCCAGGAGGTGGAGATTGAAGATGTTGGCGTCTGGGCTGGGGGATCATAAGGTAAGAATAACTCAACATAGCTGAAACGGTTATATCACCACTGGGGTCTTTGCAAAATATGCAGAGACCCCAGAAGGTGGCAGAGCCCCTGATCGTTTTGATACTCACAATGCCCCTATCATTGTGTTTCTATACTACAATGAACGTGTTTAGAATGTGTTCTACACTTTCATTTACATAAATGGTTATCAGTTGGTCATTAATTCCTGTTAAAATATCTTGCAATAGCCTCAATACTGGTCACAACCCCTAAAATAAAAAGGTGCATGCTGATTTTCGGTGTTGTCACCAGGGTATTATCCATTTCAAATATTTGGGTGTCAGGGATTTGCAGTTCTGTAACATCTGGGGTCTCTCTGGCCAAACTATATTATTCAGGGGTCTCTTAAAGGGTTACCAAATACAGTAGGGGTGGTTTAGCCATTTTTCAGATCAAATTGTATAATCTCTTAGCTTCTAACCTCCTTTTTCATGTGCCATAACTTTTTTTTTAATATATATATATATATATATAACCATGTGTACTATTTTTTGGATATTGATTGATTGATAGACAGAGCAACATAGAGAGATACTTCTGTATCCAGATAATTATTAAAGAATGCATGTTTTAGTTGGATTTATTGAGAGGATAAGACAATCTGGGTACACTGAATTTTCAACCTTTATCCACAAGACTCTGGAGAAATAATTATGAAGATTTTCACTTATCTTCTGTTTACACAGCGATCATGTTCCAAGAAATCTTTTATTCTACACGCAAGGCTGACTAGCTCTGACTACACCACTGAATCATTACAGTGTGATCATAAAATCGATGGTGTCATGTTTATGCTGCCAAACAGCTACATCTCTTTAAACTGTAAAAATATCCAGTTAAAACAAAAATCTAGTTTTGCAAAGTACACAACAGCTTGTATATATTTATTTTTATAAGCGAACAAAATGTGTTCCATATCACCATTTGCTCATATAACCTAGTTGGCTTACAAGGTATCACTGTGACACACACATACACCGACACACACATGTATATACTCCAACACACACACACACATGCATATACACCGACACACACAGATACACAACTTAACACTTCTGCAGATACAGACACAAAAATACACATACTAACACACATTCAGATACACACACTGATTACATATAGATACACAGATACCCTGATACACAACTTGACGCACATGCAGATACACTGACACACACACTAACTACATATAGATACACACGCTGACACGCATGCAGATACACACACTGACTATATACAGATGCACAAATATACACACTGACACCTACACATTCAGATACACAGACACATACTGACACATATATTAACAGACATGCTGACACACATATTAACTGACAGACACACTCACAGACATACTGACACATATACTCTACACTTCTACACTTTGGACAGCCACCCTACACATTCTTACTTTTTTCTGGAGGGTGGCTTCACAGGGGTCCAGTGTGCTGGATCTCCAGGCCTGGCCCCCTTCGCACTGCTTCTTCCGGGTTCTCCCTCACGCGCGGCTCTGCACTAGCTGGGAGGAAGTGACCGTCACTTCCTCCCACATACTGGCAAAAAGCAAGGGTCCCAGTCGCGCTGTTAAAGGGCCACCGGGCCCCTACTTACAAATGCCGAACAGCATGGGCCACCCGATGGGCCCCCTTAGTGTGTGGCCCCACATGGGGCAGATGGGGCTCATAGTGAGCTTGCACTGTGGGAACAGATAGGGGTTACAGGCTCGCTTCCACCATATTGTAAGCCACTCTCCAGGTGCTACCAGCTCCTCCAGGCCTATAAACATGTTGCAGAAACAACACCTGCCAAGCAATGGTCTCTGGACCTCCACTGTAATATCTCTAAACAACAATGGGAGAGCATCATCTCTTCCTCTAAAAAACTAATCAAATAGGCCACTTTATTGGAACAGAAGAAGAAGGTACTATATAGGTGGTATATGGTACCAACCCGCATACCTAAATTATACCCTCACTCATCCCCTTTATGTTGGAGATGTGGGATGGAAGAAGGAATGGTTCTCTATATATGGTGGCTATGGAAAATGCTGACAATTTTGGAAATCGATCCACTAGATGATTGAACAAATCACTACCACCACTTTGCCTTTTGAACCAATGGCTTACCTACTATTGGGCATACCCTGGAAAATTCCCACAGCCACACTAAAACTAATTTATCACATATTATTGACGGCGCAACACTTAATTGATAGAGCCTGGAAATCTTCTAAGCCCCCGACCATATGTGCCCTTATACAGGACCTAGGCAACCAACAGATTTACAAAAACTGCTACAGTGGTCTTTTTGCTCTCACGACAGATACAGGGGAGGCGTGGGAGATATGGCGTAACTGGATAGCGGCTAGCCTTGATACTAGCCCTGATAGTCGACAAACAGACTAGATGTAAGTTGCGCAGGGCCAAAGGTATTAAAAGTATCAAAGGCATCAAATGTAACAAGTGTATTAAAAATTTCAGAATGTCATGCAAAGTTGGAGCGTGCAAGGGATAAAAGCGAGATGCACAATAGACACTGTACTGTGACACTGGAGAAAATGCTAATCTAAGCTACGGAATACTGATCAACCTGGAAATGTTTTCCCTTCCCCCCACCCCCTTTTTTTCCTTTCTGTA
Source organism: Pelobates cultripes (assembly GCA_933207985.1). NCBI lineage: Eukaryota > Metazoa > Chordata > Amphibia > Anura > Pelobatidae > Pelobates > Pelobates cultripes. Next base: position 103,932,643 of record OW240923.1, read on the forward strand.
CCCCCTCCCTTGATATTTTCTGTGATGGAAAACTAATAAAAATTGGAGGAAAAAAAAAAAAGCCAAATTGATAGTGAATAAGCCACAGACTCTGTCAAGATGTGCCATCAACTGATTTAAACCTTAGAGTGTGTAGGGAACTGCACTCACTCCCATCAGTCTGAGCCAGGGTGCTTTAACTGTACCGGAACAAAACACCAGATTCCCAAAGTAGTAGAATAAAGGAAAAAAGGTCCAGGCACTCCTTGGTTCAAGATAGGCACTTTATTAGAACCACAGGAACCTTTCGACCATCTAGGTTCTAATAAAGTGCCTATCTTGAACCAAGGAGTGCCTGGACCTTTTTTTCCTTTATCCACTGATTTAAAGGCATCAAAAATAATGTTCTTTGTAATCATTTCCCTTTAACGTTTCGGATTATATTGACATGTTGACATTCCATAATGTTGACTATAGCGCCAGTCTACCTAAATGATGTCTTAGAGTCTAGTAGCAAACACGGCTTTGAGAGAGTAACATTCCTGCCATTTTTTTAGATCTTGTTATCTGGTCTCTGGAGAGGCTTAAAGCATGAATATCTTCATTGCAATGGATGTTTCTTGGACTAATCCCACTTACCACACACAAAGTGTGGATTTATTTTGTGGAACACGGTAAAACTACAAAGCAAGAAAAAAAATATCCTTAAATTGGCCAGATCAGCTTCCTCCAAGAATTTAATGATTTGTCTGAAGCATTTATTTTAAAAAGTCAAGCATTTTAGACTCCCCTCCCCCCAACCCTCTCTCCCAATGGGTTGATAGGTCTTCTGTCTAAAAGTACAGAAACTCACTTCTGGTAAATTCTCCTCTTGCCGTCAGATTCTGAAAGTCCTAATTTAATATATTTTTGGTTAAAGTCATCTAACTGTCCATTATTAGAGGCCAGAGTTTTGTTGTTTAAACTCATGACACTTTAGCATATTGACTACCTTCATTTAGGGTTTTTAAAGGACCACTCTAGGCACCCAGACCACTTCAGCTTAATGAAGTGGTCTGGGTGCCAAGTCCAGCTAGGGTTAACCCATTTTTTAATAAACATAGCAGTTTCAGAGAAACTGCTATGTTTATCAATGGGTTAAGCCTTCCTCCTATTCCCTCTAGTGGCTGTCTCATTGACAGTCACTAGAGGCGCTTGGGTGCTTCTCACTGTGATTTTCACAGTGAGAGCACGCCAGCGTCCATAGGAAAGCATTGTAAATGCTTTCCTATGCGACCGGCTGAATGCGCGCGCAGCTCTTGCCGCGCGTGCGCATTCAGCTGACGGGGCGGAACGGAGGAGGAGAGAAGGAGGAGAGTCTCCGCCCAGCGCTGGAAAAAGGTAAGTTTAAACCCCTTTCCAGAGCCGGGCGGGAGGGGGACCCTGAGGGTGGGGCCACCCTCAGGGCACTATAGTGCCAGGAAAACGAGTATGGTTTCCTGGCACTATAGTAGTCCTTTAATCATTGTTTGAATGATACATTTGTGAAAATTGTATCGTTTGCAATACTACCAGTAAATTATGAAGTGAGAGTTACATAGCGTCAAGAAACATTATTACCCTTTCATAAAATACAAATTTTTAAGGGAGTTTATCAGAATGAATGGTGTGCGGTGGTGGGTTGGGGATACATATCTAACTGATAAATTTTTATTTTTCTCGCCAATGAGGCTTGGTCACTAAATCTCTGAATCTTATCTTGGTAAGGTCTCTCAAGTTGTGTCAAAAATACTACATTTAGTAAGCATTCTAATCCTAGAATATCCTTTTAAACCTGTTAGATAAAACTGAATTTTCTGAAAATCTATACATAATGAAATCTTTTATTGTGTAAATGCAATTAAGTAGGGCCCTCGTCGACTGTTACACCTATACATTTAAGCATTGTACAGGGCTACAGACTATGTAGGCTTCTTTATAATAATTCTAGGTTTGCACTTCTTCATAAATAACCTCTATCTATCTTTGTTTCTTATTTGAACCTGCTGTATCTCTTGTTCCCCTTCGTATAATATTATGTTATAAAAATCTTGTTCTCCCCTCATTACTTATTGATATTGTAACAATGTCTGCCTCGTGTTGCTGAAACCGCTAGCTGGAGCGCATCTTCAACCCAGATGTTTAAAGCCCAGCAGGGCGTTGGCTGAACATTTTCCAAAACTCTATTTGAACGATATGAAAGTAATTAGTCTGATTTGGGAACAGAGTAGCTTCTGAGTCTAACCTCAAAACTGTTCGCTGTCTGTGCAATGCATCCATTATAAAGTACTGCCTATTTGGATGCACCGCCTGAATTTTACCAAGGACGCTCAGCATTCAAATGTTAGCAAGAATGTACAGCAGTGAGGGGAAAATTATAACACTAACCATAATCTCAATCTGCCTCACTGGCTCAGTCTCTGTGGTTGGAGTAGGGCTTTGTGTTAATCCAGTTCCTTATACCAAGGATTGCGGTTACCGGAGTTGCAGTGTCAGATCTATGGGGCTGCTGGGGTGCCATGTACCCCCCAAGCACCTTTTTGTAGCACCGCCTTGACCAGGGAGGAGAGAGTGATTAATTATTTGGAGAATATTCTAGTGCCTATGCTTGTGAAGGAGCCTAGAAACCAAATTTTCAATTTTAGAATGGCACCTGATATTCAATAATGCTGTCTTGGATCTAGACTTAAATAGTGGTATATAATAATTACTATCATCATCATATTATTATATAGAGCATAATAATGGCTATAATTACAGAGTTTTAATCCCCCGATGTTTTGGGACCCCAAAATGGGTCTATTTGTGGATCCCCAACTGGTTGGGGCAGGCACATTTTGTTCATCAGCCCCAGGTAGCTGCTCAACAAAAAAATATATTGTAGTCTCCTGATTATTCTATAAAAACTGATAGACCAAAGGATATTATTCTTTTTTTAGGATGAAAAGCCTCCACAAACATTCAGAAGCGATGTTGGGCTACGTTTGGCTATGTCTTTGATCTTGAATAATTTAAGTTGGATGCATTTCCACAGAGCGAGAGTTAATTGACTTCAATAATCTCATCCCATCAGTAAAGTTTAATGGCTTGCACACGTGAAGAATTAATTAAAGCAGGAAATTGGAAGATTCAAATCATGAAATGAAGTTTGAGATATCTGCCAAGATATCTGGGGAACCGAAAATAATGCCAAAATGGTGACAGCACTTCCTCCCTGTATGTGATATATGACCGGTTTCATATTCTTTCTGTGATTGCAAATTTCTCTGGTCAAAGACTTGCCACAAAGAGCTAGTTGTGGTCTGTTTTCCTTTCCCTTTTCAATAATTTAATCATCTGGATGTTTCTGCAAGTGACTTTTAATTTATTAAATTTTTTTATATATCTGGTTCCCAGCACAGCTCTGCCCGGGGACACAGAAATCCCTGACTCGGACGGTGCTGACCTCATGTATCCTTAATGTCCTGTTGTAGAGTGAAAACCCCTAAGGAAAACTGAGATTTGTTACTTGGTGCCACAACCTTATATCTCAAAATGGGAGAACCAGAATCTGTACCCCAGAAAATGGCCAAGCATCATGGGGAAAACAAACCAGACCATTGGTCATCACTGCTCTTCTGGGCAAAGAATCCTTAACAAAATGCAACATCTTCATCCCGTTTAAAATGTCAAGTGCCGTTTAATCAATTGGTGCTGCACTCCTAAAAAAAATATATTATATTATTATTTTATGATGGGGTATGTGGGCCTTTAATGCTTGGTGGTGCATCCCACTCATTGTTAGTGGGAACACTGGTCTTTAAGCTGAGATGGTCATGAACATAGAGGGACTGAAAATCGCTATATGTGTAGTGGGTTCCACCAAAATGTATTGTTGTTAAAGACAACCTCTTAGTCAGTGTAGATTTATGAGTTAAATATAGGGAATAAATATCTGAGAATCATTATTAGAACTGTTCAGGCCTTCAAGGCTGATTTTATCAGTTCCAAAATACAGAGGGAAGCAAGACCGGGATGTCTGACAGACAAGTTTTTTTTCAGTAATATATCTGTGAGAATATTGCCAGAAGTTGGCATTCACCCCTTATACTGACACTGCCCCCACAAAGTCACGGTGCTGTGATTTTGCAAGCAGTGCACCCTCCCAGTTATCAGGCAGGCTCTTGTTCCAGGCACTGGGGTAGTGCGAGGCAAAACACCTCCAACTATTGTACAGAATTATAGAGTTGGAGCCCAGTAACAATGAAAGGTGCAGCCGCGTTTCACTCAGGAATACAATATCGAGAGATCACCACAATGACACGGACTAGTCATTGTCACACTGGCACTGCGGAATATGTTGCCACTTAATAAAAGCCAGTAATAATTAGAAAATAGTTTTTTTTTTAAAATAATTTTTTTAGGGGGGTGACCTATACTTATTATTATCGCCATTTATATAGCGCCAACAGATTCCGTAGCGCTTACTTTTAACTGTCTCGAATCAGGAGGGTCAGCTGTGATTTTAGGCTACTGTCCCAAGTTTATATTATTGTGTCGCTGGAAGTGCAACCCAAGTGTATATTTATTTACATTTGCCAAAGCTCTCTGCACATGAGTAAGCCATGACTGACCTACATTTTGGGCAACCTGTTTTTTTTTGTCATGTGCCCACCGTATCACTGGTGGTGACATGCATCATGGCCTGTACCGTGTCAGCCCCACCCCCTCTTGTCCTGCTATCATGCTTGCCAAAGCTGGCTAGTATGGCTGACTGCACTTCTGATTTATGTGAATGAGCGATTCTCCTTGCTACACTGACAGTTATCCATTAAGCCACGATTAATTCTTCAAATTTAGGCCAAAATAGGTAAGAAACACAAAACTATTAAAACCCTTCTTGTCTTCTAGTGCTGTCCTGTTCTACCCAATGTGTACAACATTGCAAAACATGTTGGTACTTTAGAGATCGGCAAATAACGCTTGAATTAAATGATTTCAAGATTAGAAAACAATGGGGGTTATCTATAAAGAGCAAATTTCTAAAACCTAATGGAACTATCTCGCTTCTTTCAAAGGTGACAACTCCACTCTTAGAACTTGGTCCCAGTATATCATCTAGAGAGCATTTTCACTGACACTAAAGTCCACCTCTCTCCATTACTCAAACAATAAGCTAGAAAGACCCTTCCAGCAATGAACAAGCATGAGGGGGTCAGGGGACAGGGAAACCTGACAGTGATGACATATTGGGGTCAGACGCACTTGTCCTGTTTCTAAATAAAAGGCAAAAACCTCTTGAACCAAAGTACGAGGGAGGGGGGTTAATGATGTCCATCAGACCAGGAGGTTCAAAGTTCACTGATCTCTGCTTCTCTTTGATGTGGCTAATCAAGGTGCCCTCTGAGTATTTAGATCAGAGTGTGGGGTCTTATCACATTTTGGATCTAATCCCACTCTAGGGAAATTGGTATCAGTGTAATTTTTACAAACTGCTGAATAAAGATCTGAGTTTCAGTTAGGAGATGACGACCATGTATTTTGTAACATTTTAAGGTAATTCAGATTTGTCTACACTATTAAATCTCATTATTTTTTCATGGTGCCAAATATTCTAGGGTAGTTATAAGGAGTTACAGTGTTTCACGTTATTTCTCTATAGTTTGTATATACTTTTCTTGTCATATCTAACTTCCCGAGTGTGATACAGCTGTTTGAACACAAGTATCTTATCTGTGAAGCTGTTTTATTGAGTAGCTGAGGCTCTCGGCCAATGAGCTGGCTTTGCACCGCAGGGCATCCATTGATCGAGATAATGAAAGCTCCTGAGAATAGGTGGGGAGCAGTGCCTGTCAGACCCCAGGTAAGAAGTCAAACCAGACCACAATTGTTTGGCCCCTTACATTTGGGGATGCCAGGGCAGTCCTGCCAACATAACCACTGTAGCTCATAACTAAATTGTAGAACAGGCTTCCCCAAACTCTGGCCCTCCAGATGTTACTGAACTACAAGTCCCATGATTCTATGAATTAAATAGGCTGAGAATCATGGGAGTTGTAGTTCAGCAACATCTGGAGGGCCGGAGTTTGAGGAAGCCTGTTATAAAATGTAGTTGAATAAAAACCAAATTGCAAAAATTAGGCAAAACTGTGTCTGATTTGAGGATTATTTTTTTTAATTCTCCAGTTTTCCAATATGTTACAGCGGATTTACAGAGCCCATAATCTGTCTGTCAGCATGAATGCATGCGTCTCTTATCCATGCCTATTTGACAGATCGAGTCGTTTTCCTGAACCAATCGATCCTTTCCAGCGGAAGGTGACACATTGTTTCACATTAGAACACACACGTAGCACTCACACGGTTATTAATGGGACTTTGTTTCTATTGAGTGTTGCCCCCAAATCTAGCAAAAAGTTGGCAGATCAGCTTGCCAACATCAGTCAAATATGGCCTTCACTTCTTTAAATTAATCTGTTCTGTGAACAGAGAGCATGCCCATTGGTGCTATGGTTTTGTTTCAATATTGTATATGTTTGCACTAATATTGCTACAGCATGTGCATTCTGCTAGGATTTATTTTAAATACATGTAACATCATGTGACCTACTAAAGGAACACACAAAATGCCAAAAACACAACACTTTACCCCCAGCCTCCCTATGTAAGTAGTCATATAGTTTTTTGAACAGTTTTACTTCTTCCCTGGCAGTCACATGGTCACATACTATGTGCAAATTGATTGCAATCAATAAAAAGTTTTCAAAGCCATTTCATTCTTGGATCACTTAACTGTCAATGCCACCAAAGTTAGCAAACATTTTACATTTGAAACTGGAAACAACTTGTTAATGTCATGATGTCACTTCCGGTAGGCCAGTGTTTTATGGAGAAGAACCCCTGCCTCAAGAAAGTCATTTCTATTGATTTCAATTCCAAATGAAACGTGTAGACACAGATTTTTAAGATAATCCCATATTGGAGAACAAGCCTAATTAAATGTAGTAATTAGGGATGTGCATGGGCAAAAAATGCATCTGCTTCGGCAATTCGGACCAATGGCATTCGGTTTAGCACTACCGAATTTCGGCAATTCGGAACTTCGGAATTGCATGAAACAAATTTCACATGTCTAGTAAGTGGTTGTGGTGGCAATCCTGGCACTGGGAGCCCTACAGATGTGCAAGTGGTTGTGGAGGCATTTCAGGCACTGGGAGCCCTATAGATGTGTAAGTGGTTGTGGTGGCAGTCCTGGCACTGGGAGCCTCCTGCCCATAATGTAGTAATAAGCAAAATTGACGCCTTTGTGGGCTTTTAGATTACATTAGAGATTATAGGTTAGGACAAGACATTTGGTTATGCATGTTTTCATTGGAGGTATATCTCAAAACAGTTTGCAAAACCTGCAGTTCTCTTGTCTGCAGCCTTTACAAGCTCTCCCCTTCTAACCCCGTTCAGACATTCTGTAGCTGTCCAATCACAGATCAATGCAGCTCAACGAGCGGTCTTTGCAAGGCAGATGCTTTGGGCAGTTGCTCCCTTTTGAGTTTAGTTTCTCTCAGCTAACCAAACCAGGAAGTAACAGGACCAGTTGTTTGATCGACTGGCTGCTGGGTGTAACCAGGTTCATTTATAAAAGTGTAGATTTCTATTGAAATCTGCACTTTTTTCACACATAAAGCTTTTCAGCAAGCTAAAGTGCTTTAGGGGTCTGGAGTTTTTAAGACTATTAAGTTAAGGTGTTTGGTATTGAAAAGTATTAGAGCAATAGCTCATTGGTAGCTATTAATATGTCAATAAATGGTGAATTAGACACTTTGCCTTGCCCATTAATTAGGGTCATTAAAGAACAAACTGAGGACTGAAAGACAGTAGTCCAAAATTGTGACTGCCCTGCTAAATATGGGACAGCTGGGAGGTATGAATGTGTGTGCAACACTGAATCAAAGAGATGCATATGCACTAAGACACACAGATGTTATGTGAGTGTTTTCAGCCACTTTAGAAAGAGTACTTTAAAATCACCGTAGTTCAGTCCAGGGAAGGGGGGTTTGGCAATGATCACCGTAAAGAGCATCTTCTGCCAAATCCTTGCTGTTGCCATGGGACCGAGACTCAGACAGGAAATCATGGCAGGACGGGACATAGTCCAACACATACACCAGGCAAACTCTTTGAGTTTAAAATTGAGGAAAAAATTTCTCAGCGGGCGAGCAAGTCAAAAGAAGTCTCTGTGCTCGGAACCTGTCTCGCAGGCTGTTATTCTAAGTAGCATAATGCAAAACCGCACCCCTCTACGGCTCTCCTTCTTCCCAAACTGTGACTTAAAAACCCTTCTGTACGGATTAAATATTACAAAAAAATGAATTTGAATTTAATAAGATATCTATATCTGTTTTTACTGCCTGCAGATCATTCAGCGGCTTCCATTTTATAATAATTCAGAGCACACCAGGAAAGTCTAGTCGCCTGTGGATCAACTGTAAATGGAGAGGAGATCTGTGCCAACGCAAGCACGGGTCGTGGCTCACTTGCAGTTTTAGGGAATTGCGTGGTTGCTTCAGAGAGTCTTGAGGCCACCGCTATACATTTGTTAATGTCAGTAGCTAAAGATTACAAAAATGAGGGGAAAGCCTGGCAGTCCTTAAAGAGTCATGATCACCTACGGATTTCTTTCTACAAATCCGTTTAAAACCGTAATTTAAAGAGATTCAAGCTATTTACATCAAACAAGCTGTAATAAGTTTAGCTGTTGTCATCACTCTGATGACCGCTTGAGGCCGCCATTTTGCAATTGCGTTACAATTTTCAAAGTATCGGTAACAGTTACTGATAAAAAAAAAAAACAAGGTTGCAGGGATCATGTCATGTTAGCAGCCAATCAGATATGATTTTTTTTTTCAACGAGCTCCCAGAATTCCACTTTACAGGAAGGTTTTTTTTTTTGTTTTTTTAAATTGCATAAAATGTAATCTATACATTGTGCTAGCAGTTTTGCTAGCAAATGTATAGATTGAGAGAAAAACATATTTAAAAATATGTTGTCTTTTTTTCTCCCACCTGCCAATCAATTCTTTGGCATAGACTCTTTGCCAAAGAATTGATTGACAGAGCAGAAAAGACCTCCCGGACATCAGTCGTAGATGAAGGAATAAGTTTTCACCCCGCAGATATGCTTTTGAGTTACACTAAGCTCCCTCTATCTAAATATAAACGTACAATATCTAAACACTTGCTAACGGCGGCACGGTCCCACATTCCAATGCTCTGGTGCAGAACTGATAACCCCCTTTTTTGAGGTTTGACTAAAGAGGGTTGAGGAGATCCGCAGGTATGAGGAGAGCACGGCAATGCTGAAGGGCTGCCTCACTCAGTATGAAGACACCTGGAGGTCCTAGCAGTTTCACATTTGCACCAGTGAGCACATAGCTGACCGTGCAGGAGGTGGAGAGGGACATGAGGCACCGGTTTCAGGGGCCTCCCCACAAACCTAAATACTACAGTAAATAACATTCAACCCCTGGAGGTCACTACTCCCCTCCTTCCAGATACCCCTCTCCCTCCATCCCCTGGCACGTCACACCATTATGAAACCGTTTGCCCGTTCCCTTTTTTTTTTTTTTCTCTCTCTTTCCTCTTTTCCTTCCTGGCTCTTTCGTTGTCTTTTTCCCAACCTACCAACTGCTTCTCTAACGTATCCTTTGGTGCACGCACACCTTCCCCAGTCCCCGCATATATGGGACTCGTACTAATCTCGACCTAACATTCCCAAAGGTTATGTACAGCATTCTCAGACGCGTTGTTTGAGCAAAACCTACTGATATTTAACATTGCCAGAAAATGTTAAACAATTCTTATGTTTTAGAACTCACACACCACTACAGAAGTATTTTCTTCCTTTACCCAACAAACTGTTACTTGGATTGCTTATCATAATACTCGTTCTTGAATCCTCTCTATATATTTTATGCTTACATTGATTGTACTTGTCTTATTTAAATATTGTAAAAAAAAAACAACTCCCCCCAAACGTGGTCCTTCTTCGCTCCACTCAGAGCAACAATAGCGCATGTTTGGATTGCTATGGTAACTCCCTAGCTGGTGCTGCTAGTGCGGGTTTGGGAGTATAGGAACAGATTTCCCTTTTTAAGGTTTATCCAAGCAAAAACAAGCATTTTCATAAAACACTGCTTTTCGTTAGAGTAACCCTTTTTTGAGTTATTTCTCCTCCCAAGTTAAAAATAAAAATAAAAGCCTAAAATTCACTAATGTTCCAAAACTGACTCTTAGTTCTCCCCTCAGCCCGACCCTCCTCAGCTGACTTCACTTTCACCCACCAGAGGTCACAGAGGATGGACTGAGGGGAGGATAGGGGTGTCATGGAGGTCGGGGGATGCCGCAATTGGCTGTCTGGTGCCAGCATACAGGTAGTGCTGGCATCAGAAGCCAATTTTGCACAAAATGTACATTTTCCAGCCCAGAACTTATGCAGAGCTGGCTAATGACACTATGGGAGGGGCAGTTTCACCTTCCATAACTAAGGGGTTAATCTCCATATCTGCCGTGTTTCAAAGCGAAAACACTGCACTGACACCATAATCACTTAAAATCAACCTTATGATCTGTTGTAAAAAGTGAGTGAAAAATTATCACAGCATGAGATGAGTGCAGTGCCATCATAAGGTTCCGTGAGGACTGCAACAACCTCCATTATTGCATTAATAAGTGGCAGGATTCCAGTGTCAAATACTTCAATAGTCTAGATAGATAATACCCAGGACATCTGGATGACTAAAGGAGGCCAGAGAATACCCTAATATTTCTTTAGTGTTTTAAGTGTCAATTTTTATTTTTCTTTTTTCTTTTTTTTTTTTCTTTAAATTAACTTTTTAGGATGGCAGCTAAAATTTGACCTTTAGTGAATAGGCACAGAAGGGTTTAAATACGCTAGCACGATTTGCTGAATCAACCCTGCTGATGCATCCACTGCCTCCGACCTTTGCAGAAATGTGTTGACTGTTCGGTTTCTAATAACAAAAGACTGTGCATTGATATGATCCGTTCACCTCTGAATGAATTTCCATTTTGATGTTAAAGCTTTTTTTGTAACTTAAATTGGAAGCTTACCAGTTGAACCCTCTGCATCGGTTTGTTTCAAAATACAGAGACAAATTATTATTACTCAATTAATCCAAGGTTGCAAAATAGTTTTTGTTGCTCTATAAATGAAAGATATTACTAACAAAATTCCTAATAATTCAGTTTTTTGTAAGTTGTCTGTGCATGACTACAGTCTGGAACATGTTTTCACTTTTACTAAATCCAATATAACAAACAATGTGAACGTAAGATAGTTTTCTGTTAAAGTTATAAAGTCTCATTCCTAGTTGGATCTGATTAGAGGTCTTGGGTATCTGGTTCCAGTCCTTGTTGTATTGTAGGTTTGAAGTGATGGCCGTGAATTAGCTTACTATGTATTTTATTGATTGATGTCCTATAGATTGCTGAAGATTGTCAGCCAACCTTTCAGTGCGTGAACGTATTGCTTGCCTGAGAATAGGAAATTACTAAATTCTCAGTAGTGTTTTGTAGTTGGAGCCTGGGGCTTTGGTGTCATGAGACCGTGGAATGTTTTGTAAGATACATCCTATGGCTTTGTTGTCCTGAGGCCTGAGATCCTACCACATTGTTGAGTTTAGACCAAGTTGTTGGTTATGGTGTCTATGAGGCCTGGGATCTTGGTGGAATAAGGTGTTACTATAAGATCCTGGTGTAATATTAGGGGGTCAGGGATCCTGGTGCAATATGAAGATGTTACTGTGAAATCCTGGTGTAATATGAAGATGTTACTGAAGGATCTTCGTGTAATATGAAGATGTTACTGTACTGGCGGCTGTTACATTGTTGCTCTGTACTCTGAGATCTTGGTTCCCTGTTGACGTCATTGAAGAGCGAAATCTCAGTATAAACAGACTAATCCTCATGTAAGCAGACATTACTCTCCCAATCCCAGTGTAAGCAGACGTTACTCTTCTAATCCCGGTATCAGCAGACATTACTCTCGTAATCTCGGTATAAGCAGACATTACTCTCGTAATCCCGGTATAAGCAGACATTACTCTCGTAATCCCGGTATAAGCAGACATTACTCTCGTAATCCCGGTATAAGCAGACATTACTCTCGTAATCCCGGTATAAGCAGACATTACTCTCGTAATCCCGGTATAAGCAGACATTACTCTCGTAATCCCGGTATAAGCAGACATTACTCTTCTAATCCCGGTGTAAGCAGACGTTACTCTCCTAATCCCGGTGTAAGAAGCCCTGGTTGCTCTGTAGCGGAGTTGCCAGTTGATATGACATTATTGAACACTCATTACAGCATGGATTTCCATTGTTTTTCTGAGAACCTGGTGTTGTATAACAATTTTGTTCTTGGAAAGTCTGCACTATGTTGGGCTTGTGCTAGTGTGTTCTGTCAGGTCTAACCTCCCCCACTGCATGTATCATGGTATCTTGCTGCCAGACTGGTTTTCAATGAGTTTATTAATTAAACAGTGAGTGAGGTGAATTTAGCTGTGTGGCTAGATTCTCCAATTCTCATATTTGCAATTTTACTAATCTAAGACTTGCAAATCCCTGAAATATTTATAGTAACGAAGTTCCACTGTTCGGTACAATAGGGTGAGTTTCGAAACCAGCTGCCATAAAGTGGGAGATTTGTAAATATTTGGAGTAACTGTATAGCTGGAAAATGAAGTGCATGTATACAGCCACAACAAACTATTTTGTACATTAATCCATAGTATATTGAAAGTAGGTCAGTCAAAGGTCAATGTGCCTTGCAGACCACGCGGGAGATTTATCAAAGCTTTCTGTCTTAAAAAGTCATCTGAAGTATGTAAAGTGGTCCAATCACCATGGAAACCTGCAGGTGTATTCCATTGGTGAGTCCTCCTCTTTTTACATTTTAACATCAATTATTCGATCAGAACGGTTTGATAAATCTCCCCCAGTAATGTTTGCATTCGATGTGCAGATTGAATTTTTTTTTTAACCTAAAAACCAAGGTACCTTCGGGTTATATGATACCTCATTTATTTTAGAAACAATACAAAATTATTTCACAGACAACACTTTTTGACAATTTTTATTTAGATACGATTGTTTCCAAATATTCATCTACAAAATAACATAAAAGAAAGCGGGACGCAGAGCTGACTGAGTTGGTGGGTGTATGTAGACTACACAAGCTCTTCAGACAGATGACTAATTTATCTATATTTATGTGTCCGAACACCAAATCTATTAGTTTGCGAACTACCCCATTGGTGATATAATGATTCTCATTTTTTTTAAAGTGTGCACAGTGATAAAGCTTGCAAGATTATGGCGCAGAAAGAACCTTGCCCTTTGTACCCCTGCCCAGACTTGCCTATAATTGCAAGATTAGTAAAAACAAATAAAAAAATAAAATTAAAAAAATGCTGTAGCTATAAGCCATCACATGTTCAAAATGATTTATTTTACTTTTCCCTTGGACATCCAATACCCACCCAACCTCCTAGCATGGCATGCCCACACATAGCGGGCGCCATTCTGATGAATGTCTGTTTGCGCATGTACTGTTGGCAGACTGATGCATGCAACCTTGCTTGCAAGTCTGTGAACTAGGCTGTGAATAAACTGATAGCATCTAAGATCCTTAAATGTAAATATATTCTGATTTTCATTATTTTACTTGTTGTGCATTATTTAATGCATTTACATTTATAACACGCTATAATGGGGCAGGGGAATCCATTTCCTCGTATTGTTTCCCTTTAATGATCAACATATTAATACTCACATTTTTAAAGTTAAAGGGACACTATAGTCACCTGAACAACTTTAGCTTAATGAAGCAGTTTTGGTGTATAGAACATGCCCCTGCAGCCTCACTGCTCAATCCTCTGCCATTTAGGAGTTAAATCCCTTTGTTTATGAACCCTAGTCACACCTCCCTGCATGTGACTTGCACAGCCTTCCATAAACACTTCCTGTAAAGAGAGCCCTATTTAGGCTTTCTTTATTGCAAGTTCTGTTTAATTAAGATTTTCTTATCCCCTGCTATGTTAATAGCTTGCTAGACCCTGCAAGAGCCTCCTGTATGTGATTAAAGTTCAATTTAGAGATTGAGATACAATTATTTAAGGTAAATTACATCTGTTTGAAAGTGAAACCAGTTTTTTTTCATGCAGGCTCTGTCAATCATAGCCAGGGGAGGTGTGGCTAGGGCTGCATAAACAGAAACAAAGTGATTTAACTCCTAAATGACAGTGAATTGAGCAGTGAAATTGCAGGGGAATGATCTATACACTAAACATGCTTTATTTAGCTAAAGTAATTTAGGTGACTATAATGTTCCTTTAATCTTTTAGTTTAAGTAGTACATCCAAAAACATTGTCGGCTCAGTTGAGTTGGTGATTCATTTCCAAGTCAATATTTTATCCTCCATTTTCACAGTCTTTTCTCAATTCATCACGACTGGCTGTTTACAGAATAAATTCCAGACTAGTTGTTTTCGGTTTGTATGACTGCTGTCAATGAGTCAGGTGAAGATCTCACTTGGACCCTTGCCCAGCCTCATGGAAGATACAATACCATATGGCCTATTCTTTTTTGTGTGTGTGGTTTTTTTTGTTTTTTGTTTTTTTCTAAACTTCCCTGACCTTGACAGTGAGAGATCTGATTCCCTGATGCATAATTAGAGATGGCAGATCTCCCTCAAACACCTACCCTTCAGGGGTAACTTGCTGTATAATTTTCACCATATGTTTCACTTAAGGACATGCACATCTGACTTGCAAGAAAGAGCATTAACTCTTACTTTCCGCAGGAGTCCGTTACATAAAAACAAGACTCAAACAAACTTTTTTAACATCTGCACTGTTTGTTCTTCCTGGCAGATATTACGTATTAATATAATATAACTACCGGTAGTAATGTTTGTACGTCCAGATCCTATAAGAAGAAAAAAAAAATACTACAAAATAATATTCTTGGGTTTAAATAATTATCAAACAGAATAAATTTTTGCCATGTTTTTGCCAATCCCCTTTACTATGACGGGTTAAAGACGTGCACTAAGCAGTATAACTATTCGAGTTTATTGAAGAGGTTATGGTACAAGGAGGCTATGCGTGAAGCTCCAAATTTTTTTTATCAACCTATTTTAGCCCAGTTTGCCTCCTGGCACCCAAAATACAGCCACCATGTTTCTCTAAAATAATGAGCAGTTTTACTTCCTTCGAATCCGTAAATTGATAAACGCTAGAAGAGGATAATGCGTAATAGAAATTACTCCGGTCCTAAACTTGTGGAATTCCAGAAGGAACCTGTACCAATAGCAAATCAGAGTCGTCCCACTCACAATACGGGTCTGCAAACAAAATACAGCAACCCCAGGCAAATCCTCAGAGCTTGCCGTGGAAATGAGAAGTATATACTACTAGTATACAAGGTACGTATCTTGTTGAATTGATGTTTTCTGAATTTAGGCCTTGAATTAATAAACTTTACAAATGTTTTAATAGTGTTAGAAAGACTTTGGAAAATGATTTATATACAAAATTTGTTTTTCAAACTCTGTTCAATCATTTGAAAAGCTTATTAAATCGATGCCTTTGGACAAAGCAACATTTTAAAAGAAATGAAATACCTTTTACTCCCGTGCACATATGTTGTGCTCTATCTGTGTTTGCTGCGTATGGTGATTGTATCATTGATGTAATACATATTATAATATATTTTATTGATATGGAACTCATTGACGGCACAATCCAACAAAATAGAGAATATCCCCAAATGTGGTCATGGCGCTCTCCTGTACCAAGGAATTTGCTATCTTAATGACAAACTTACAGGAACTCCACTGAGATCAAAAAGAATGAACTGTGAGATTCTGTCTCTCTATCACAAGCCCAGCTGTCTCTGCTCTGTGTGTGGTTATTTAACAACCTGTCTTCATGAGAGCGGTGGCTAGAGACCCCAGTACAGTATCCTTATCATTTTCATTCATAAAGGGGCCTGCATTGTCGGCAGCGCTGTTCAATGGGTAGACAAAACATGCAAGCAAGTTATGACAATGTTAAACAGCTGTTAAATTACTGTAATGAGGGCCCTGCTTAAATGAGCATTACAAATGTTTGTATAACAAATTGTATTGGTACAATTCTCCTGTAATATTGTACAAAGCAGCAGAACAAGGTATCAGTCATTCATTGTTCTTCTACAGGCAGCATGCACTGACCAGGCACAAATTAAAAAATAAAATCTTTAAAATGTGCTAGGAGTAGTAGTACTTTGATTGCACATTCCTGTCCTAATGTGTTTTACACCCCACCTCCTATAGAATGTAAGCTCGATTGAGCAGGGTCCTCTTCAACCTATTGTTCCTGTAAGTTTATTTGTAATTGTCCTATTTATAGTTAAATCCCCTTTCATAATATTGTAAAGTGCTACGGAATCTGTTGGCGCTATATAAATGGCAATAATAATAATAATAATAATACCAGTGATGGTTGTACTGTGTCTGATTTTTATATTTAAAAAAGCAAAAACAATGTTAAAAATAAATATATAAATGCTGTTCAAAGAAATAGAAACAGATAATTATTTTTATAAGATTACTGCAAGTGCTGAATACTTTTTTTTTTTTTTTTAAATTTGCCTTTTCATGTATTTTGGGGCTTTTTATTAGTACCTAGCTTTTCTTCTCTCACGGCCCTAATCATTGCCGGCCAAGTTTGACTCTATATCGCGGGAGTGAAATGTGCATATTATCTGACTCACAGCAGTGCGCAATGAGATTTGAGTGCCAGGAGAACCCAAAACTTGTTCAACCATATTAATGATTTGAGAAGAAAATGGGAATGGTACTCAAATGCGATTTGTACCATAAGTACTACAATTGTATTGGTTATGGTGCTTAGTGCGTCTTTAAGTCACCATTGGTTCTGCAGTTCAAGCATTGTAGATATACAGTTGCAAGAAAAAGTATGTGAACCCTTTGGAATGATATGGATTTCTGCACAAATTGGTCATAAAATGTGATCTGATCACCATCTAAGTCACAACAATAGACAGTCACAGTCTGCTTAAACTAACAACACACAAAGAATGAAATGTTGCCATGTTTTTATTGAACACACCATGTAAACATTCACAGTGCAGGTGGAAAAAGTATGTGAACCCCTAGACTAATGACATCTCCAAGAACTAATTGAGATGTCATGAGATGAGTGAGATGTCAGCCAACTGGAGTCCAATCAATGAGATGAGATTGGAGGTGTTGGTTACAGCTGTCCTGCCCTATAAAAAACACACACCAGTTCTGGGTTTGCTTTTCACAAGAAGCATTGCCTGATGTGAATGATGCCTCGCACAAAAGAGCTCTCAGAAGACCTACGATTAAGAATTGTTGACCTGCATAAAGCTGTAAAGGGTTATAAAAGTATCTCCAAAAGCCTTGCTGTTCATCAGTCCATGGTAAGACAAATTGTCTATGAATGGAGAAAGTTCAGCACTGCTGCTACTCTCCCTAGGAGTGGCCGTCCTGTAAAGATGACTGCCAGAGCACAGCGCAGACTGCGCAATGAGGTGAAGAAGAATCCTAGAGTGTAAGCTAAAGACTTACAAAAGTCACTTTTAAATGCTAACATCCCTGTTAGCGAATCTACAATACGTAAAACACTAAACAAGAATGGATTTCATGGGAGGATACCACAGAGGAAGCCACTGCTGTCCAAACAAAACATTGCTGCACATTTACAGTTTGCACAAGAGCACCTGGATGTTCCACAGCAGTACTGGCAAAATATTCTGTGGACAGATGAAACCAAAGTTGAGTTGTTTGGAAGAAACACACAACACTATGTGTGGCAAAAAAAGGCACAGCACACCAACATCAAAACCTCATCCCAACTGTGAGGTATGGTGGTGGGGGCATCATGGTTTGGGGCTGCTTTGCTGCGTCAGGGCCTGGACGGATTGCTATCATCGAAGGAAAAATGAATTCCCAAGTTTATCATGACATTTTGCAGGAGAACTTAAGGCCATCTGTCTACCAGCTGAAGCTCAACAGAAGATGGGTGTTGCAACAGGACAATGACCCAAAGCATAGAAGTAAATCAACAACAGAATGGCTTAAACAGAAGAAAATACGCCTTCTGAAGTGGCCCAGTCAGAGTCTTGACCTCAACCCGATTGAGATGCTGTGGCATGACCTCAAGAAAGCGATTCACACCAGACATCCCAAGAATATTGCTGAACTGAAACAGTTCTGTAAAGAGGAATGGTCAAGAATTACTCCTGACCGTTGTGCACGTCTGATCTGCAACTACAGGAAACGTTTGGTTGAAGTTTGGTTGAAGTTATTGCTGCCAAAGGAGGTTCAACCAGTTATTAAATCCAAGGGTTCACATACTTTTTCCACCTGCACTGTGAATGTTTACATGGTGTGTTCAATAAAAACATGGCAGCATTTCATTTGTTGTGTGTTATTAGTTTAAGCAGACTGTGATTGTCTATTGTTGTGACTTAGATGATCATCAGATCACATTTTATGACCAATTTGTGCAGAAATCCATATCATTCCAAAGGGTTCACATACTTTTTCTTGCATCTGTAGTGTGCTATGCCCAGGCTAGCACTGGGACTCATTTTATTTATTTATTATCAGAACCTGGGGAGCTAAGCAGTGTTTACATTAATATAAGCTTTGGATTTTACTGTCAATGTTACCATGTGGCTGGCAGAAACCTAACCTAAGATCAAAAGGTACAAGCTGTGAGTTCTTCTCACAGTATCGAAGTTACAGCTGTTTTCTGCTCCCTTTTTTGGGAACTTGTAAGGAACTAACACATCCGGGAAGCAAGTTAAAATTCTACAAATGGCTTTGCGGGGATTTATAAAAGTGTGAATAATAGAAAATTGGGGAGGAAGTTCTGAAAGTGACGCGTTTGCCATGGAAACAATGAAACATTCCTGGTTGAATCCTCTGCTTTTAGGACTTTGCACATCTTTTCTGTTATTGCTGGTGTTCTCTTTCCTATAGCGTGCAGCGTCGCTGGCGCTGCGTAGCGTGCGTGATAGCTGGTGTGTTGAGCCCAAGAGAGTTTACAATTTGGTTGCCACTAGAGAATAATTACAAATTGGGGTTTATCCATTTAACAGTCATTCAGTTTTTAAACTAATCGTGATTTGCCTGAGTTTTTGTGCAATCAGAAATTCATCCGAATTCTGCAACTCTGAAACACCATATGGACATATTACGGAAAAAACTCCAAAATGGGCAATGGGTGAACTGTATTTGTCTCATGATTTAGATTTCCATCCATGGTGCCAGTAAAGGGGGAGGGAATAGAGAAGAACCCAATTTTGTATTTCTTTTTCTATTGCAAAACATAAATAGGCCCATTTTTGCGCCGTTTTGTTTCATCCAAATATTTTTTTCCCAAAACCATAGCACCGACAAAATTCACCCAAACCGAAACACCAGAGCAACGAAATTCGATTAGTCCGACCCCAAAGACTGGAAAAAAGAACTCAACTCATCATCTCATCTAATTGTTTAGTAAATAACCCCTTGGGCTACTTTTACTAGCTCTCCATTAGTCCGTATTGTCTCCCACAGGTCAAAGGTCAACCTTTTTTTTTTTTTACAGATGTAGATATTTGAGCAGCATATTTTTCTACTCAATGGTATAAACATATATATAATTTTTTTTTATTACAATTTCTTTTTCTCTATGTTATCCTTTTGATATGTAAAACCAAAGTAATATATGCTAATTAAGCACGCAATCATATACCTGTTTCCGATCCTCTGTATCTAGGAATTCAGTGTGTATTCTTAGAAAGCTGGCCAATTCGAGCATTGTTAGACCCTCATTAATATTGCTAGGCCCACGTTGGTTCTCTCCTAGCTTCAGGACGTGGTAGTGACAGATTTTAGCTGATGATTTATCACCGTCTTACAAGGCATTTCCATTAGTTCAGCTTAGATAAAACCTTCCCAGTTTGGCAAAGCGTTTTATTTATAATTGAATTGCAATTACCAACCACTCAAGATCCCGTGTCTCGAAATTTAAACTGTAGCACTGTAGTCCCCCCACCCCTTTCTCAAACGTAATAATCTTTTTGAAACAAAATTGAGTTTATTTTCTTTATAAGAAAGAGCCTTTACTGACGTATATCACGTGCAAAAGAACTTTTCTAATAATAAACCGTGGGAGGTAAAACTTCAGTTTTTTTTAAAAAACAAGTCTTCTTTTGTTCTACAAATATTGCCTAAAGCTCTGTCTAATTTATCTGCAGAGAGACTTTAAACAGGCCATACATCTTCTGCCTTCTTTAATGGCTCTATTTATATTTCAAACACTAAATTTTACAATTGGCTCTGAATACCTTAAAAAATATATATATATATATATATATATTTTTTTTTTTTTTTAAGTTATTTACTAAAGTTTGAATTTTTGGGAATTTGAAGAAAATGACATATTTTAGGCCAAAATTGTGAAACTTGAAGTATTGCAGATTTTTCCAATTTGTATATTTTAGCCTTAAAATTTACTTTTATTTTGAATTCCCAACTATTCCCACACTTTAGAGAATAACCCGCAAAGTAATTTTATTCAATTTTACACCAAAATAGTCAAATTGAAAATAAAACTTTCTTAGAGATTTTTTTTTTTTTTATACTTGGACTATTTTGAACTAACAGTTTGAAACTCACGTTGAATTCACACTTTGACAGCATTTTCAATACAGTGAGAATTCAAAGGAAATTTCACATTTAAGACCAAAGTAGATGAGCTTGGAGCATAGCGGCGTTCGAGAAATAATCCAGTTTGACTATTTTGGTCTTAACTTTGAAAGTCTGTTTGGATTCACTTTGAATTCTGACTTCAGTGAATAATGCTTGTAGTGAAAAACAAGTGAGAGTGGTTTAGTAAAAACATGATTTAGCATGTTTTTAAAAAAATTCTCCACACTTAAATAGGGGTCACTTTGGCAGCGTTAAAGGACCACTATAGGCACCCAGTCCACTTCAGCTTATTAAAGTGGTCTGGGTGCCAGGTCCAGCTAGGTTTAACCCTTTTTTCTATAAACATAGCAGATTCAGAGAAACTATGTTTATAATAGGGTTAATCCAGCCTCTAGTGGCTGTCTAATTGACACAGGAAAGCATTATGAATGCTTTCCTATGAGACTGGCTGAATGCGCGCGAGGCTCTTGCCACGCATGCGCATTCAGGAGAGGAGGAGGAGAGTCCTCCGCCCGGCGCTGGAGAAATAGGTAAGTTTAACCCCTTCCTCACCCTAGAGCCCGGCGGGAGGGGGACCCTGAGGGTGGGGGCACCTTCAGGGGACTATAGTGCCAGGAAAATGAGTGTTTTCCTGGCACTATAGTGGTCCTTTAAGGCTTTCATTTTACTGCAACTGTGTTTAGTGGAAATATCAGCCAAAAACACATTTTTTCCTATGATCCGTGTTGCATTCCTCTTCAGTTTTTTTGTGTGTCTGTGTCTGTGCCTGTGTCTGTCCGTGTCTGTACCTGCCTGCCTGCCAGTGGCTTCTGCCTTAAACTAGTCTGTTTCTTTAATTTTCTAAAATTCAAACACAAATGAAATTGCCAGATTTTTATTTTTTTTAAAGCCATCCTGTTAAAATCCTGAACCTCTTGTAAAAACATAAGAAAAAAACGACTGAGAAGTTTATAAGCTTTCAGTGATGGTGTTTTAACCATCGTGACGTTCTGACATGGCTCTGTTTCTGGGGATGACAAACACCCACAACCGTCACACTTGCATTTTTTTCCTCCTTTGAAATACCTGATTCCACCTTTGACAATTCATGAAAAACACTTTAAAGCAACCAGTTTGGATTCGGATCTAATCTCTGTGTCATCGCATTAGACATGGCGTTGGGATCCTTTTTTCATAGTTTTCAGAGTACAGAAAATATGCTGAACTTAAATCATCCAGACACTTGTATGAGTAAAAATAGTAAAAGTGCTAAACCACAGCTGTGGAATTTTAGATTTGACTAGCCAGATGTTGGTTGCACTTGACTTGAAACTAGAAGTTAAAGGGACACTGGCCAAATACAAACAAAATAAAAATCGCCGTATAATAGATATGTCCCAAATAAAAACATGCATGCATATAATTATACTTTTTTTTTTATTGGGGTTCCATCTAAACACAGCTCGCAATACTTGCAGATTTCTTGTCTGCAGCCCTTGCAACCTTCCCCTTCTAGCCCCACCCAGACTTTCTGTGGCTGTCCAATGACAGACTTCCTAATGCAGCTCAATGAGAAGTCTCTGCAAGGCAGGTGCTCTGAGGGATTGCTGTCTAAGTTTAGCTCCAGTGAGCTAATCAAACCAGGAAGTAACCGCAACTGTTGTCTGATTGAAATTCAGGAGGGTGTAACAAGGTTAAAGTGGCACTTTCACCTTCCCCTGCAAAATCAATATTTCATGAAGATAAAACCAGTTCCCTGGTGTCACCAATAGTGAGACTCCAGAGAACAAAGTCGGGAAGGCAGGACATGACCCGAAAATTGGGACTGTCCTGCTGAAATCAGGACTGGTGTGGGATGTGTATTTCGACTATTTTCTTAGTTTGGCTACTTCAGCCTAACATTTGCATTATCCAAATCGTTTATCTGCATTTCCAGGTTTGGTGCTTTAACCCAATTTGTCAGTCGAAAGCCGTAGAGAGCAAAACAGTAAAATAATCCATACAAAATATGTACTAACAAGTAAGAACCTTTGATAATATAGAACAACATATTAATAGTGTTACCAGATCCACCATGATTTAGGGACACATCATTTTGTCATACTTATGAAAACGCATTAAAATGGTGGCCCTGCAGTATGTATAATGCATATTCTGCAGGATTGTTCATTGCCTAATTACTTAATCTTATCCACGTTCCTCTGAATTCTACATACTACAGGGCAGGACTGTTTCGCGGTGGGCGGCGGCACCTTGGGCCGGACAGACAGCTGGTGGGCCGCAATTAGGCTGCTGGCGGCCAGAGGGAGACCTGTGCTGTCTCTGCTCTGCTCCCCTGCCCTCGCGCACTACTCAATGAGACCGAGGTCTGGAATATGACGTCATATTCTGGCCCCGGTCTGATTAAGCTACGCACTGGGGAGCAGAGCAGAGACGGCACAGCTCCCTATTCGCGCAGCCAGCCAGCCACCCACCCTGCAAGACCACCCAGCATGCCGCCCAGCTGAACAATCCTCTGTCCGGTCGCCCACTGGACCCCACAGGTAGCAATAATGTGTGAGTCAGTGTGAGTGTATGGATCTGTCATGTGTGTCTGTCTTGGTATGTGTGTGTGTCTGTCATGGTGTGTTCACAGTGTTTTTACTCTTTTTTTTTTTAATGCCGTGCTGGTCTTCCCTTGACTGACCTTGCCTCTATGGCTGAGATAATCAAGTTTGATGATCTCAGCCAATCCAATGTTTTGCTATAGGATTGGCTGCAAAATTCTACACCAATCAGCATCTCCTCATAGAAATGCATTAAATCAATGTATATCTATGGAAACATTCAGCGCCTCCATGCAGAGTATGGAGGCGCTAAATATAGGTGATGCACACTGTGTAGCACTGACACAGGAAGCACCTCTAGTGACCGTCTGAGTGACTGTCACTAGAGGTGTCACTAGGAAGCAATGTAAACACTGCCTTTTCTCTGACAAGTCAGTGTTTACATTGAAAAGCCTGCAGGGTCAGGCTATAGACTCTAGAACCACTACATTAAGCTATGTGTGTGTGTCTGTGTGTGCCTGATAGTGAGTGAGCTTGCTTGTGTGTGTGCATGTGTGCCTGCTAGTGAGTGAGCTTGCGTGTGTGCCTGCTTGTGAGTGAGCTTGCGTGTGTGCCTGATAGTGAGTGAGCTTGTGTGTGTACGTGTGTCATTGGTTATAGCTCTACTAATCGGTGCTTACCACTCATGAATTCTGTCAGATTGTTTTGGAACAGTTTGATAAAGTTCTCCACTGCATATATAGATCCCTCTAAAGCAAAGTTTTAGAAGCATATCATCACTTCTGTTCCATTGTAGGTGTGGCATTGTGCCAATGACTCGTTCGCAGGAAAAAGTAAAGGGTGGCGACAGAATATCTAGAGCATGTTGTAGTTTTACACACACACAAACTTTTCTTTATGGAGCATGTGTGTGTGTCCGTGAGCTTTTCTGTATGGAGCATGTGTGTGTCAGTGAACTTGTCTGTAGTGAGCATTTGTGACAGTGAGCTTGTCTGTAGTGAGCATTTGTGACAGTGAGCTTGTCTGTAGTGATCTTGCATGTGTCAGTGAGCTTGTCTGTAGTGATCTTGTGTGTGTCAGTGAGCTTGTCTGTAGAAAGCTTGTGCGTGTCAATTTGTCTGTACTGCGTTTGTGTGTGTGTGTATACCAATAAGCTTGTCTGTGTGTCAGTGAGACTGTCAGTGAGCCTATATGTGTGCATCTGTGAGCTTGTTTTTATGTCAACGAGCTTATGTATATCAGTGAAATTGTTTGTCTTTGAAGCTGTGTATCAATGAGCTTGCGTGTGTCTGTGAGATTGTCTGTGTCTGCATGTGAGTATGCTTACTGTATCATTAAACGTTTTACTCTGAAAGGACCAATATTTTATTTTCGAAAAATAAATATATTTATGTAATGTATATGTGTGTGTGTGTATGTGTGTATGTGTGTGTGTATGTATATGTGTGTGTATATATATATATATATATATATATATATATATATATACACATATATATACACACACAATGTGTGTGTGTGTGTTTATATATTACTCAATCAAATGGGGTGGCAAGACATAGCCTTACATATTACATGTGACAATATATGGCGCAATGACTTATGGGGCTGGCATATATTTTTTTTCCAGGGCTGCTTTGTATCCCCAGTCCAGCTCTGCTACAGGGCAACCCTTTTCATGAATTGCCCATCAGTATGTATATTGGATATGTCCCTGAAAACACTGTGTATCTAGTAACCCTCTATATTAAATGCAAGGCACATTTTTGGCTACTGTTTGTAAAACAGCACATTAACATGCCTCCAAAATGTCCCGAATTCAGCGGGACATTCCTAATTTTCGGGTCCTGTCCCACAGTTCCGGCTTAGTTACCTTGGGTCCCACTTTTGCCATTAACTTTCCATGTGGGCCTTCCCCTTTGGGGTGGAGCTCATGACGTGTTTGCGTCACAGACCCGTCCCTTTTACCTTCCTCCCACGTACTCCTGATTCACAGAACGACAGATTTGGGATGTATGCATTAGTGCTATGGAAAATGTGTCCAGGTGCAACAAAATGAATAAAGATTTGTAGATTTCACATGGGAGGAGTTGGAGAAACCGGCTCCTTTCAGGAGATATGACTTCCATAGCCACGTTTATTGTAAAAGATTGGCAAGGAGATTTTCCACAGCAGGAAGTGTAATTATTTTCTACACACATGGTTATTTACTAAAGTGGGAGTTTTGATGAATTTAAAGTAAACTTCAAGTTTTAGGCCAAAGCAGCTGAACGGAGAATAGTTTAAATTTTTTCGTAAAATTTGAAATTTCCTTTGAGTTCCCCTACAATTCACACCAAGCCAGCTATGTTCTCAGTTCTGTCCTTGGCAGAAATCATATAATCCCTAATGGTGCCTCTGATTCTCCTTTCAAAAATAAATGTTTGGTGTTTTTTTTTGTACTTCTCCTACAGCTCTAATTCCCCTCAATTCCCCTCCAGTTTCTGGCTAATGAGCATCATTGGGTTTGCTGGACAAAGTGACTGCAGTTACAGCCTGAGTTACATTGTATCAGCCCTATACACCTGGGCAGCAGGATGAGATGAGGGCATTTGGGCACACAAGTCTAGCTATCTAGCAGTTGATGGTGGAATTAGCAGGCATGAGCAAATTAGATCTTCCTCGCTATGCAGGGTTCGTGGCTGCCAAAGTCTGTCTGGATAAACAGTGCCCATAACTGTACTTCTACAAACACTGGCATCCACGTCTGTCTGTGCAGATAGTACTCATTGACTGGCTAGGCTTGCTCGGGCAGGCACGGTGCACTAGCACGATTAGTTCAGATCTTGGCAGCCCTTATCTATGAAATACAAGGCACATTATACAGACATGGGTATAATGAGTATAATAGCTTGCATAAAAGAACAATGTCAGACTTTGTACAGACATGTGACTACCAGTTACCTTTAATGGCACATTGGCATCACCCTGACAGTTTATGGGAGGACTGCTGTAGAGGACACCCTGGCACATGTAAGATATGGTGCTATTAACATATGTCTGGTCAATTATTCTCATCCCAAGAATAATATTGGACTGCAACTGCCATCAATCACTGCTACCCTAAATAACGTTCGTTGCAACCCAAGAACGTCTGTGAGGGCCATGGCTCAATGCCATAAAGCTGAACGTGTTGATGGTTCTAAGTGTCCCCTTTCATTATCATACTTGGCACGGATTATCGTCTCTTTTATAGATAACGAGAATAATGTTGCTGCCATAATTAGTTGGACTGAATCGGAGCCATTCCCGGCATTACCCTGAGATTATTGTTCTGACCAGCTTCACATCTCACTTCTTTTCTGCCTCGGAAAATAAAACGTACATTTTCTCACAACTGCACACAATAAAACTCTGCTCCCCAGCTCGGCACACGAAGGCTCAGTCATTGTGTGTTCGCTTGGGAAGGAGGAAACGTTCCAGGGCCAGTAAATAGAAATCTGATTTGGTGAATGGGTTCCTTGTTGCATGAGACTGATGAATGTTCTTTCAATGGCAGGGACACTTTCATACTCCGTCCCAACAATTCCTTGTAGTTTGCCCGGATCATCACGTGTGCGGGAGAGAAAGAAGCATGTTTACTTTTCAATAGCTGCTGACTGCCCATGTCACTTAGTTAGATCAGATAGTTGTAAACACAAAATGGTGTATTCACTAAATCAAAACTTGTTGAGCACAAAGAAATTGCACATTTTAGACCGAAAATAGCCAAGATTAGAAAATAGTTGTTTTCAATAATTTTTCCAGTTTGACTGTTTTGGTTTCACATTTGCTGTTCCCTTTCCTGTCCTTTTTAATGTAACTCACAGCAGATTTATAACCCACTCCCCACCTCCCCTGTTACTCTGAAAAAAGGCAAGATCATCTTTTTGCTATAATTCTGCTCGCACAGGAAGGGACATACTCTGCAGTTGCTGGGATCTGCTCATACTGAAGTATTGAAACAAATGTCTCACACTTAAAGGATCACTATAGGGTCAGGAACACAAACCTGTATTCCTGACCCTAAAGGGTTAAAACCACCATCTAGCCCCCCTGGGCCCCTCAAGCCTCCATAAATATAGTAAAATCTTACTGTATTCAAGCCTGAAACTGTAGTCTGAATGCTGTTTGCCTCAGAAAAACATGCTGTCTGCTAACATCATAAGAAGTGGTAGCCTGATCCAATGACAGTGCTTCTCCATAGGATTGGCTGAGACTGACAAAGAGACAGATCAGGGGCAGAGCCAGCACAATTCAAACACAGCCCTGGCCAATCAGCATCTCCTCATAGAGATGAATTGAATCAATGAATCTCTATGAGGAAAGTTCGGTGTCTGCATGCAGAGGGAGGAGACACTGAATGTTTGGATGCATTTTAGGCAGCCATGACCCAGGAAGGATCTCTAACAGCCATCTAAGGAGTGGCCAGTGAGTTATCATTAGGCTGTAATGTAAACACAGCATTTTCTCTGAAAAGACCATGCTTACAGCAAAAAAGCCTGATGGTAATGATTCTACTCACCAGAACAAATTCAATAAGCTGTAGTTGTTCTGGTGACTATAGTGTCCCTTTAAGTGAGCTCTTAAGGCGAGTGAGGAAGGCAGCAATATTAGCTGTCTTGTTAGCTAGGAGGTGTAATAAAAAATGTTTATAAAATTGCAGATTTTACCTTAAAATTGGCTCTATTATAAAATAAGGCAAAGGACTGACATGCTCTTAGCAGCTAAAGCATTTCAGGAAGCTGACGTGACTTACGGGTATTGGAGTGTTCCTTTAAATTGGAAAAACTATCCGTCGGCTGTGTTTTCAGTTTGATTGTGAATTGGAACTTCACTTTGAATTCCTGGCAATTTACACTGCAGTTAATAATCCTGCTAATATGTAAAGGCTTATCGTGATCAAGATTGGTAATGTCTGAACCTCACTGTGATCCTGTAGACTTACAGGGTTAATCACTAAAGTAAGAATTCAAAGAGAATTTAAAATTTTAAGATCAAAATAACTAAACTGAAAAAATTCTTTAAGTCCGCTATGCTTCCAGCTACTCTGCTCTTAAAATGGTCTTTAGTAAATAACCCAGTTAGAGACAAACCCCCTTCTCTCACTTCCAACCGAGGAGAAAAAAAGCCTGTCTCTGCCTCTCTCTGAACAATCAGGGCAATAATGGGTTATACAGTGATGCTACCATGAGAAAATACATCTAGCTTAGTAAATGCCTGGATAGCCTTCAGCAGAATTTCATTACAAGCAGACAAGATGGGCAATCCGCCTCTTATGTGCTGCTAAATACAGATTTTTATAGTCCATTCTCTCCCTGATCAAACAGAAACAAATGCAATAAAAGTCTTGTGAAGGTCAAGTAATCCATAGTCCCTTTTACCCTGAATTTAAGATCTCCCAATAATGAGCATTAATGTACTTCACAGCTCTTGCCCTCTGCACCCCTGGCAAACAGTTTCTACAGCAGACACAATGAGGGACTGTGTGTGGACACCCCCTTTGGGGTATGATGTATGTCAAGCTATTACAGAGGCTTTGTATTAAGAGCTGACAATCACTAAATAATCGCTGGTTGGACGTAATGCTTACCCCAGGGAGAATTGAATGCTAGTTTTAAATGGGCAAGACTTCTCCAGAAAATCCCAATAAAATTGGTCTTCCAAGAATGCAATAAAAGCTTGGCAAGGGGATAGATTAACCTTCTTGAAAGTAATTATTGAAATATGGTTCCTGGCATAAGGCATATTGGCTTAACCAGTATCTACAGATGGGTAGTCACCATGTTTCTTGGACACGTACCATTTATGTATACTGATGTAATGTATATCATTCGTATTCAGCAAGAGGGAAATTAATTACCCAATTAAAGCCGTTCCTTTGAAATTTTGAATTAATGGATTTATTTATATCAATCCTGCAGCATATTAACTTCTATATACTCAACGGTAGTATTTTTATCGGTTGCCCATCAACATGGAGAAGTGTTATATATATCGAGGACAACATGGTGGAATTGGCCACCATAACCTACCTCTCTATCACTGGTGTGATCATAAGTGAATGAGCCATGTCAATAGTAGTAGAGTGGTCTGGGAAGGGTCTAGAGTGGAGTGCTCAGCAGGAACATTCCATGTCTCCATAGCCATTGCTCCTCGTTTAGAATGTTGCCCCAGAATGGCTCCTTATTCTGTCTGTAACCGTTTGTACCTGGAGTTTTATGGTTTGATAAATCTGGCTCTGGTTACTGAGCTTGCAGCCTCCAAACATACAAAGATGACTAATTTGTTTCCACTTGTGTGCCTGCAAAATACACAATATTCATAGTTCAGTGTGCGCTAAATTCCATCATTTTATATTACACAGAATGAGATTCTAACACGCCACAGAAAGCAGAAAATGTGATTATTGTTTGAATATCACTAAATCTGCCAAAGGTGTGCGGAACCATATGCCCAGGATCCGGCATGTGCGTTGAATGTTACGCTGTCTGCTTCCACTCATTCCATTTCTAAGATTGTTCAGCTACATTCCTTCATACTTCCTATGTATAGCAAACTCGTCCTGCTGTAAATGATTTTATAAAGGATTTTACAAGTGGTCAGGTTAGCAAAAATAGTCTGGAAAAGTCAGGACTGCAAAATCTGGACGTTGTTCGCATGATTTATCAATGTCCACATTGTGCAAAGCAGCCTCTAAATGGACATGAATGTGAGATTTTGCTGCTATCTCTGCCAGATATTATGGATTACAATGTCTTCACCTGTATAACACAGATGAATAGTTTTTCACTTTTTTCCTGATTCCAGATATGATCCAAAATAAATCTGGATTATGGTAAATATGTAAAGCCTTGTATAGGATTTGCATATAAAATTTACTGATTTTAAAGCAGACAACAGATGGCCATGTACGAGGTGTGCTCATTCAATTGAAATTTGGTGATTAGTGTATAACCCCTTTAGTGTTAAAGGGATACTATAATCACTAAAACAACTTCAGCTAATTAAGCCATTGTGGTGTATAGATCATGCGCCTTCACTGCTTAATACTCTGCCATTTAGCAGTTAAATCATTTTGTATATACAGCCCTGGCCACACCTCCCTGCATGTAACTTGCCCGGCCTTCGTAAACACTTCCTGTAAAATAAGACCTAATGTTTACACTTCCTTTGTTGCACTGTCTCTTTAATTTAGTATTTCTCATCTCCTGCTCTCTTAATAGCCAGACCCTGCAGTAGACTCCTGTGTGATTAAAGTTAAATTAAAGGGTTACTCAAACCACCATGATCACTTCAGTGACTTGAAGTGGTCATGGTGGTAGGAGTCCGTATGAGTAATATTTCTGCTTATAACACTGCACATACTGAGTTATTGTTAATTGTGTGCTGGGAGCTAGTTGCATCCCCAGCACATATTACTTTGGCAGCCCAGAACTCTATTCCAGGCTGCCTAAGGTAACATTTGTGCATGTTTTGTGTTGGCGATAGACGTGATCTTCCACATTGCAGGCTGGTTTTGCCCTCCCAACCTGTGAGCACGCCTGCCCACTTGGTGAGCACTCCCTCCCGCCTCCCTCTGCTACTTATAAAAGTACTTTATTAAGTAAATGTGGTTTTGGTGCCTTTAATCAGATATGTTGTTGTTTTATTCATTCTTTATATCTTTAAACACATATAACATATTTATTTTAGTATTTGATACTTTAGTAACAGTAATTCAAACTTGCAGTGTCACATGACTACAAATTAGAATTAAGGAGGCCCAACAAATATGCAAGAAAGATATCCGATATTTTGCAAAGTTTGAGTATTCAAAAAGTAGTTACGTTTCTTGAATGAAACCTTCAAATGCCCTTTACATCACGTTAGAGGTATATTTCAGGAGCAGGAAATGGATGTGACCTCCCAGATAGCTGCAGACAAGGTTGCAGTCTCATTCATCTTCTTCAGTCATTCAGTCCATGGAAAGATCAAATGGCGTGCTCATGTCAACGCTAGCTGACGGCAGACACACTCTATCTCACCTGTCACTCTCTGTCACACGTGTGACATTGCGTGAACCAATGCAGAGATCACAATGTTTTATTGCAGAATAAAAATTGCAACTTTCACACATAGGACAGTGATTAAAGTGAATTAAACATCAAATTGAAATATTGAGACAAAAATAGATGTTTCTGGAAACATTCTAGCCTACATTTTGCAGTTTGTCTTCCAATTCACCATTTGATGAATAAATGCCAATTTGCCTGTACCAGGCATAAACGATGGTACAGTTTTTCTACCTGCTTTAGAGTAAAGTATGGCGATGTAGTGATATTCGTCCTTTGATTGTTGGATATGCAATTTGAGCGTTGGAAGTCTCCATTCATGTTGACTGGACCTCTAAAGAAGTACAAGGGTTATAAAGATTCTACAAAACCCTCTCATATCACCTCCATGACTGGGAGCCTGGAATAAGATTGATCCTGCTGGAACAATCTGCTTCAGAGGTCCTGAATTATGTAATCGCTTCAGCAGAACATGAATACCCCTTGGAGCTTAAAGGGTTTATATCAAAATCTGAGACTGAGCATTGATTCCTTTGCAGTATGTTAGCTTAGCTAGTAAGCTTACCAAAACGGTGCACACATACCTCTTAAAATCCTTCATGGGAGCAATTTAAACCCTATATATTAGGAGAGAAGGCAAGATCGTTAGCCTTTCATAACTGACTAAGTACATGGCCTGTGTGATCACAAGGCGCAGTAATAGAAATACAAATGTTAAGACAAAATGGCTGATCTAAAAAAAATTAATAATTTTTCCAACTTAGAAATTTCACCTAAAAACCTCAAATGGTCATGTGTCTATTCTCTGTCATTCCCGGTTTGAGGAATTAAGACCTATGCAATGGATTTTGGGTAAAATACCCATTTTGAGAAATACCTGCACATTGTGTAACTGTTGAATTCCTTCCTCTAAAGTTACAGATTTTGGTCGATGGGTAAATTGACACCATTATTTCTGTAGGGCCAACTTTCCTGGAAGCATTTTTTTTTGTGTAGTCATAAGTTAAGTCCATTCCCTGTTCTGTAAGATCTACACTCAAACAGCCCAGATAGATGAGATAGCTGTTAATGGTTTTAATTTAGCATGCTGCTAGTTAACGGACAGTTAAAAGACGCACTTTAGAGCCTGTTCCATAGTAACTAACAATAAAATTAGTGCATACCAGTCATTACTGCTAGTTACCGCTAGTTCAGTTCAAAAGTCTTTCTGAATTCCTTCATGACAAGGGATTAGACAAATCCTAAAAATATCATCATATCCTAAAATAGCATGGAATTCCTGTCATTTCACGAAGGGGTTAATCTCCCCATTGAGTTTCACTAGTAATAAATAACCTTGCCTTTATTACCTGGGTCAGGGACAGTAGGTTAGGAGGCATTCCGTGACGTTGGATCAGATGCCTTGTATGCTGTATTTATATTTTTCATTCCATGTACTAACACAGACCAATTGTATGTAGCTAAAACATGCGCAATACTCTGGTCAAAATCTGAAATAATATTGTGGGGGGGCTTTTTTGTTTTTTATACCTCAGTTGTCTGGATTTTGTCTTAGATTGTTTTGAATTTGAGGCATCAAAAATTAATTCTAAAATGCAAAGTTTAATCTCCTTGATAAGTAAACCGAGCAGCGAAAATTAGTGACAAATTGCCACTAGATAAGTTATTCCAGGCCCCCAACAATCCCGCTTTTGTTGAGACAGACTAATAAAAAATTAAATTTGGAAAAAAATTAACAACTTTATGGAATGCTAAGTTGAAAAGAATAACTGATTTAAAGATTTTTTTTTTCTATCATGCTTTTTTTAGCATAGTTTACAGTTAAAGTACAACCATTTAGTGAATAAGCCCTTTGTCAGTCCTGCTGTGAAATATCTAGCAACATGCTACATTTTAGCTTTCCCCTCTTCTGTTTTAATACAGTTTTAGTGTTTACCTCCCTGTTAGAGTATTATGATCTTATGATCATATAATTGTATTGGATTTATATATTTTTCTCCCTCTGTTTAACATTATAAGTGTACAATATATAATTTGGTTGCTGTAAAATGTGACCTATAGGGCATCGAAGACCCCTCCTAAACTTCCTTTCTTATCCCACCCCAGCCCTCCGTACAGGTCTTAACATTGTCTGCTCCTCCAAACTGACAGCTTTGTATAAACCCTGCGTCAAACATATGGTACTTTTTTAAAATGGACTGTATTCCTATTTTATAAACTCCAGATGTAGGCGGAGAGCCAGAAAATCAGCAAAAACTGAAAGTGCACAGTTGGAAACTTCTCCGAGTGGGGCAGAATTGATTACAGCGTGTGGACCTTTGTCTGTCTCAGTGCGTTTCACCATGACTTTGGTGGTAAACGATCCAGATTCTATTATTTCATAACACTGGTAGAGATTTCCTAATGTGTTGCAAGCAGGAAATCTGGGACAAGGTTCTAAACAGAAGCAGTCGACTTGGTAACCAATGAAATGTTCCTGCGGTTTCCAGTGGTTACCATGGTGACTGCTCCACTTTCAGAACATTGCCCCACTCCTGTTTGTAGCACTGCTTATAAAAACAATTACCCATTTTTACATTAGGCTGATTAAAAAGAAGGGGCAGTCTTAGTCAAGCAATCTAGAGAGTTTTGGGGACCACCAGCTAATAGGCAGCATTGGTCCCCCCTCCTTCCCCATATGGACAGCTCCCTGCAAAAGGAAATGAGCCTTGCATGTGGCATGATGTCACTTGGCCCCAGTCAGGATGTTAGAGAGATTTCTTGGCTGGGGTACACTGTACCAGTCCTGTTAGTCCACAACATGTTTAAACAGCCTTAATGAGAATTTACAAGACCGAAAAGGTCTGTTTGGTTTACAGGAAAGACAGGTGACGTCTCCGCCATATGGTCCCAGCAATAAAGTCATTAGTTACAGTGTGAAACGCAAGCCAGGAAGGTTCTACTGAATTGTGACCTTGGTCAAATTTCCTTAACTTGTTTCCAGTCTATGACTAACAGGAGGTTAATTATACATTTTCAATTAGTTTGCCTTTTGTATCTTCACTTTTATTGCCATCACTCCAAGACAACATAAACCTGTGTCTCGGATGTTGGTTGGGCCGTGATGGACAAGCCAAAATTTTGGGTACCTATAAGTCAATAGCAGCTTGAACTATGCAGGTCACAGTTTACCTCGAGTTATGGGAGTTGCAGTCCAGAAATATCCAGTGCATTGATCATTGTTGTACACGCACCCTATAGATTAGAACTTCTAATCTATAGGGTGCGTGCATATTTGAACTCTTATAATAATTTTAGTAACCCTTTGGGGGTTTAATTACGTCAAATATAACATTTTCCAGAATTTAACTGGCCCACTTGTCCTGGAAGCCTGTTAATTTTATACCTTAGTAACATAACTGGTGTTAATTTATGAGATCAGGAATTATATCCACAAAATTATCATTTTTACCCATGAGTAACCAAACGGAAACGCCATTTTCCAGATTGGATAATTTTGCTGGAAATTTGTAATTTTCGTGCCAGCTCTACACAGTAATTCCCAGTATAGTGATTAAATCACCTTGTAGGATGACGTGCATAAAAACAGTGTCCCCCTCCCCCCAAAAATATCACCTTTTAATATAGTTACTATATGGCCTCTTTTATACTTTATAGATTTAATACAGGGATTTCTCGCCACATGTCTTTCCATCTGTTGTTGGACTGTAATTCCCAGAATACTTTGCCAGAGCGGCCTGTTGGATGGCAGGGGATTCTGGGAATTATAGGCCAAACATAGATATAAAGCAATGATTTGCTCAGGCATGTCGGTAGGTGTAACTATAATAACCTCTTACTGTCATGCTCTCATTGTATTTCCCTGGGTTCTGCAGGGCACCCTGTCCCCTCTTCATTAATACTGCCCAGCGAGCTGTTTATTTTCACTCTACGCCCTTGATGCACCATAGAGGTGGGGGGGTAGCAGGCTGAATGGAGCTCATTGTATCCCTTCCCCGTACACGCTCGCTGCAATATTCTATTCAAAAGCACGAGTGTTAAATACCACAAACCGAAAAATCTGTCCATGTCAGGAAAAAAACAAGGCGACAAGCTATGTCTGGGGGTGACAATTGGGTGGACATGATGCCTGGTTACATTTGCATCAACAGCATTTCTCAAAGCTAGGAATTCTGACATTTATTCCACGCAGTTTCTCATCTGGTGGGGAGAGAGAGGGATAAACTAAGATTTTACTAAAGTCTGATAAATAGAAATGAAATATAATTGATAATTTTAAAAGGAAAATAATTGTCTGTCTGTTTAATACCCAATATATTATTGATCAGAAACTTTTTTTTTTTCCATTGGAAAATTAAATATCAATGTGTGGCAAAATACAGATCAACCAGAGAAACATGGCCATTCATAGAATTTTAAACAAAGTTGTTATTTATTATTGTAACATTTCACTCTTTCCGAGACATTTCTCAAAACTTACCTTGAGAAAGGTCTCCGAGAAGACCAAAGTGTTAACTTTTAATTAAAATCTCATGAGAGTTACTAGCCCTTTGGTTGATGTTTGTCCACCTGTCAAAATATGTCAGTCTAAAGTCAATGGACAGACCTTGTTTCTCAAGCCACTTAATTCTGCAGTGAAGGTCTGGCACCCCCTCACTTGCATATATGAAGAAATTGTATTTATGGTAAATTTGTTGTGAACAAAGCACAATTAATCATTTAGTGAATACACCCCAGGGGATGTAGATACACCAGCCACTTCCCCTTTACACGGATGCACTTGGATAATTTTATATTATCCAAGTGTATCCGTGTGATCAAACTTCTCTGAGGACTATTGGATGATGCGCATATTATCACAATATGATGAACAATATACAATAATATACATGAATCCACTTCTTGGTTTATCTGCTTCTCATCCCTTTCCTCTAAACCTTTAATCCATTACTATCATTAATTAATATTTATAAAGCGCCATGTTCTTCAGCTTTGTACATTGAGTAGACAAGACCGCATGTACTATTTTCATGGAAAGACCTGCTGAGAGCCATCATTCTCGTCTTAGCTATTCGATTTCTTTAACCTTTGACAAAAACAGGGGAGGCCTAGAGGTAGCTTTTTCAGAACTGCAATTCCCATGATGCCAAAACATCATCCGAGTTGCAGTTCTTCACCTGCTGAGAGGGTGTCTAACTTTTGATTGCCTACTCTGTAGACAAGCTGTAGGTAAGCTTCGTTACTCCAGATGTTGTGAAATACATCTCCCATAATGCTTTATTTTATTAAGGTAGATGTAGTTCACATCATCTGGAGTGCCAAAGATAGACACTTGGCCCCTTTTATACCTAAAATCTTTGTACAGGTACTCCTCACTTACCGACCGGGTTCCGTTCCTACGACCCAGTCGTAGAACAAATTGGTCGGTAAGTGAGAAGTTAAGGGATTCCCTGCTCGGTGCGAAATTTCCCCCGAACATAGACGAACGCACAAGAGCAGGGAATCCCTCTAATCTATGCTTGGGGAAATTTCCCTGAACATCGACGAACGCACAAGAGCAGGGAATCCCTCTAATCTATGCTTGGGGAAATTTCCCTGAACATCGACGAACGCAGCAGAGTAGGGAACCCCCCTAATTCCCACGACGGCTCACACTTACCACCCCGCGAGAGAGCTGGTCGTAAGTGTAAGCTGTTGCAAAACAAGGACCACCTGTAATGGCTTTTTATAAAATTAAGTTCACACATCCTTTCCTCCCTGCTGTGTTATTTTCTGCTATTTACCGCTTTATGCCCTGTCTCCTGCCCTTAAAAGGTGTTTCGCTGCTGCAGAGACCCCTTCATTCTTTCCGGGTTAAACACTTTCTTCCCCGCAGAACTTCAAAGCTGTGACAAAGCACATCTTTCATATTTACATTTACACATGGATTTAACATGAAATGTTTATTACGCTCTCACCGTGCGCCATCCTTCCTCCTAAATATATCGAAATGTCTCCCTTCCCCACTCGGATTGTAAAGTCTAAAAAGCAGGAACCCCTTCCCCCCACACACTAATATAGCAATATTACTACACAGCTCAAACGGCTTTAGCTCTCACCGTAACTTTATTACTTATGTATAATAACCTCGGAAACGATAGACACACTGCCATAGAAATATATTCACTTTTAAATTGGCTTTATTTATAATATAGTAATATTTTAAAGAGGGAAGAAAGAAATTGATAACAATAAGAAGAAAAATATAAAGGGAAAACAGGGGACCAATTAATCCATTCTATACCTTTTTATTTATATTTAGGGACTCTAAGCACTGCAGTGGTTATGGTGCCAGGTATCCCCTTGTGCCATCCTATGATAGTCAGATTGTTTTTGAATGGTTTCATATTTATGTGGGTCCCCCAAGTGCTCGCTAAAGCGACATTATCAATATATATTTTGTCACCTTTGGACATCATTCTTTAATTAATTCCCAATATGGATAAAGTTACAGAAGTATGGGAAATGCCACTTTTGCGATATCACAAGAGACTATAAAGACTGTGGGTAACTGGGGGACCCACATAAGTGTGAAACCACTGGACTGTTTGATTCCTTACCTTGGGATTGATTTATTGATAACGTGTTTTGCAGAAATGATACAATAATGCTTTCTCTCTTCTTCAGGTAAAGATTGCGGATGGCACCAGGGAGCTCCTGGTACCACAACAACTGGTAGACTTTGTAGTGGTTATGGTGCTTATAAATCCCCTGCAATTAATAATTTTGTTTATTTGCGTTATGTAGCATGTGTCTGTAAAACTGACATTGTAGACATCAAAAATCATTCATCTGTGCAGTTAGAATTGTGGCTCCAGCTTTGTAACTGCTGAGATTTTGTGAGATTACAACTGAAGCACCTCTTACATCACACGAGTCGATGGTAGATCTGTATCAACTATAATTAACATCACCCTCTCTCGCGTCCACTGCGCCACCTCTCCTTGGCTTTTGGCAGACCCAGCTGGGAAGAAAAACAGATCTGTGTGATTTCGGAGTGATGTCATTAAATTAAACAAACACTTCTGAAGGCAAAATGTTCCAGGAATCGATTGCTTGCAGAAAATCGACTTTCCTAAACCATAGTACAGGTTTATTTTGTTTTCTTATACATTATTGAAAAATGTCTCTTGGGGTTCACTTTTGCCCAAAATGTAAGTAACTTTCTGTCTGTTTCTTAATGATGGTCTATGGAGCTTTTAAAACAAAAATTTATTGTTTTAAAAGTAAACGCACAGTTAAAGGACCATTATAGGCACCCAGACCACTTCAGTTCAATGAAGTGGTCTGGGTGCCAGGTCCCTGTAGTTTTAACCCTTTAGATGTAAACATAGCAGTTTCAGAGAAACGGTATGTTTACATTGCAGGGTTAATCCTGCCTCTATTGGCTGTCTTCCTGACAGCTGCTAGAGGCACTTCTGCGAATTAAATTGAGTAAATCGCAGTTATTTGATGCGTTGTATGTAGGTGTTCCTAATTAAAATGAGAATTAATTGTGTTGATCTGGGCAGGGCTGAGTGGATTGTTAGTGCTGTTACTGCAGTAAGGATGAGCGCAGAATACATCTTGTCTGATCCTGCTCCAATCCTTGGCAGAACTAGAAAGAACGTTGTTTCTTTTTGAGTGCAAAGTATTGTTTTATTTGTATAATATTATTTACAAAGACACAGCCTGTTTAACCTCTCAGATATTTTCCTTCCTGCGGGGCCTGTAAAACATTGCACAATCTGAAATAAAGCACATTTTGGAAAAATCTCACCCTTAGTTTAACTACAGCATAAATAACCATCTTAAAAAAAAAAAAAAAAAATCATAATACCAAGTGTCTTGTTTCAAGGGAGAATAATATCCAACATAAGTTTGGCACAATTAATGCTGGAACTCCTGCTGTGTTTCCGGACAATCTGACCCTTTCATGAATTCTGTCTTAAAGGGAAACTATCCGATTGTTCATTATTGAAAATAAATTATTATGTAAAATAACTTGATGTAATATATTTCTTGTCCATGTGCCTTGCTGTATTGCGGCAGCCTTTTTGAAACCCTGCTTATCTGCTAAGCTGAAGCTATATGTGTATGGTCTGTATGTGTAACAGCTTTCCCATTGTATATACACTGTCTGTATCTCTGCTATCACATACACTGGAAAAGCAGATACACATACCAGCTGTATGTTAAAACCTGTGGGACCTGGCGCATTCTCCATGTTATTGTTATCTCCATGTAGTATACTATATACAGTATATATACTAACACAGTTTTTTTAAGTAATGAGGATAGGTTGTTATCTAGTTTTGCTTCAATACGGTTTCTATGGTGTCCTAGAATACAGGGACATGCGAAGCACATCTCAGGTTTGTGATAGTTCGCACCGTGCCAAACAGACTGCCAGATTTTGACATTACTTCTTAGGGCCTGGCTGGGATTGAACCTGGGTCTTCTTAGAAGCTGATAATATGGAGCCCCGATCTCAAGGAACGTTATACTACAGATAGTGAATCCAACAGTGAGAAGTACTACATGTACAACGACCCTGTTCACACCAAGAGGGCAACAGTGTGGACCTCACTTCTCAGGGCCTCCCAGGTGTGGACCTCACTTCTCAGGGCCTGTCTGGAATTGAACCTGGGTCGCCTTCATCCCAGTCAGTGATCTTACCTCATCGCCACTCCTCCGTTGTGAATGTCATTTCACATCCAGAACTCTTATAGATTCATTTTTTTTACTCATTGTGTTGTGCAAAATTTAGACAAGTGAAGTGCCAATTTAAGCCACTGTCCCCCAAACCTGTCAATCAGTGGCAACTTGGGAAAGTTAAAGCTGTTGGGGCACTGGACTCTCCCCCCAGAATTTGACTCTACCCGTTACTTTTTTGATTCTGCACATTTGATGGTGTTTCTCAATGACCGCTCTAGAAGACAGAACAATTGTCTGTCTTGTCTGTTAGGGCAACCAAGATTGACGGCCCAATGCAAAGCCAATGGGTGACATCATAAATCCTGTAAGAGCAGACTAGCATTTCTGAGAATATAACCAGAAAATAAATAGCGGATACAGCGGTAGATCTACAAAAGTAAAAAATAGAATAATGTAATATAGCTAGAACAGCAACATCTGCACCAGTACAATCACACGTACAGGATGAAGACTATGTTGCTTTAGGGTGCCTCCCCTTAAAATAGGGGGGATAATCCAGGATTCATTCCTCTTTAATGCAACCTTCACACCAACATTGC
Organism: Pelobates cultripes; assembly: GCA_933207985.1. NCBI lineage: Eukaryota > Metazoa > Chordata > Amphibia > Anura > Pelobatidae > Pelobates > Pelobates cultripes. The sequence continues at coordinate 103,973,304 of OW240923.1, forward strand.
AGACAGGACTCCAAAGATGATCCATATCTTAATCTTTTTTTATTTAATACATCCGGTATATAAAACATTTTTTTTGAAATTTATAATTGAAGGTCCTATGCGTTTTTTTGGCCTGTATATAAGCATGTCTAAAATCTCCATAATCAGAGCATTTTTAAAAAAAAGAAATCCCAAAAAGCATGTTTTATTGTTCAATCTTTTGGGAGCATCTCCAGCCATCAATAATGGTTGAGAAAACTGCAGAACGAATCATGACACACAGCTACTTACTTATCATTCGGACTTTCAACAACAAAAGTTAAATACGTTTTTTATTTTTCGATTGCAACAACAATTGGTGTTTTTGCAGCCCCACCGTTCCATAAAGACCAGCATTCAGTGCTGAGATTCTCAGTTCTGGCTTACTCACATATAATTTTTTTTTTTTTTAATGATTGTATCATAGTGTGTTTATGGATTATACAATATACACAAAAACAAACACACAATATACAGTTTCTCAGTTTTCAAAGTTACAAATAAATATCTATCTCTAGTTAAAAACAAATGTTTTTGTTATACGCCATGGATATAAGTTGGTGTGGTATCCCCGTTGACATAAAATAAAAAAAGTTTTGCAATACTGCATTGAATAGTGGTAGTGACTATCTTTCGGTGCTTTGCAAAACCGTCCTACCAACAGTTTGATTTTTAAAGCCAGAGGAACACATTCGGCATGTGTATTTATGGTTTCAAAGATGACAATGTGAGACGAGAAACATTTATCTGCAAAGGGGGTAGATATGAAAGACCAACTGGGGCTGATGAAATATTGCAGAGCCTGGGAGGAGATGGCATTTAAGTCAATAAACTGAGGTTGTCGTATGCAGCTTATCTAGCTCGGAGACTTGCGGGGATTAGATAAATTCTGAATTGGTTTCAATATAACCATTTATTGAAATGATGAAACTTTATTAAAGATCAAAGGAATGCAAACTTGAAATGTAAACAGATTCTGTTACTCGCAGACTGTTAGAAGATACAGTGCATATGGACAGCGCTGAGATCTGGGCTCAATTCAAGGTTTGAGGTTATTGAAATAATTTTTTTTTTATGATATACAAGCCTCGTGTGGCTGATATCCAGAAACTGACTTATGAATATGGAAACCACAGATCATATCAGCAAAGACGCCCAACCTGGAACATGATACGTATAGAAGCATTTTCCAAAACTTGCATGCAAAGTGGGCTGTCGGTGAAATGAGAACAATGACTTGTTAAAGGCTTAGTAATTTGTTCACCAAACCTTGTGCTGCATTGGCAAGGAACCCACAAAATCTAACGCCATGACTGTCGAATTAGGAAAACAGATTGGAATTGGATAAGCTAAAAAATGTAGGCAAAGATAGCTGACTTATAAAAATTATTTTACTCCGCTATAGTTACAGCTTGGCTTTTACAGAATTGATTTTTGAATTTTGTTTTCATATCATTGTGTTGCTGTGTTTAAAGGATCATGCCGGTGTCATTAACACAAACATGTATTCCTGACACCATAGTGGAAAAATCACGGTTTAGGTTCTCTGCTCCCCTTATCTCCCTTTAAAAACGTGAGCATTCTTCTTTTTTTTTTTTCACACTACGCCGATCTCCCTGTGTCTGGCCCCTGCCTCCGTAGCTTGATGATCTGAGCAAATCCAATGCTTTACCTTAGAAGTGTGGCAGCTGGTACTTCCCAAACCAGAGTATCTTCTTTGTGGCCGTAGAACCGGTGATACTGGAAATGGATGTTGGGGGAACAGCGCCTTCAGGGTGCTCACAGATCCTTGTAGGTGTTAAGTGGTATATATAAAAATAAGAGAACACGAAATCGAATATATAGTGTAATATCTCTGTAAACCGGAGAATATAAGAAGAAAAACACTTAGTTTTCTGGAGCTTCTAATCGGCTCCACTTGTATGCTCCTTGGTGGTATGATCTCCGCCTGTGAGATGTGGGTGCTTCCAGTCCTTTGTGGGTCCTTTTGTGGATCACTTTGGTATCAGTAGTGGATGCGTTTTTGTTCAATTTGCAGTATGAAATTCTCCAGTATAAAAATGGGAAAAAACTAAACAGAATATAGTGCTCTCTGTTTATGTATAAAATAGAATAATAAAAGAAGGTATACTCACATAGGGAGAGCAAGTCAGGTTTTGCTCAGTCCCATACAGCATAGGTGGTATCTTCCCCATCAAGGAAATAAAAGGTTGAATCCTCCGGATAAGATCAGGAAGATCCAAGTGAAGTAAAAACTAGTTTAATTTCAAGACAAACCTAATAAAAACAAAACACTGCTTAAAACACTTATAAAAACACTAACGCGTTTCACCAAACGGGCTTTCTCAATGTGTTACAGTTTAGTGGACCTGTACTGTTTTTAAATAGCTTGCAAATAAAAAAATAAAAATTAAAGAAAAACAGTTGGATGACGTCATAGATCATGTGATTTGTCAACCAATTAACTTAAATCTTACATAAAATACAATAAACATAAGAAAAAAGTAGAAAATAGTATGCTGATATATAAAAACACAATACTGCCAATTCAATAAATTCCATTGCGCTGTCTGTCCTGAAATAAAATAAGATGGACAGAGACAACCTTTCCAGTTTCTAAAGATAAGCAGAACATGAAAACCACAATGTTAGTAATAAGTAATAAGCAGATTAGCAGTATTCTATTTTATTTTCATTCCATTCTGTTGATCCATCTTGTGCTATTGGTTAGTCATTATAATGTGAGTTTACCTTTAGGTTGCAACGTTTAGGCCAAAACATATTATGGAAAGTTTCTTCGATTCAGTGGCGAAAAAGAACTGTATTCATGGCTTCTTACTACGAAAATATTTTCCGCTCCGCATGTACATTTTTCCAGAAAATGTGTTTGTTTTGACATTAAGTAGAATGGTCCATTCATGGATATCTCTGGATCTATTCATTCACTGTTGTAGTATGAATAAACTTTGTTGAGAATGAAATGTATCTCAGTTTAAGTTTTGTGTCACATTAAAGGAATAATCTAAGATAAAAAAAAAACAATATTAATATATAAATACACTGTCCAGAAGGTCTAGGTTCTCAATTTGTGTCCAGGAATTGTCTGGTTCAGTAACTCTTCTGTCGACAGATTGCCCTGGTGCCCTAGAATCTGATGTGGAGCTTGTTATTCCGAGCTAGCAGGGTTTAGAAAGGAACTTAACATGTATAGCTTGGAGGAAAGACGAGACAGGGGGATATGATAGAAGCATTTAAATACTTAAAGGGAATCAACACAGTAAAGGTGGAGACTATATTTAAGACGAAAAACTACCACAACAAGCGGACATAGTCTTAAATTAAAGGGACAAAGGTTTAAAAGTAATATCAGGAAGTATTACTTTACTGAGAGGGTAGTGGATGCCTGGAATAGCCTTCCAGCTGAAGTGGTAGAGGTTAACAAAGTAAAAGAGTTTAAGCATGCATGGGATAGGCATAAGGCTATCCTAACTATAAGATAAGGCCAGGGACTAATGAAAGTATTTAGAAAATTGGGCAGACTAGATGGGCCGAATGGTTCTTATCTGCCGTCACATTCTATGTTTCTATGTTCTCTGGGTTCGTGTTAGTCTCATATTATTGAGATAGGTGGGTATCTATATTGTTGGGTGTCTTGCCAAGTGGCACTTACTCCCATACCCTCATCTATACTTACAGATGGTTGCCAACCTGCATTTGTGACGTAAAAATATCAGATATTAGAGAGGATGTTGAAAGGGAAGGTAGTAGTAGCCCCAGTTGTGATAGGAGCACGCGGGGCTGTGACCCCCAAGTTGGGAAAGTGGCACATCCAGATTTTTAGGTGGGACATCTGAGAACAGCTCAGATACTTCTTCACAGAACCCTCAAACTCCCAGGACCCTGGTAGAGAATGTGAGAATGAAGAATACAATAAAATAAACAAACACTTGTAGGAGTAAGAAAATAAACATGAATCCAAAGTAAAATGAGATGTGAGAAAGGCTAAGCTTGATGGGCAATGCATCTTTTCAGCCTATGTAACTATGATATGTAATTCTTTTTTCACCTTAGTGTGTTTTATGTTGTTTAGATTTAGATGATGTTGTTTTGGTGATTAGACTGCCCCTTTAAGACTGTACCATGTTGGTTACTGTTTACACAGTTAATTTCTTCAATACCTTGTTAATTGGTACAATGTGGTCTACATATACCAGCTGCGGCCTTTGCTTGCTTAGGAACATAGGCGTGCACAGCCTATTGCATTAGGGTGTGCACCCTAAAGCACAAACACACGCCGCATGTATATGTGTGTGTGTGTGTGTGTGTATATATATATATATATATATATATATATATATATAATTTTTTTTATTTTTTTACATATATACACACACACATACATACTCTGCGTGTGTGTGAGGGTGTGTTTGTTAGGGTCCTGTTAGTATGCTGTGTGTGCTTGTGCTGTGTGGGTGATGTGTGTGGGTGCTGTGTGTATGTGTGTGTGGGTGATTGTGGGGGGTGGAGGTGGGGGTACATTACTTAATATCCCCCCTCCCTTCTTACCTTATGTAGGGAGGGGGGATTCTTGTTCCTGTTGCTTTTCCTGGTGGTCCAGTGGAGAGTGAACTCTAGCCCCTGTGGGGATAGAGTTCACTCTTGCGAGATCTGAGCGTTGCCGCGGCAATGCTCTGCTCTCGCAAGAGAAACAAGCGGAGCTGCTGGTTGAGCTCCCCGGGTCCTCTCCTGCCTCCCTCCATACTGCAGTGGGGAGGGAGGCTGAGAGCAGAGCCGGCGCTCGGATAGCGTCGGCTCTGCATGAGCCGACAGGGGAGATCCTGAGATCTCTCCTGCCGGTCTCACTCCATAGGCGTGCCGCAGGGATTAGGGTGTGCCCAGGCACAACAGGCACACCCCGTGTGCACGTCTATGCTTAGAAATTAAATTGGATGATTTTAAGACCTTGACAGCTTGGCTGATGGAATCTAATGCAAAATATAGCGTGATTTCGAATGGTCACTAATGGAAAAGCGTTAGAAATGTATTGGAATGGAGCTATCACCATGAGAAGCAAAAATGTTGGCAGGGGCATTCTATCTGTTTCTATGGTGATTGCTCCACTGTTAGAATGTTAGCCTTTTTTTGTGTTGGTAAAACTATCCCGAACTATATGTTCCTCAGAAACATTCCTCCAGAATATTCAATGCCATCGGCCGTCAAGCCGTGTGTGGGTCTGGAGCTTTATGTTACTGATGTGTGTTTTCTTTTGTGATGATAATCTGAGTGAAACATAACACATCTTAGAAATGTAGGGTGGAGTGTGCCTGTTCGGTATTTCTTTTCCAGTATTTGGGATTTTGATACTTGTCAGAGGATTCTCAATTTCAACCTTTTAAAGCTGGTTAAACAACATTTTTTTTTTTTTTTCTGTTCTAACGCAACAAGATCAACTCTGGAGTAAAATGTCTTAAAATGAAAAGGCCTCTGTTATTTCATGGAACATATTCATCGTCTCGAAATTAGGCTTTATTGAATATTATTAGACTTTCGTGATTTTTTTTTTTTTCCATTGCAGTTTTCCAGCTCCTAGTAAATCCATTTCACTGGGATAGATTTACCGTTCGGTGCAGGAATGCAAAGTATTGACAGATCATCCGTTTAAAGAGCCAAATGTGCCTGGAAGTAAATGTGAGGATTGTCCTGTTTTAATTGAATGTTGAATGGGCAGATTTGCATCGACAAGTTGTTGATTATCAGAGTCTTGGACTGAATTAACAGATCCATAGGGTTTCCACGTAAATTAACAAATGTCAGGGTCTTGGAAGGAATTGCTAGCATTCTGAGACTGAATTTTCAGGAAAATTAAGAGATTGTCAGGGTGATTTGAGAGATATTTAAGAAAGCATAAACATTTTCTCAGAACGATGGAGATTATTTGGGCGAGAATCATGGTGCAAAGAGTCAGATTAAATAATTATCAGCGAGAGTGGGCAGATAACCACGGCCGTGGAGTTAATGGTCAGCTCCTGAGGTTCTCAGACTTTTATAGATGGTTTCCTATAGTCTGTAAGCAAATTCTCAAGGTAAAAAAAGCAGATTTTCAAAATAAATGAACGGATTGTTAGTGTCTAATAGAGAATTGGCAGATTCTCAAGATGTAGCCTTCCTTTACATTAAACTTGGACTTGATTCTAATCAAACCTTCCAGTTTATATTATTTCTAGTATATCACAACTGCAATCCCTACTTCAATACAGGGATGTTTACGGATGATAGAATTGTCAGGAATTTAGAGTGGATTTCACGTTCCAGATCACAATAGCTGTGTCTGAGACATTCTGCAAATCCGTTATATTTTCTTTTTGACAATTTTGTCCCAAATTTCGAAATTCGCTCTAAATTCACAATAATTCAGACGTTACTGAATAGCCTATAAGTGTCTCTTGGTGATCAATCAGGTTTTCAAAAACAGGAAGCTAATACGGGTACAATTTACATAGAATAGCTTTTTTTTAAAGAAACATTTGCATGGACTTGGGATCTACTCAATCAAAGATATTTCCCAAGGTATTGGACCATTTCACGATAACATCCCATCCAACGCAAACTCTGTTCAATATACCTTTTGTTGTGTTGCAAGGTTCTTCAGAATTCAGGGAGAATTGGCAGTGAGCATGTTCTTACCTAGATTAGCTTGGTAATCCCTAGTGCGGTTAGTGTCTTCAGCAACAAGTCTTTCTATGGAATAGAGTGAGAATCTTCAGATTTTCTATGGGTGAGCCCAATGTTCTAGACTGGAGTGGCATTTTTATTTTTAAACATATAACTGGTACACAGTAAGTGTGAATGAAGGTTAGAAATGCACTATTTGTGCTTTGTGCGGATATTCAAAGAGATTTTCAAAATTCCAGATCACCAGTTCCAGTACATCATTAATGTACACATTAATAAATAATTGCGTTTTATAAAGAATGTACTAAAACATTGACTTTAGAACATCAAGTATCATCGCATAATCAAAATGCCATTTTATAATGGTGCTTCAATTATTACACTGTAGTGCTGGTACATCACTCATTCAAAACAAATTTTAATGGCGCTGATAGGACTTCATTTAGCATTCTCCACTCGAGATGACAAGGATAATAAATACCATCATTTCCTGGTAGGTTGGTTTTCCCACAAGAGAGACAGGACCCATATATCCGAACTGAGGCATCTAACTTGGGACTGTTGGGAGGTCTGTTGTACTGAAAAGTTTAAAACCGCTTTTAATTTGCTCAAATAAAATGGTCAACGTTTCGGTTTTAACTACAAAATGTTCATCAGGACAGAGTTAAAATAAAACATACAAATAATTTATACCTTTTACAAAAGAAATATGAAAACCCAGACAACACAAAATGACCTATTGGTCTTTTTACATGAAAAAGCTGATTAATGTACGTGAAAAAAAAAAAAAATCAAATCATAAAGACAAACAAAATAAACGGTGTGAGTAAAACGTGGGATGTTGTGATATGTGTCCCATGTGTGTGTTCAGACTAATTTGAATGGATTATAAAACATTTATAGTATTGTAATAAATCAGTGGCTTCCAAAGTGCGTACTAACCTCATAGATCATGAATCTAATGGGATTCACATTATTATATCACCGGTATGTGATACATCACCCCTAGTATGTAGTATATTACATTACAGTCCTGTTATATATTGTACAATTTAACTGTCAGGTTTTTAGAACACGCGACCTTTAAAATATTAAAATCCTGCAGAGCATTACACCTAGAGTTTGCTGAATATTGCACCCCTGTGTGCAATATGTTCTATCCTAGACCTCCAGTATATTATATCTATAGTCCTGCAGTTTTACACCTTGAACCTGCAGGATTTTGCAACCCTTATTACACAGACAATGGTACCTTCAGCAGCAGAATTTTACACTGTTACTGGTATGCAGTATATAACGCCCCCAATATGTAATAAATTGCATTGTTAACATTACAGGCCTGACCTGCAATATGCTGCATTATCAGTTGTCAGATTATTACAGACCTAATTTTTAGTATTTTACACCCTACATGCATTATAATACACTAACAGGATTTGCCCACTAAATATAGCATTCAACGTGAATTGCAAATTTAAAGGGACACTCCAGACACCAAAACAACTTAATCTAAATTAAGTTATTATGGTGCCAGGAGGCCCCTGGAGGCACTTGTACCTCAAGGAGTTAAACCATTCTCAAATGGTTTAACCCCAAAGTTGCCTCCAGCACTGATTTCAACTCCACCCCCCAGGCGGTGTGCCGTCGGGCGGGGGTGCCGCTGATTGGCTGAGAGTGGTCAGCCGACGCTCTCAGCCAATCAGTGACTGCCCATTCACTAAACTGGCTTGGATAGAAACTTACCTTTCTCAAACCAGTTTAGTGAATGGGGAGTCACTGATTGGCGTCAGTTGACCACTCTCAGCCAATTGTCGGCACCCCCGCCAGGTGACACTCCGCGCTTCCTGAATCTGAAAATTATAAAGCCACATGCCGCCAGGAGAGGACTAGACATCTTTGGGGTTAAACCATTCGAAAACCGTTCAACCCTTGATGTAAGAGTGCCTCCAAGGGCCTCCTGGCACCATAACAACTTTTTTAGAGGAAGGTGTTTTGGTGCCTGAAGTGTCCCTTTAAGACCAACTTGTCCAAATTGGAAAAACTACTAAGTCTGCTATGATTTCAGTTTGGCTACTTTGGCCTGAAATTTTTAATTCTTCTTGAATTTATTTTAAATTCTCACTTGAGTGAATAACCCTGTATATGTTCTGTATTACTCTCTCTATTAAAATCGTATCCCAGTACGCAGAATACGATGCCACTGGATTATGCATTACACTATCCTCCATAAACTGCGGAATGTAAAACCCTATTCATTCTGTGCCCCAGCCAGCAATAAATGATCCCCTCATCCCAGCCCCCCCACTTGGGTGCCGTATGTTGATGTTTAGTGGTCTTTACAAACAGCCCCTGCTTTCAGACCTCAGGAAATCATTATTTGTGGCCTTCCTTCTGCCAGTCCTGAATGCAGCTCTGTCCTGTCTGCCGGGCTGAGCCTGGGTGAAAGGAACAGAAATATATCTGTGTTCACTTCATAAAGGACAAATTCTACAAGTGGCCTCTGTGTATAGTAAGGAGTCAGGTCCTGGAGAGATGCACAATTTATAATGTAAACACAGCACCACAAACTCCTGGCAGGGCAAAGCCAGGGGCCACGTTAACCCTTCCAAGCTCTCCAAGTCAGGAATGTCTGTCATAACAGAATTAGTTGCAGAGTTTCTACAGTTGTGAGCAGTTATTTAAAGTCCATACCTCCCAAGTATCCCTCTGCAGGAGGGACAGTCCCTATTTCGGTTTCAAATCATCCCTCTGCCCTAAAATACATTTTCTAGTTTTTTGTTGGGTTGAGTAACAACGTTTCTGAGTAATAAAAATGGTTAAACTGTGATCTGTGCTTTAACAGTATGTTGCATTGTGTTTTGGGCCTCTGTTGGCACTGGAGAGGTTAACTAGATCGCTGTGCCTCTGGAGGTTGGTCTGCTTCCATATTAATAACAGTTTAACAGTTCTGGCATCTGAAACACAAATGAAGCAGTGTATAAGGTGCTGATCATTGGACACACTAATTGCATCCAGATGTCTGGAAGGGTTGCAGCCAAACACAGGAGATGTGAGGCTTCCAGAGGTGTAGTAACCCTGTGTGTGCTGGGTCGTTCTCTCACTGTGCATTTTATCAGGGGTGCATTTGTGCATTTTATCCCGGGGGGTACCTGCCTCCTTTTGCCCTATACTGCGGCCAACCATAGAGAGTGCTGATAGATATCCCTGGTGTTTGATAAATCAGCCTTGGCTAATTTATCTGGTTTGGAGGGCTGTTTAATTCCTCGTGTGCAGGATAACTACCATGTAATGCAGTTTGTTGAACCTCCAGTTGCTAAATCTGGGGAATACTGCATGTAATGGGAGAGCAATTAAAGACACCCTATAGTCACGAGAACAATTGCAGCTTAATGTAGTGGTTCTGGTGTCTATAGCCTGTCCCTGCAGGCTTTTTTATGAGAAAAGGCAGTGTTCAAATTGCTGCCTAGAAACATCTGTAGTGTCAGTCACTCAGACTGCCACCAGAGGTGCTTCCCGTGTCAGTGCTGCACAGTGTGTAGCACTGCCATTCAGCATTGTGTTCTGCATGGAGACGCTGAACGTTACCCACATTACTGCCTAGGCATACCTCCAGTGGCAGTCACTCAGATGGCCACTAGAGGCGCATTCTGAGTCGCTGCTGCACAATGTGCAGCACTGGTGTTCAGCGTCTCCACGCTCTGCATGGAGACCTTGAACATTCCCTATAGAGATGGAATGTATCTCTATGAGGAGATGCTGATAGCACAGCGTGGCATTTTGCCATGCGTGCGCAGTAGCCTCACAATACTTTCCTATGTGAAAGCATTGGATTGGCTGAGATCATCAAGGTTTATAATCTCAGCCACAAAGATGGAGCCAGCTGCAGCGAGACCAGTGGGGGAGAAAAGGTGAGTAAAATCACCTTTACAGCATGATCACAGCATCGCCGGTCACCTAAAATGCCAAATCAGGGCTATAGTGTCGGGAATATATGTTTGTGTTCCTTACACTATAGCGTTCCTTTAAACGTAACACTGTGGGTGCTGGATTAGAAATTGGCTTAAACCACAACCCATTGTGTGCCAACCTCCAGAAACCTTACAGTTTAACTCCCGGAATTCTAATTTTATTTAACCCTTTACATCCCGGGGTAGTTAATCCATTACTGTTTAACTGTATTACAGTTTATGTAAAACGTGATGGTTTGTCGCAATCACTAATTATTTAGGGCAAATTTACCCAAGGTGATCTGTTTATGGTATTTAGGGGAACATTTATCTTTGCAAAACAGGTGCAACCTGGGGTACATTGTGCTATATTTTGAGAGACATTCTGTTGGCGATTGATCTTTATTTAGAAGCATGCCCTGAACCAGCACCTGTTTCAACGTATATAAATAGATAACAATTCCCGCTTTGTGTCCTTTACTGAAGACCCCTCTCTTGGGCTAACATTGTTGCAAATCAATGCAGCGGTTACCCTTATACGAGTCTAGTTTTAATTGTTTATTTACTCAGCAGTGAATTGTGATGAATGTAAAAGATAAGTTTGATCTAAACACATTGTTACTCACAAAGGTGAGTAAAAAAAGTATTTTATTTCCTGTTTAATCTGGCGTATTCATTTTAGTGAATACCTAGAGATGTACCATAGTTCTGTCTGGGTATATTGGAGGGTTTTCCCATTGCTACATTTTGCACTGTGACCTTTGTTGGCCTAGTTAAGATTTTGGGTAACCTTTACCACGCCAGCTGCTGCTCTATTTGAAAAACAGCTGGACAGTCAAAAGATGTGACCCCTGATCACGTTACCTAATATTTTAGTTGTGAAACACAGAGTTTGGACATGTCATATGGTAATCGCTGCAGTATATTACTATAGGGACTCTTCCTGTATACTTGTCATGCGTATTATATCTCATAAAATCTATATGTTTGAGCTGAATGCTAGTGAATGTGGATGTGAAGAACTGTTATTTGTCTGTATTTCAAACTGCTGTCATTAAAAAAATATCTCTTGTACCCCACCCTCCAAAAAAAAATAAGGTCCAGGTAAATGCTGAATGATCCGAAGATTTCACTGTAGTAAATTTTAAATATGGACGGCACCTTGCCTGCAAACTCTATAATTGAATTATTATTTCCTGTTGCTTGTGACCTATTGTTCTTTAAAGTGATCCTCTTTGAAGGCACATTCTAAACACCATTACCACTGCACAGAACCTCTGCATTAGCAATAGGTGGAAGGGACCATGCCACTGGTGCCTTCGGGGACCCTGGCTTCGGTCAAATCAATCAACAGCAGTTTACCTCCGAACCAGGAGACAGTGTCCGAAGTCTAATAACACCATATCTACTACAACGACATGTAGTGGCTATAGTGCTTAGACTGCCCCTTTAAAAAAAAAAAAAGAATCTTCTTTAAATAGGGTTCAGTCTGTTTAAACTTGTCATTTTATAATAGACGCTAGACGGAAGAAGCCATCAGTATGGTTTAAACCATGAGTCTCGGATATTTCATTTTACCTGACATCGACCGCTAATCAGACTCTTGGCCCCCTCTTACATTATCGGAATGCAGAGTCTAGAGTAATCATCGGTTATAGCCAGAAAGATCACATTCAAGTTGTAGCTTAATGGTAGAACCACAACTGCCAAATGCCATGAAGATTAAAATGTATAAAAACAAGGAAAGCAGTGAGTCTCTGGAAAACAGTGGGGCACGTTTCATTTTGAAAGTGATGTCTACCTATATTGGTGCTATAAGGTATTTTGTAACCTTTTTTACCATAGACAAAATCTTAATTGAAGAAAAAATTAAAATTAGTGAGTCTTCAATAGAATGTTAAAGGATCACTATAGTGTCAGGAAAAACTAGTTTTCCTGACACTATATAATCCTTATGTTTCCCTCTTGCCCCCCCTCCCACTGGGCTGAAGGGGTTAACACCCCTTCAGCCACTTACCTTAATTGAGTGCCGGTGACCTCTCCTCCCCCTCCGACGTCCGCTCCCACATGGAGCCAAATGCGCATGCACGGCCAGAGGCGCACGCGCATTAAAAACGTCCATAGGAAAGCATTACTCAATGCTTTCCTATGGACGTTCTGCGTGCTCAATGCGATTTTCACATTGAGCGTTGCAGAAGCGCCTCTAGAAGCTGTCAGGAAGACAGCCACTAGAGGCTGGATTAACCCTGCAATGTAAACATAACAGTTTCTCTGAAACTGCTATGTTTACAGCTGCAGGGTTAAAACCTGGGGGACCTGGCACCCAGACCACTTAATTGAGCTAAAATGGTCTGGGTGACTATAGTGGTCCTTTAACTTCGTTCTGAAGTCATATATTTACAGTCTATTTTGCAAGTGTTGTAGCTATTAAACAAAGTTAAAATACAAAGTTGCAATAGTTAAATATTCTGTGTTAAAACATAATCTCCTACGATAAAGCAATATTTTATAATTCCTCGCAGTCTGTGTAAAATCCACAGTGCTTTATAAATAATAATAAAATGATTACGGGGAGCAAATGAACACTATCTGCCACCAGCCTCTGAATTAATTAATGATGTAATATCGTAAAAAAACTGCTAAGCTAAACAGGGAACTGGCTGCTGGTTTAGGTCCGTTGACTTTAATTTGCCTTTGAATTCTATGTTTCTGGTTTTGATTTGGTAGAAACGTGTGATGCAGAGGAAATGGTTTAAAATCCGTTTGAAAGGTGGGAGTTAGGTTCGCTTGGAAAAGGAAATGACCGAGAACGAGGTGGGAAATACATTTTCAGCAGAGGGGCTTTCAACATGAGAATGAGCGAAATAGGAACAATGAGATGTCACATGTTTTGAATGTCACAGCTGTGATTTGTCATGAATAGTGAACTTGACAGGAGCAGTAACGTCACGGTGTGCTATAGTCACCTGAAGTGTCAAGGTCAGAGACAAGAAAAGGGAGATGGCAGACCAGCATTGACCTTCAAGTGGATGGTGTCCAGATGTTTCTTCTGGAATGTGGATTTTGTGTTGTCTGTAGGAAGTTTACCTTACACACACCTCCCAAGTTTCCCTATTTAAATGGGACAGTCCCTATTTTTGCCCCAAACCCATCTGACCCTCTTTTCTCTCCTAATGTCCCTTTTTTTCTGGGAGCTTTATTTTTTTGGTGTGTCTGGGTGCATAACAGAGCTCCACAGCAATAATACTCACAGTAATGGGTCTTTAAACTACAATAAATGTGTTCAGAAGTCAGTCTGTGTAAATAAGTTACATTGTTCTAAATTACATTTTAGTTGCATGAATTATTAGTAAGTCACTTAAAATTTCTCCGAACAGCCCCTAGCCACACCCCACACCCCTAAAATTAAAGTGTTCCTCTTTGTCCATTTGAAATGTTGGGAGGTATACCTTATACTCTCCCATTCTAACACATTTTAAAGAGGACAGGCAGGGATTCACGGTACAAGCCTAGCTGAGCTCCTTCAGCTAAAATGTCTCCAAAGCTGACTCTGTCTCCTTCCTCACAGCCACCACTTAGACCTTGCATCCAGATTCCCCATTTTCTGATAGCCTAAAGCAGGCTTCCCCAAACTCCGGCCCTCCAGATGTTGCTGAACTACAACTCCTATGATTCTATGAATGAAATAGGCTGAGAATCATGGGAGTTGTAGTTCAGCAGCATCTGGATGGCCAGAGTTGGAGGAAGACTGGCCTAAAGCCATGAACGTATAAACACGACTTGGATCTAAAAGCCAAACTGTTAACATGACTTGGAGAATTGATTCTATTACACTATGGCCCGAAATCTCCAATCATCCCCCTCCCTTCCCCTGTGACTTCTTGGCAACTCACAATTCAGTAAATAATCTTGTCACTATTGTTGCTATTAAAATATGGCTGTCAAAACTGCAAATTAAAAGTACAAAGTGTCAATACACCCATTCTGTGATGGTGCTGCATTCATGAGCCTGTAGCATCAATAGGTCTTTAACGCCGGCAAACGGGGCAGCTGCCCCGGGCTCTGTCCCTGCCTGGGGGGCCCAAGGCAGCTGCCCCGTTTGCCCTCTGCCCCGCAAACTATAGGGGCCCATCGGGTGGCCCGTGCACTTAGGGCCACCCGGTGGGCCTGTGTCAGCTGGGGCCCGGTTGGACGCTGTGGCGCTTTAACAGCGCGAGCGGGCCCTTGCTTTTCGGCAGCACTGGGAGGAAGTGACAGAAACAGGAGCCGCGCGGGAGGATGGAGGACCAGCTGTTCCAGAGGGGGCCAGGCCGGGAGACAGCGAGTGCTTAACTCCCAGCCACCCCACTGGACCCCAGGGAAGCCACCCTCCAGGAAAAGGTAAACTGGAGGGTGGTTATAAAAAAATGTATACGCATGAGTGTGTGTGTGTCAGTATGTATGTATGTATGTGTGTATGTCTGTCTGTCAGTGTGCCAGAATGTCTGTGTGTGTGTCTGTCAGTGTCTGTGTGGTTCAGTATGTCTGTGTGTATGTGTGTTACAGTATAGCTGTCTGTGAGTGTCAAAGTGTCTGTATGTGTGTATGTCTGTCAGTGTCTGTGTGTATGTGTGTTTCAGTATGTCTGCCTGTGTGTATGAGTGCCAGAATGTCTGTATGTGTGTCGGTATGTCTATGTGTGAGTCTGTCAGTGTCCGTGTGGTTCTGTATGTCTGTGTTTGTCAATATGTCTGTCAGTGTCTGTGTGTATGTGTGTTTCAGTATGTCCATCTGTTTGTGTGTATATGTGCCAGTATGTCTGTCAGTGTATCTGTATGTCTGTGTGTGTGTGTGTGTGTGTTAGTCCGTCAGTGTCTGTGTGGTTCAGTATGTCTTTGTGTATGTGTGTTTCAGTATGGCTCTCTGTGTGTGAGTCTGTGTCAGTACGTCTGTCAGAATGTGTCTCTGTATCTTGTCCATTTGTGTTTGTGTGTGTATCTGTGTCAGTGTTTGTATATCTGCATGTGTGTCAGGTTGTGTATCTGTGTGTCTGTATGTGTGTCAGTGTGTGTTGGTGTATCTATATGTAGTCAGTGTGTGTACCTTTGTATCTGCATGTATGTCAGTGTTTGTATCTGTGTGTGTGTCTATATATGTGTCAGTGTATCTATATGTAGTCTGTGTGTATCTGTATGTTCTTGTGTGTATCTATATGCGGTCAATATGTATCTGCATGTGTCAGGTAGTGTATTTGTGTGTATCTATATGTAGTTAGGAGGTCCAAGTAAATGCTTGCCCAGGGTCCAAGCAAAATTAAAGACTGCCCTGCCTGTCAGATACAGGCAATGAAAGTGTTAAGTAGAGTCACAGGAGGCAAAGTCTATATTAATCCCAACTAAACGCGTGGTCCATTTCTTTCTAATCCCCCGTGATTTCCAGAACAATCACCGCTCGCTTTCCTGGCACTGACAGCGAGGCAGGTGGATAGTGCAGAGACGGCTACTGCGATTTGTTCCACATTATCTATGTACCTAATAGGAGCCCATTCGCTGATAATGCTGATCTGCAAGATTATACCTTGTTTATCATGTGATTTCATTACGAGACAGCTTGTCCTCAGCGTGCACATATAAATATATACATATCTTGCCATAAAGAGCTCTCTTCCATCTTACAAAGTCCAAAAAAAATACAAATAAATCAAAGATTGTCAGTGAAACCTGCAAATAAGGACAAAATTATCATGCCTTACATTTATTTATTTTTTTGGGAACACCACAGGCACCCATATAACGCAGGTGCAATCTGTAGTTTGTTATAGGAAATTTTATTTAAAAAAAATGTAACTTATTTTTTTTTTTTTTTTTATCTTACAAAATAATTTGTTTTACTCCATAAACCCACCCGGTGAGTCCCTTTCAAACTAGTGTGTTTTCCTTTATGCTGCAACATTTATGTTGTATTTGATATCCATGACTACAGCTTGGCCATACTTGCCAATATTCCTAAATCTGGTGGGCCAGTCCTGATGAGTACGGTCTTCCCGTAAGAAGAACAACAAACAAAAGTGCAACACAGGTCCATGTGTCAATGTGCTTGCAGCCTGTATTAGGTGATTCCAGAGCATTTCTAGCAATAAATGAGCGCTTTAGCCATGGTTCTGCTTGGTCAGCCTGCCAAGCAGTCTGTCGTCCCAGCACACATACACGTTAGAAGGACACTTCCCACTTATAGTTGGACGTACTACTGGTGACAATTTTTGTCACCAGCAAGCACCATACCTGTACTGGCCTCCACAAGTATGGCTGTCAAGAAATTGTAGTTTAGTGGTTTGCTGCCTACAGTAGAAAGTTGCGATGGAAGTAAGTGCTGGTTTTGTTATAAATTTAGCAGTGCTGTAGAGCGTTAATGGGGTAAGATTAAATGAGTAACTTCATAGTTTAATTAGACCTCACTGTAGAAGATACAAAGAATCCGGATTTACAGCAAATGAGTGACTTCAAACAGAAGCATTTATTTTTATATTTAAGGGGACACCATAGTCACCTGAACAACTTTAGCTTAATGAAGAACATGCTCCTGCACCCTCACTGCTCAATCCTCTGCCATTTAGGAGTTAAATCCCTTTGTTTATGAACCCTAGTCACCAGGGGCAGGCTGGGCCGGGGGGCAGGGAGGCAATTGCCCCCCAGGCCGCCCTAAATTCCTGTAAGGCCGGCCGCGGCGGGCCGGCCCTTTAAA
>OW240923.1:103990760-104057722 GCA_933207985.1 Pelobates cultripes
AAATACCACTAATAATAATATTAAGAAGCTTGGTGCAACTAGGGAATTTGGCCGTGCAAACCAAGCAAATTTAACTATGTGTCTAACTTTCATGGGTACACAAACTATACAAGTTATATTCTAATGACACTTTTTCATTAGAAACATTTTACACTTTTTCATTAGAATATAACTTGTATAGTATGTGTACCCATGAAAGTTAGACACATAGTAAAACTTGCTTGGTTTGCACGGCCAAATTCCCCAGTTGCACCAAGCTTCTTAATATTATTATTAGTGGTATTTATAAAGCACCAACATACCATGCGGCGCTGTACAGAAAAAAAGACCAAAACAATATAATAGCTTTAAAGGTACTGTGTGTGTGTGTGTGTGTGTGTGTATGTATGTATGTGTATATACCGTGTTTCTCCGAAAATAAGACCGGGTCTTATATTAATTTTAGTCACAAAAAACACACTAGGGCTTATTTTCAGGGTAGGGCTTATTTATTTACGGTACCGGTATGTACATTGAACCCCCCCTTTAATTAATCCACCCCCCCTTTAATTAATCCACCCCCCTCTAATTAATCCACCCCCTCTAATTAATCCAGCCCACCCTTTAATTAATTCACCCCTCTAATTAATCCAGTCCACCCTTTAATTAATTCACCCCCCTTTAATTAATTCACCCCCTTTAATTAATTCACCCCCTCTAATTAATCCAGCCCACCCTTTAATTAATTCACCACCCCTTTAATTTATTCACCCCCTCTAATTAATCCAGTCCACCCTTTAATTAATTCACCCCCCTCTAATTAATCCAGCCCACCCTTTAATTAATTCACCCACCCTTTAATTAATTCACCTACCCTTTAATTAATTCACCCCCCCTTTAATTAATTCACCCCCCCTTTAATTAATACACACCCTCTAATTAATCCAGTCCACCCTTTAATTAATTCACCCCCCTTTAATTAATTCACCCCCTCTAATTAATCCAGTCCACCCTTTAATTAATCCAGCCCACCCTTTAATTAATTCACCACCCCTTTAATTAATTCACCCCCTCTAATTAATCCAGCCCACCCTTTAATTAATTCACCCACCCTTTAATTAATTCACCTACCCTTTAATTAATTCACCCCCCCTTTAATTAATACACACCCTCTAATTAATCCAGTCCACCCTTTAATTAATTCACCCCCCTTTAATTAATTCACCCCCTCTAATTAATCCAGCCCACCCTTTAATTAATTCACCCCCCTTAATTAATTCACCCCCCTTTAATTAATTAATCCAGCCCACCCTTTAATTAATTCACCACCCCTTTAATTAATTCATCCCCCTCTAATTAATCCAGCCCACCCTTTAATTAATTCACCCCCCTTTAATTAATTCACCCCCCACCCCCTTTAATTAATTCAGTCCCAGACATAAAATATCTACCGGTACTCACATTTCAAAGTTTCCTTGCCGAGTCCGACCACTGGGAGCCTCACCGCCCCGAAATGGATCCTTCTGCTGAAGATCCGTGAAGGCAGACTGACGGCGCTGCGAAATGACGTCATCACGTTGCGCGATGCCGCGGCCCGCAACGCTCCTCCTACAGTAGAAGAAGGAAGTCTCGCCGCAAAGGTACAATGCCTAGGTCTTATTTTCGGGGTAGGGCTTATATTGCAGCCCACCCCGAAAATCCGACTAGGGCTTATTTTCGGGGTAGGGTTTATTTTCGGGGAAACACGGTATACATATATAGCAAAATTATAGATTTTCTTTAACATGTATTTTAAATTGTGGTCCTTCCTTCATCTGTCAATCGATTCTCACCATAAAGTTTGCCAAACACTCGTTGCCAATAATTGTGTGACAGAGGAGAGCAGTGGAACCCATCTACATCTGATATTGGTGTGATATATAAACCTATATAACAATAATTATTCCCAAGCACTCGTACTGTAAGCACATTTAAGCAGGTTCTCCCTATTTCTCAATTCTCTCAAACTGTTTATCATAATCAGTATGTGCTGTCTGCATGATGTCTCCAGATATTTGGTCCACACAGGACGTTGTGTCCCGTATGTTCCTGAACGTTCTGCCCTTTGCGGACGGATTAGTGTATCCGACCCTGTTCTCAGTAGACTTTGTAGTCTGATCTTTGCTTCAAATCTGAATTGTCTCAGGCTCACTCTCAGTTCTCCCTTTTACTCCGCCACATATTTAATCCTATTCCAAGTTTGACAATACAGGGCCTGGATGGACGACGGTGATTGAGCCAACTGTGAATAAAACACTGTGTTCTGCCTCATCCAGCCCAGGGGGAGAGAGGCTGATTTGTAGACAATAAATCAGACCAGAAATATTTTGGCATTAAAGGGACACTGTAATCACTATAACCATTTAATCTCTTTGAAGTGGTTATAGTGCCTGCTGTCCCCTTAGCATTAATACATAAAGAGATTTAAAAAACACTGAAAGTATGGCACCAGACACTAAAGCCACTTCAATGAGATAAAGCAGATACAGTGTCCCTTAAAGCTGCTATGGGCTGATGGACTGTGCTTGCTTTTATCAAGGAGGCTGGAAGTAACATTCTAAAATAACAACATGCATTATCTCTAACATCTGTACATCCATTGTTACACTGGACATCTGGGATATAAGATTGGGAACTCTGGCTAAGCATCATAGGAAATGTAGGTTCTAAATATCTGGAGTGCCAAAGTGAGCCGTCATAGCTCTAACAAATGAGAAATGCCTTTGGGCGTCTGCTATGTGCTCCTTGTAACGAGGACTTTTTTTTTAGGTACAATTGACTTCAGATATGTCATGACTAGACCATTTAATATAAGCCATCTTATCTTTTTCACAATCCTCTTATTTTGTGAAAATGAATCGCTGTTGAAACTAATAAGCACTCAGCTTCGGTGAATGCCATGAGCAATTTGTTACTGAATGCCAAAAATCCTTGAGGTCAGTGTGAACTCATCCCGCTATGTTGATGTGTAGTTTAAAGGTAAACTATAGTGACCTGAACAACTTTAGCTTAATGAAGCAGTTTTGGTGTATAGAACATGCTCCTGCTGTCTCACTGCTCAATCCTCTGCCATTTAGGAGTTAAATCATTTTGTTTATGAACCCTAGTCACACCTCCCTGCATGTGACTTGCACAGCCTTCCATAAACACTTCCTGTAAAGAGAGCCCTATTTAGGCTTTCTTTATTGCAAGTTCTGTTTAATTAAGATTTTCTTATCCCTGCTATGTTAATAGCTTGCTAGACCCTGCAAGAGCCTCCTGTATGTGATTAAAGTTCAATTTAGAAATTGAGATACAATTATTTAAGGTAAATTACATCTGTTTGAAAGTGAAACCAGTTTTTTTTCATGCAGGCTCTGTCAATCATAGCCAGGGGAGGTGTGGCTAGGGCTGCATAAACAGAAACAAAGTGATTTAACTCCTAAATGACAGTGAATTGGGCAGTGAAATTGCAGGGGAATGATCTATACACTAAAACTGCTTTATTTAGCTAAAGTAATTTAGGTGACTATAGTGTTCCTTTAAGAGACACAAGGCATCATGGGAAAACTGGGTTGGTTTAGATAAGTAACTTGAAAGTTTGAAAATAGTCTAAAATACATTAAACAAAAAAAAAAGGAAGAATAATTTTTTTTTTTAAATTGGAAATTAACTTGAAAAAAAGAATTAAACAAGCTAGTAGCAATTACCTTTTTGGGTTTCTTTAAATAGAGAATTAATGAGGGGATTTTATGCTTGCTTTTTGTTTGTCTTGAAAGAGTTACAAGGATTGACTTTGTCCCAGGCCTTTGCATCAGCTTGCCCCATGGATTGAATCTTGCCAGCCTACCCTCAAGTGATACAGTGACCCTGGCAAAGGTTTGTTAAACTGAAAATGGCTATAACATATGGCCAAACGCTGATTAGGAAACCAGTCTGCAAAGCTTCGTTTTATTGCGCTACCATTACTGATGAATGCTACAGGAGAAAGTTTGGCAGACGCTTGAAACACTTGTACAAAATGGATTTTCGCCTGAATACTTTCCTCGTCTGTTTCAGAGATTAGTTTTCAAACAGATCTTCTGGAAAGCACAATTCTACGCTTCATATTGAAAACTAATGGACACGGAAAATCTATGTTTTCATTCGCTTTTCCTGTCTTAGAAAGAAATGCGATAAATGGGGAATTCGGGCAACAGGAAAGAAATGCCGCATTTCATTGACTTGGAAGCTATGGGTGTAAAGTATATTTTTAGAAAACCATTATATATATATATATATATATATATATATATATATATATATATATATATGTATATATATATATTTTATTTATTTTTTATAGAATCCAATACAGAACAGTGAATGTGATTGTCTGAACCGGCTAACACATTAATTTTTTTTTTAAATTCTTTTTCCAGGCGTTCTTTCGCTCCCTCCATACTTCAGTCCTTATAACGATGGTTCCCGTGTGAAGGATGAAACTACCAATGCCTATACACACCTGGAGCTACGCACCTTGGAGCAGTCGCTGCTTGCTACCTGTGTTGGAAGTATCTCGGAGCTAAGTAAGTAAAGCCAGTTCCATCAATACTATAAATGGCAGCATGACATGACAAGGAAGGTGCCAAACATGCCACCATGAGTCACCTTATGACATGTAAATATCATGGGCTATTTCAAATGATGGACTTCACTTCCTAGTTACAACGTGAAAATTGTAATTTGCTGTACCTGCGCTGTGCCTTGTGGTCAGCCTGAGATCAGCCGGGTACAATGTGTGATTTATTTGTACTTCATGTAAAGCGTAGCTTGCCAGGAATTGGGCCAGGGAATCCATTTAAAGGTGGGGCATGCATTCATGGCCCTAGAAACAATATTGGCACATCAGGCTCTCTGTTCTATAGACTGGTGAGGAATTAGGAGTACAGTTTTTATTTGCTATAGCGTAATAAAGATGTTGCTGCTAAGTAGCTGACGCTGCTACCTCACATATTTTTATAATTGGCAGAGCGGTAGCCTCAAATAAAAGAAATATATGAAATGAAGATGATCTGCTCTCCAAATAGAATACACTTTATTGAAATAGTCAAGATGCAGTGACCTGGGTACCTGTAGTGATCTCCTGGTTAACCAGCTAATCCAATGATCTCCTGGATAAAATAATCTAGTGATCTCCTGGTTAAACTAATCTAGTGATCTCCTGGTTAAACTAATCTAGTGATCTCATGGTTAAACTAATCTAGTGATCTCATGGTTAAAATAATCTAGTGGTCTCCTGGTTAAGCTAATCTAGTGATCTCCTGGTTAAACTGATCTAGTAATTTACTTGTTAAGCTGATCTAGTGATCTCCTTGTACCCACAGGTGATTTGGTCTCCCGTGCCATGCACCACATGCAATGTCTGAGCACCCCGAGGCCTGGTCTGAGCCCAGTACGACACACACGCCACCCACAGCATCACATAACATGGTCCCCAGACTCTCTGCATACACTATACTACTTCCTGCGCTGTTCACAGATGGAATCCATGGAGAATCCCAACTTGGACCCCCCCAGGATGGCCCTAAATAATGAGCGGTGAGAGTCCCATCTAGAGTTTATAATATTATTCTATGACATCAAATATATCATCTCTGTGTTATCTACTGCACGGGATATAGGAAGCATGGACTGCCATGACATCACTACTGTGTACTGTATGCCATGACATCATTACTGTGCACTGTATGGAGTGACATCACTACTGTGCTCTGTATGCCATGACATCACTAGTGTGCATTGTATGTCACGACATCACTACTGTGCACTGTATGGCGGGACATCAGTACTGTGCGGTGTATGGAGTGACATCAGTACTGTGCGGTGTATGGAGTGACATCAGTACTGTGCGGTGTATGGAGTGACATCAGTACTGTGCGGTGTATGGAGTGACATCACTACTATTCACTGTATGCCATGCCATCACTAGTGTGCGGTGTATGCCATGCCATCACTACAGTGCTCTGTATGCCATGACATCACTACAGTGCACTGTATAGAGTGACATCACTACTGTGCACTGTATAGAGTGACATCACTACTGTGCACTGTATGCCATGACATCACTACTGTGCACTGTATAGAGTGACATCACTACTGTGTACTGTATGCCATGACATCACTACTGTGCTCTGTCTTGTATGCCGTGACATCACTACTGTGCTCTGTATTATATGTCATGACATCACTACTGTGCACTGTATGCCATGACATCACTACTGTGCTCTGTATTGTATGCCATGACATCACTACTGTGTACTGTATGCCATGACATCACTACTGTGCTCTGTATGCCATGACATCACTACTGTGCTCTGTATTGTATGCCGTGACATCACTACTGTGCTCTGTATTGTATGCCATGACATCACTACTGTGCTCTGTCTTGTATGCCGTGACATCACTACTGTGCTCTGTATTATATGTCATGACATCACTACTGTGCACTGTATGCCATGACATCACTACTGTGCTCTGTATTGTATGCCATGACATCACTACTGTGTACTGTATGCCATGACATCACTACTGTGCTCTGTATGCCATGACATCACTACTGTGCTCTGTATTGTATGCCGTGACATCACTACTGTGCTCTGTATTGTATGCCGTGACATCACTACTGTGCTCTGTATGCCATGACATCACTACTGTGCACTGTATGGTGGGACATCACTACTTTGCGGTGTATGTCTGTCTGCATGCATGTATGTCTATGTATGTATGTCTGTATGTATGTCTGTCTGTATGTATGTGTATGTCTGTCTGTATGTATGTGTATGTCTGTATTCATGTATGTCTATCTGTCTGTATACATGTATGTGTATGTCTGTACGTCTGTCAGTATGCATGTATGTCTATGTATGTATGTATGTCTGTCTGTATGTCTGTGTATGTATGTCTGTATGCATGCATGTATGTCTGTGTATGTATGTCTGTATGCATGCATGTATGTCTATGGATGGATGTATGTATGTCTGTATGCATGTATGTCTGTCCGTATATATGTCTATATATGTATATATGTATGTCTGTATGTCAGTATGAATGTATGTCTGCATATCATTATGAACGTATGTCTGTGTGTATGGATGTCTCTATGTATGTATGTCTGTATATATGCATGTATGTCAGTCTGAATGTATGTATGTATGTCTGTATGCCATTATGAATGTATGTGTGTATGGATGTCAGTGTCTGTATGTCTGTATGTATGTGTGTGTGTATGGATGTCAGTGTCTGTATGTCTGTATGTATGTGTGTATGTATGTATGTATGTATGTGTCTTTATGTCCTCATGCATGTGTGTCTGTATGTATGTTAGTATGTGTCTGTCTGTCACTATGTATGCCTGTGTGTATGTCTCAGTATGTGTGTGTCAGTATGTATGCCTGTATGCGTGTATGTCTGTTTCAGTATGTGTGTCTGTTAGTATGTATCTGTGTCCTTTTGTATCAGTGTGTGTGTTTGTGTCTGTGTGTGTTCCTGTGGGCGGTATTTGGAGGCGGACCCAGTGGGCGGTATTTGGAGGTGGGCCCCAGGGGTCCCAGACCCCGAGCTGAGTTCGGGGTCCCAAAATTTCTGGTGGCGACCCTGATAGTAGGTGGGGTTGTGTCTAAATCTAAAAACCAGTAACCTTGCAGCATTTGTAAGGTGGTATGTCATTCTAGTGGTGTTTATTAACAACATACATTATTAGAGTGTACCCCAATGTCCCCATTCTGCAAACATGCATGTACACGCCAAGCCTCAGTGAAGATGTAGTAGACTAAAACCCCTATCACTCTCAACCCTCACGTGTACGGGCGTAGTAGAAGATTTATAGCCCATCTTCAGTACAGGTTTCCCTAATCTTTGTAGATAATGGAGAAACTATGGACTGCAATTCCTCATACTAGCGATCTATTTAGGGTTAGGATGATGAGACTTACAGTCCACAGCTAATATTTAGAGCAGCGGCAGCAAAGCGTTGTTCAGCACACCTGGTCTCCAGTCCTGAATGGGTTAATCCAGCTTGGTTTGTAACAAATTACATTTTCTTGTCTGTAAAGTTTAAACGGGGACAAAAATTCAACAGCTACCTCAATGCCATCCTGTAACGTGTCTGACATGACATGCGCCTCCCTCCTCCTTAATGTGAAACAGCACAAGAATTTATCATCGCGGAAACCGCTCCACATATCATCTGCACTTTATCTCAAAATACTTCCATGTGTTCCAAACCGTGTTCTACGCACAGATTAAATATCAAGCTCTGGAGATTTCCTGCTCTTTCTCCAAATTCATTTTACCTTAACATGATATGTTGATACTGTTACACTGTAAATCAGCTTAAATTGTGTGTATATATATATATATATATATATATATATATATATGTGTGTGTGTGTGTGTGTATGTATATATATATATATATATATATATATATATATATATATATATACCACTCCACGCCATTCATAGCACTTTCTCTTTAAGAGTGGCTGAGCATCATGGGAAATCTAGCCCATAAATATCTGTATTGACAAAATTAACCATCACGTTGTTGTTGTTAAAGAGACACATGTACAAAGGGGCTAAGGTGGTTACAGTGCTGCAGCTGTAAGCCCAACCCCTTTGCCAAAAGATCTCATAGGATGAATGAATGCATCCTGTCTGTCAGTAAAAGTACTTGAGCCAAGTATACATGCTTTGATCCCAAAGTTATACAAGTCTCCACCTAATCTGGCTGTTTAACCGCTAACTTGGATGCAATCACTTCAAATAACTCCCTACACAAAACTGTGCAACTGCTATGAGCTTAGGAACCAGTCCTGTTTATCTTATTAGATAAGTGTAAACTTGTGCGAAATGCTGAGCTACGCGTTATAAACCCCTGCTTGTTTGGGATTTACCGGATTTTTACAGCTCCCAATAAAATTAGTGGGGGCTTCAGGATTGGGGAGAGCTCAAGGACATGTATACAATCCCAGAAGGTTTCGTGACAGATGTGGAAACGTAAAAAGGTTGCAATCTTTTTTTTATTTTTTATTTATGTAATGTTTAATTTGCATATTTTAATGTGTAATATATAATGCATTAAAAATGGTTGTCATCTCCAGCGTGAGGTGTCCCCTAAACACCAACAAACGTGGTCAGCAATGTCGTTCTATTATTTACTTAAAGTTTCAAAACGGAAAACAACGATATTGGGAGACAAATATGATAGACAAATTATAAAATGAAAATGTAAGTTCACATCCTCTCATTACTCGATGAGAGCTACCCACCTTGTAGGTGTAGTAATGTGGGCTGTAGACTATAACCACATCTCTGAGTTTATCCCTGCCATTACTATGTGTATCCAGAGTTGGATAAACCATAAAATGACCCTCTGTGGCCACCCAGGGCCCACTATTTAGACAGGAGCCCCGGGAACCATCCCTATGTGAAGAATGAAAGAGGGGGGCCACTCTTGTAACCTAAACCTACCAAGGGCAACATGAGATCTAATCCTTCTCTGTTTCAGTTTGTGTAACATGATTAGCATGTGCTGGTTATAATTGTTTATCAGTTCTTACTCTGATAAAATGTATTTTGTCTTGAAAACATTCTATGGATTTGCTTGTTTTTGTTAGCTGGGGTGAGGTTCCTCTGCTCGACCTCGCTGCCAAGTGCATCTTCTTCTCCAATCTTATTTACCTGAGTCAAGACAATCAATAAACATTAGTTGAAGTGGAAACCTTTCCTGATGACAAATTTGATATTTTATGGTAATGAGGGAGATTTTTCAGAACCTGGAGATTTTCAAAGTCGACCTTTTACGAACAGACCCCCTGGAGATGTAACTGAACCGTTCCAGAATTAACTGAGATGCTTTGATCCTTGAGAGCAACAAGGAGCACTCTAGATACCCCATCAAACTTTCTGAAGGTTCTATATGTATATTTTAAGTCGTAGAGTCATATATTGGGTTGCACTATTAAACCGAAGTCAGGCATAGACCACCTATGGCTCTCAGGCGGCGTCTAGGTAGAGTTGACCTCTCTTATGATAAAGTAGTTTATAAGCTGTAACTGCACAGGAGAGGTATGGAGTCTCTGTAAGCCAGTTTATGATATGACATAAAACAGGCTTGACATTCCCTGCAGTGAGCGAGACATTCTATCCTGTGCATCAAGCAGACCCCCTGAGATTAAATTGGGGGCAGAGGCCCAGTTCCAGCAGCGGGGTACAAACAGTTTGTTGCTGAATATAGTTAGACAGAATTAAAGGGGCATAATTAAATAAAGTTAAAGAAATGTAATATATATTTTTCCCCCCCTTCAATATTTATTCCGAATACACATAAGGTACAGTATGACAATGTGCAGATACAGCAATCAAGGTAAAACGGTTAAAGTAATACCCATGCACTTAATATAGTGGAAGTATCTGGATTTTTATATTTTTATTTATACTTGCAAGAATTTTGCTGGTTCTTTTGGAGTTTAGTAAACAGTAATCTATCCATTGACTAAATTGACTAAATCGATCCAGCCCACTAACACCCTCTAGAACAGGGGTGGGCATCCTTCAGCACTCCAGATGGTGTGGACTATATCTCCCATGATGCTTTGCTAGCAATATGGCTGTAACTACATTATGGGAGATGTAGTTCACAAGATCTCGGCTGCCAAAAGTTGTCTACACCTGCTCTAGAACAAGGTGTGTCAAAGCTTAGTCTTGTACTTTAGCTGTTTTAGACATAGATCCCCTTTAACAGTTGGAGGGCCAATATTTGACACCCATGCTCTAGAATCAGTCAAAACCAGGGAGGAATAATAGCCATTCTATTAAAGAGGAATTGTCATTTCAGAAGTAATGTGACAGTCTAAAAATGAACAACTTTAGCTCTAACTAAAAGGTAAAAAAAAAAAACATCAATCCAATACGAGGCTGGCACACCCTGGCATACAATGGAAATTCCAAATGCCCCATGATTCTCTGCACACTTCCTGTGACCCTCAAGTGCAGCCGAGATAAGTGTGGTTTCAACATCCCACCACTGCGCCCCTCAGCCTGGTCAATACTTCAGTATTCATTACTGAAATGTGAAATTCTTCTTCAATTTTTAGTTTCTAAATACGAATTTGTAGGATTATATCTGAGCTTTCACACTTGTGTACGGAGCCTTAATAGAGAGTTTAAGATTGTTTCTACATGTTTATATTCCCTGGTTCGCAGAATAAATTGTTTAGTAGTTTTTGTTTTCCTTTGGTTGTTTTTTATTATTTTATTATTGTTATTTGGATCTAAAAAACTGGTATTCCCTTCTTTAAAGACCTTTCATCCTGTTACCTCCTCTTATGGAGTGGATGCGCGTTGCCATAACTTACGCAGAGCACCGGCGCAGTCTGACAGTGGACAGTGATGACATCAGGCAGACCGCGAGGTTGCTCCTTCCAGGATTGGACTGTGAACCACGGCAGCTCAAGTAGGTCACGCGAGAGTAAAAAAAAAAAGCAAAATTGTTTTCAGGGCTGGGATACCGTGATTGTAGGACCATCAATAATTGGCAATTATCAAACCTGATATTGGTGATAAAACAATTTTAAATCGAGTGTTATTTCTGCAATAGTTATCCAAAAGAGACATTTGGTTTCTGGTGTCTTTTAGATGTTTTTCCCTACTGCACTATTCTTAGTTTCTTCTCTTTCATTTCCATTTGTCCTAACATTTCCTTCCCTACAAACCCTAGGCCTGAGTGTTGCTTCAGTTCCCTGAGACGCCTGGATGCTGGGGCAGCCACGGAGAGATTCCAACAAGACCTGGGCTTCCGCATGTTGAACTGTGGCCGAACTGACCTCATTCCCCAGGCTGTGCGAGTCTTGGGGCCTGATGGGGTCAATACTATGGATGAGCAGGTAGAATACAAACCTCATTCAAGAATAAAACCATTTTTATAGCTTTCCACTACACATTGTAGTGATATTTTTATGATAAAATGTGAAATCCAAAAGCCACATGGTTATTTTTTTCCCATCGTATGAGATAAATATAGTCACAGTCGGTAGTACATGAAAGTATACTCTAGGTGGGCCATTCACCCCCATTCACTATTCTTACTGTGCAAAACTTCCATTTATACCTAGAACTAGTAATTTCATGATATAGGCATAAACCAACAACAAAATAAGTATTGTTTCAAATACAAAGAAAAGAAAGAAAATATGTAGTGTCTTATTTAACCCCTTAAGGACACATGACATGTGTGACATGTCATGATTCCCTTTTATTCCAGAAGTGTGGTCCTTAAGGGGTTAAAAGACTTCTGAATTACTGCGTTTTGAGTACTTTGAGTTTCTTTTATTTAGAGATTTAAAGCGCCAACAGATTCTGTAGCGCTGTACAATATTACAGGATTACAGACGCTTAACAGACATAACGTAGCTACATACTGGTACAGAAGGGTGGAGGCGGGGTTTATTTGCCTTGGGATGTAGGTTTTGCATTAAAGTTCATATGGAGACCGTGAACCCATGTGTCGTAATGGCGGTGTTTAATGGGGAATCTGTTTAATTTCGTTACAGGGTCTGAGCCCCCTTATGTACGCCTGTGCCGCTGGTGATGAAGCCATGGTGCAGATGCTGATTGAAGCCGGAGCAAACTTGGATTTGGCTGTAAGTTACCGCCTGTGGCAGGGTGCAAATAAAGAAGTGGCGGGGGACATGTGAAAAAGCTTAACCTCCGCAAAACAACCCAAGTGTTGCTGATACGTATTGATAAGCATAGACATGGTGGAGAGAGGGTTAAATCTCACAGCATTGACAGCACGCTCAGGGCAGGAGGAAGGCAGTCCAACTGTCAGCACAGGGTGACTTATTAACCCGTCCAACACTTTTACACCTTCCATTGCTTTCCACTCGTTTTCTGGGGGCATTATTACATCTCTTGTTTGTGTGTTTCTTAGTATTTAACAGACCCAGAGATTAGAGTTCTAAACACACATAACAAGTCTTTATGTTATCGCACTGCGTTGAACAAAAATGCACTCAAGAACATCTACGGTAAAATAATGAAATTACTGAAAATACACCCAAATATCGCACACGTTGGGGTAACTAAATATCACGTGATACTCAAACAGTTTACATTTAAACACAACCTATCAACTAGAAATAAGATCCAATTTAAAATGATAATGTTTTAATATAGAAGATGTTTTGGTCACTGCTTTTCCAGTGATTCCTTTTATTGTAAATAATATATTGATAATGTCCTTCCAGGTCCCCAGCAGTTCTCCCAGACACCCATCTGTCCACCCTGACACGCGGCACTGGTCGGCACTGACATTTGCTGTGCTGCATGAGCATATCTCCGTAGTACAGGTGAGTACTGGACAAGGTGAACCCAACTCTCCAACCCCATAAACTCTAACCCAGATCGGTTATATAATCTGATCCATCCATTTCCTGAATAGCAAACTTAGATTCGCTTTCTGTCTACATGTATACTTTGTCTTCAGAGAATCTTGCAGTGTGGTGCAGTGTGCTGTATAATAGAATCTTGCATTGTGGCGCAGTGTGCTGTATAATAGAATCTTGCATTGTGGCTCAGTGTGCTGTATAATAGAATCTTGCAGTGTGGTGCAGTGTGCTGTATAATAGAATCTTGCATTGTGGCGCAGTGTGCTGTATAATAGAATCTTGCAGTATGGCGCAGTGTGCTGTATAATAGAATCTTGCATTGTGGCGCAGTGTGCTGTATAATGGAACCTTGCAGTGTGGCTCAGTGTGCTGCATAATAGAATCTTGCAGTGTGGTGCAGTGTGCTGTATAATGGAATCTTGCAGTGTGCTGTATAATGGAATCTTGCAGTGTGCTGTATAATGGAATCTTGCAGTGTGCTGTATTATGGAATCTTGCAGTGTGGCTCAGTGTGCTGTATAATGGAATCTTGCAGTATGGCGCAGTGTGCTGTATAATAGAATCTTGCAGTGTGCTGTATAATAGAATCTTGCATTGTGGTGCAGTGTGCTGTATAATAGAATCACACAGTATGCTGTATAATAGAATCTTGCAGTGTGGCTCAGTGTGCTGTATAATGGAATCTTGCAGCGTGGTGCAATGTGCTGTATAATAGAATCTTGCAGTGTGCTGTATATAAGAATCTTGCATTGTGCTGTATATTAGAATCTTGCAGTATGGCGCAGTGTGCTGTATAATAGAATCTTGCAGTGTTCTGTATTATGGAATCTTGCAGTGTGGCTCAGTGTGCTGTATAATGGATTCTTGCAGTGTGGCGCAGTGTGCTGTATAATGGAATCTTGCAGTGTGCTGTATAATGGAATCTTGCAGTGTGGCTCAGTGTGCTATAGAATGGAATCTTGCAGTATGGCGCAGTGTGCTGTATAATAGAATCTTGCAGTGTGCTGTATAATGGAATCTTGCAGTGTGCTGTATAATGGAATCTTGCAGTGTGGCGCAGTGTGCTGTATAATGGAATCTTGCAGTATGGCGCAGTGTGCTGTATAATAATCTTGCAGTATCTTGCATTGGGGCGCAGTGTGCTGTATAATGGAACCTTGCAGTGTGGCTCAGTGTGCTGTATAATAGAATCTTGCAGTATGGTGCAGTGTGCTGTATAATGGAATCTTGCAGTGTGTCTCAGTGTGCTGTATAATAGAATCTTGCAGTATGGCGCAGTGTGCTGTATAATAGAATCTTGCATTGTGGCGCAGTGTGCTGTATAATGGAACCTTGCAGTGTGGCTCAGTGTGCTGTATAATAGAATCTTGCAGTGTGGTGCAGTGTGCTGTATAATAGAATCTTGCAGTGTGCTGTATAATAGAATCTTGCATTGTGGTGCAGTGTGCTGTATAATAAAATCTTGCATTGTGTCGCAGTGTGCTGTATAATAGAATCACATAGTATGCTGTATAATAGAATCTTGCAGTGTGGCTCAGTGTGCTGTATAATGGAATCTTGCAGCGTGGTGCAATGTGCTGTATAATAGAATCGCACAGTGTGCTGTTTAATGGAATCTTGCAGTGTGCTGTAAATTAGAATCTTGCAGTGTGCTGTATATAAGAATCTTGCAGTGTGCTGTATATTAGAATCTTGCAGTATGGCGCAGTGTGCTGTATAATAGAATCTTGCAGTGTGCTGTATTATGGAATCTTGCAGTGTGGCTCAGTGTGCTGTATAATGGAATCTTGCAGTGTGGCGCAGTGTGCTGTATAATGGAATCTTGCAGTGTGCTGTATAATGGAATCTTGCAGTGTGCTGTATTATGGAATCTTGCAGTGTGGCTCAGTGTGCTGTATAATGGAATCTTGCAGTATGGCGCAGTGTGCTGTATAATAGAATCTTGCAGTGTGCTGTATAATAGAATCTTGCAGTGTGCTGTATAATAGAATCTTGCAGTGTGCTGTATAATGGAATCTTGCAGTGTGCTGTATAATGGAATCTTGCAGTATGGCGCAGTGTGCTGTATAATGGAATCTTGCAGTATGGCGCAGTGTGCTGTATAATAGAATCTTGCAGTGTGCAGTATAATGGAATCTTGCAGTGTGGCTCAGTGTGCTGTATAATGTAATCTTGCAGTGTGACGCAGTGTGCTGTATAATGGAATCTTGCAGTGTGGCGCAGTGTGCTGTATAATGGAATCTTGCAGTGTGGCGCAGTGTGCTGTATAATAGAATCTTGCAGTGTGGTGCAGTGTGCTGTATAATGGAATCTTGCAGTTTGGTGCAGTGTGCTGTATAATAGAATCACATAGTATGCTGTATAATGGAATCTTGCAGTGTGGTGCAGTGTGCTGTATAATAGAATCTTGCAGTGTGGTGCAGTGTGCTGTATAATAGAATCTTGCAGTGTGGTGCAGTGTGCTGTATAATAGAATCTTGCAGTGTGGTGCAGTGTGCTGTATAA
This sequence comes from Pelobates cultripes, assembly GCA_933207985.1. Lineage (NCBI taxonomy): Eukaryota > Metazoa > Chordata > Amphibia > Anura > Pelobatidae > Pelobates > Pelobates cultripes. The sequence goes on from OW240923.1 coordinate 104,006,693, forward strand.
TGGAATCTTGCAGCGTGGTGCAATGTGCTGTATAATAGAATCGCACAGTGTGCTGTTGAATGGAATCTTGCAGTGTGCTGTATATAAGAATCTTGCAGTGTGGCGCAGTGTGCTGTATATTAGAATCTTGCAGTATGGTGCAGTGTGCTGTATAATGGAATGTTGCAGTGTGGCTCAGTGTGCTGTATAATGGAATCTTGCAGTGTGGCGCAGTGTGCTGTATAATGGAATCTTGCAGTGTGGCGCAGTGTGCTGTATAATGGAATCTTGCAGTGTGGCTCAGTGTGCTGTATAATGGAATCTTGCAGTATGGCACAGTGTGCTGTATAATAGAATCTTGCAGTGTGCTGTATAATGGAATCTTGCAGTGTGGCGCAGTGTGCTGTATAAGAGAATCTTGCAGTGTGCTGTATAATGGATTCTTGCAGTGTGCTTTATAATGAAATCTTGCAGTGTGGCGCAGTGTGCTGTATAATGGAATCTTGCAGTATGGCGCAGTGTGCTGTATAATGGAATCTTGCAGTATGGCGCAGTGTGCTGTATAAGGGAATCTTGCAGTATGACGCAGTGTGCTGTATAAGAGAATCTTGCAGTGTGCTGTATAATAGAATCTTGCACTGTGGCGTAGTGTGCTGTATAGTAGACTATTGCACTGTGGCGCAGTGTGCGGTATAATAAATTCTTGCAGTGTGGTGCAGTGTGCTGTTTAATAGAATCTTGCAGTGTGGCGCAGTGTGCTGTTTAATAGAATCTTGCAGTGTGGCGCAGTGTGCCGTATAATAGAATCTTGCAGTGTGGCGCAGTGTGCTGTATAATAGAATTGCACAGTGTGCTGTATAATGGAATCTTGCAGTGTGGCGCAGTGTGCTGTATAATAAATTCTTGCAGTGTGGTGCAGTAGACTGTTTAATAGAATCTTGCAGTGTGCTCTATAATGTAATCTTGCAGTGTGCGGTATAATTTAATCTTGCAGTGTGGTGCAGTGTGCTGTATAATGGCATCTTGCAGTGTGGTGCAGTGTGAGTTGTGCAGTTTATTTAAATCTTGCAATGTGGCACAGTGTGAGTCTTGCAGTGTGGGGCAGTGTGCAGTTCATTGGAATCTTGCATTTTGGAGCAGTGGAAGTCTTGCAGAGTGGTGTAATGTGCAGTTCATTGGAATTTTGCAATGTATTGTAGTGTGAGTCTTGCAGCATACCGCAGTGTGCAGGTTGCGTCTTGCCGTGTGGCGCAGTGTGCTGTATAATAGAATCTTGCAGATGTGTACTGGATGTTCCATGGCCAGTGTTGTATATCTGTGTTATTCTGGATAACATTCTTCACTCCCACAGTACTCACATTCTGGTCCTCTTTCTCGGCAGTTGCTGCTGGATGCTGGGGTGTACGTAGAAGGATCCGCTGTGAGCAGCAGTGAGGACAATTATGCAGAAACACCTCTTCAGCTGGCGTCTGCTGCAGGTACCTCATCTCAGAACACATATTCTCTCTAAGCATTGGCGTGCGCAGCCTATTGCAGAAAGACCCGAATGGGTCGAAACGTCGGCTAATTTTTGATGCAATACCTATTGGAATAAATTATCCCTTTTTTTCACTTTTTAAGTCCTTGGAGTGCATCTCTTTTCTTTTGTTTATATATCTTCAACGCGGGATTGCACCTAGGCTAAATGGGATTAATAACATGAAAGGGTGAGTGCCTAGAAACATTTTTTTGTATATATCTATATATATATATACACATACATGCGGCGTGTGTTTGTGCCTTAGGGTGCACACCCTAATGCAATAGGCTGCGCACGCCAATGGCTGCACAGTTCACATAAAAATGCTTAGAGGGTACGTTGATCAAGATCCCTTTTCCAAATCCTCGTAATACCCCATCCGTCCAGCGTCTTCACCCCTATTTCCACGTCTGCACTATTCATTTCTAATTTATACACATTTCCCCTCACCCACTATCCTTCACACACACTCTATAATACTGTCTATTCTGTAGCTGATATACTTGCCTCTCCTCTTATTCGCAGTCCCAGGAATTAGCCATCAAAGTCCCTTTAACATCTCCTTATAAACAATCTCTCCTTAGCCGCTATCTCTCCAATAACATCTAATCTTAATCGTCTGTACCAATTTTTGCATTTTGGGATCTTTCTGTAGGTCCATTAATCTTGCATCACATTTATCCTGAATTCTGTTATTCTCTATGTCTCAATAGGTAACTATGAGCTGGTCTGCCTGCTTCTTGACCGGGGAGCTGACCCTCTACTGAACATGCTGGAAGCTGGCGGGGTTTCTTCATCTTTACATGAAGACATGAACTGCTACAGTCACGCGGCTGCCCATGGTCACAGGTATAAAATAAACTAGTATTTAAGGTTAAAAAAAAAAATCTCACTTTTTATGTTGATTATTTTCCTGTGCAAGGAATTGGTTGGATGAAACCATCGGAGCTTCATATAGCATTCCTGAGATTGTACTGATTAGTGACTTTGACATGACCCACCCAATAGAAAGGGGTGGATGCAGGCGGTTGGCCTTATATAGGCCTAAAAGTTGCACAATTCTTGTCAATTCTCTCAAACTGCCATGTTTACTGAATAACCCCAGTAGTGTTTGACAAGAAAATGCAGAACATATTGGAGCTACATAAACGCTTGTAATAATCATCTGGAACTTGTAGCTGTAACTTTAATCACTGGCTACTGTTTTGGATTAACTAAAAAAACTAAAACTTTGTAACACGCATATTGCAGCAACAGCGCCACCTAGTGGTTAATAACTGTAGCTAATTGGTGTGTAAGATGCATCAGGGAATACTGGTTCATATTAAATGACTACCTGGGTGATTCTCTAAAGAAAGAATTCAAAGTAATTAGACCAAAGTAGCCAAACTTAAAGCATAGCTGACAGAGAAAATATCCAGTGTAGCTATTTTGGCCTTAAATTTGAAATAACCCATTCTGAAATGAGTGTTTTCAAAGTCTTGCTTCAGCGCTGAGGTATATGTTGGTGCTATATAAATAAATAAAATGCACGTTTTATTGCTTTTCTGGGAGGTTTTGCTCAGTTCTTTGGATGATAATCTGTTTAGTTTCTGTCCCCTCTCACACAGGAACATTGTGCGCAGGTTGCTGACGCAGCCCCAGCTGTGTACGGGAGATGTACTGTCACTGGAGGAGATATTGGCAGAAGGGGTAGATAGCGATACATCGAGCAATGATAGCTATGAACAGGAGTCCGAACTGCTCTGCAAAACCAGGCTGAAAGCTCTGCAGGAGGCCATGTATTACAGTGCGGAGCACGGATACATGGACATTACCATGGAGATCAGAAGCCTTGGTAAGAATGACGTAAAGGAAACTGGACCCAACAGAACAGTCAGCACAGCCGTACTGATAGACTGGACTGAGGATCCCATTAGGGACCTGCCTTAACTTCAGTGTGTGTATGTGTGTCTGCATGACCGTGTCATCATGTGTGTACATGTGTCTGTATGACTGTCAGTTGTTGTGTATTTATATGTGTGTGTATGTGTTTCTTTATAGCTATGTGTCTGTGTTACTTTGTATGCGTCTGCGTACATGTGTTTGTATGACTCTGTGAGATATTGTTCTGAAAATTAAAATCTATTTTGTCATTAAAAATGACATCTAAGAAAAGATAGTGTGCAAAATAAGCAACAGATAAAAAATCCTTTTACTCCGTTAAAAAAATTTTTAATTACAAACACACAACCCCTACGCACAATCACACTCTGCTTTCTCACACAGTCACCATACACAATCACACTCAGCCAACCACACATACATCCTACCTACATCGCATGCACCAACCCCCACAGCCAAACAAACACATCTGATATTTGATATTAACCATTAGGCTGAGAGGACTCGGAAAGTATTTTTGCTGGGAGAGATTTAGGAACACGAGGACTTGTTTGCAAACTGGGTGCAGCACAGAGCATCCAAACATGGGATCCATAGCTGGTTGTTGCAACACAAAATCTGTGTAATAAAAATTAGAAAAGCATATTTGCTCCAGGACGATGGGAAAGTCATGATCTGAAAAATGGTCTAAATTTCTAAAAAATAAAATAAAAAATGGGGCAGTCGTCATGGAAACAGCAGATACATTATATTGGTAACTCCTCCCCTTTTACCAACTTTGCATCCCTTTTTAGCATAAATCTCATCCCATTTTGTGTAATGGTGTCTACATGATTTCCTTTCTGTGTTTCAGGGGTCCCGTGGAAGCTCCACGTTTGGCTTGAGACGCTTCGGACGTCGTTTAACCACTCGCATCATTCAGTGATGGAAAACTTGCTGCAGGAATTCTGTATTATCCGAGAGGAGGATTATAACGACGAACTCCTTAACGAAGGCTTGCCGCTTCTGTTTAACATCTTCAAGGCTAGTAAGGTGAGAATATATGTAGGCTTTTATTTGTTCTATGTACAATAAGTGTTTCTTATCCACATTGAACTCCAATGGGAGTTATTCACTAAATTGGATATGTTTGTTGAACTACAAAAGTTTTTGCCGAAACGGCTGGACTAGCTGAATTTTGGAATAATTCCAAATTGTCTGTTTTGTCATAAAATGTGCAGTTCATTTGTGAATTCTCCACAGTTCGTCATTAAGGAGCATACACAGGATTATTAAACAAAAGAGAGAATTCAAAGTACATTTTAAACTTAAGGCAACAATAATTAAACTGGTCAACTATGCTTCTAGTTTGGCCACTTTGCCTAAACATTTGAAATGCACTTCGCATTCTCAGGTTAGTAAATAACCCCGACATTGTATGTGTATATATATAATGTGTGTGTTCTAGCCACCTAGATATTTGAAAGCTCTCTCGTTGTTTGAATAAGCTTTGTGTATCAATACGGCTTGGTTTGTGGAGTTACATTAATACCATTGATATCTGTTCATTTCGCAGAGTGAAACACTGACGCAAGAAGTGGCTGCCATATTTGCGCATTGTTACGGAGACGGCCCGATACCTAAGATTCCAGAGATACAAAAGGCACTGCCAGCACGTTTAGGTACGTAGCACTTATTGCATATGAGAATGATCGAGATCTGATACAATAATAAAAACGCCCCTTTCAACTTTTACGAACAGACCCTACTATCAAGTTCCTGTCAACATGACATATTAAAATGTTTCCTTCTAATCGTTGGTTCCAGTCCTGTGCCCTTTGTTCACTCATATAAAAAATAATACAATTAATTGTGTTTACATATATACTGAAACATCATTTTAGAGCAGCCATGTCCAAAGTCCGGCCTGCAGGCCAATTGCGGCCTGCTTTCCGGTTTAATATGGCCCCACAGGTAGTTTGGCTAAACTATCTGTTGTGGCCCCCAGTGAATCCCCGAGACCCCTGGGATCTCTGAACGCCGCGGTGCTGAGCGGCGCTGAGAGATTCACTGGGGGGCCAAGAGATCGCAAGAACACAGACGGACATGCAGTGACCTCAGTCTGTGTTCTCGCGATCTCCTGGACGTCGCGGGATCTCGTGGACGTTATAGGATTCGCAGGATTTGGTTCCTTCTCCTGCTGGGACAGGAAAACGGAATCGACAGAATACAGAGGGGCCGAATACAGACTGGCCGAATACAGAGGGGCAGAAGGACAGAATAAAGAGGGACAGAATCTCAGACAGAATAAAGAGATGAAATGAAAAGTATGCAGTTTGCAATCAACTGTGCATAAAATAATTCATTTGCATTAAATTTTAATGGTTCAAAGAATGTAAGGCAAATTTGTCGGCCCTCACACATGTTCACCTATGGAGAGCAAAAAACGGGGTGCAAGAGAATACTGAGAACAGGCAGCAGCTGAAATAGCCTGCCCTTCGGTGGATCCCCGCTCAGTTCTCAAGCTGGTTTTAGCTCATCTTGTGCCATTACAAAGAGAACATCTCTGAAACACATCAGACTGGTCCCACCCATACTGGCAGTCCAGATCCGAAATGCCAGCAAGTTCCCTCTGCCCGAGAGACACAGCAACCCCAGACAATCGTTTCAACCTTGTTAGGCATCATCATTAACTTAATCAAATCTGGCCCTCTTTAAAAAAAAGTTTGGACACACCTGTTTTAAAGGTACTAAGGACTTTCTAACTGATGTCTTGTATCACACAGATCCACACTTCCTCAACAATAAAGAGATGTCCGACGTGACTTTCTTGGTAGAAGGGAAGCTGTTCTATGCACACAAGGTTCTTCTGGTCACCGCGTCTAATAGGTGAGAAATGTATAAGTCAATGTGGCGATTTTAACCGGATTCGATACTTAGTTTTATACTGTCCTTACATGGGTGGCTGGGCTTGCATTGTCTCAGAGCAGGATTCTAGAATAACAGAATGCCAATCGCACGCCCTTCCACCACGCCTGCCCTGTGGGGATATTCCAGTGATTCCCATCTGTGTCGCTGAGCACATACATTTCGATTCCCATCAAGAAATGAAACAATAGATTATTACTTGTCTCTTATTTCCCCCCCAGGTTTAAATCTCTGATGACAAATTCCACAGAGCACGAGGATCAGTGTCACAGGACAATTGAGATCCGAGACGTGAAGTACAACGTATTTCAGGTATGTTTCATGTGTATCAGTAAACATGTTCCTGGCGTGTTATTTAATAAAAGCAGTGTAAATCTGAATATTTGTAACACCAAAAAGTCCTTTGTGAATGACACGATTATTAAATATTTGGCTCCCGGGAGAGGTGGTGGTTAGTTATTAGGTGTTATCGCATACTTTAAAAAAAAAAAAACCTGAAGCAACCCTTGTTGGGTGAACAAAATCTATCAACTTGATGGGACCTTTGGGAGGTGGGCCACTGTGCTAGTCAATATATGTTCACTAAGAGCTGGTAAGTGTGAAAAACTCACTGTAGCCAACTCCATTCTAATTTCATCTTCAGAGCCTATTCTCACTGACAATACATTTTCTTCAAGATGCGATACAATGCCTTTGTATCTTCTAGCTGGTCAGTGTAGCATAACATTTGTCTTCCAGTGGACTTTCAGTCTTTCTCACTCAAGTGTTTTTATTTTTTAAGAATATATTTTCAGGAAGAGGATGACCAAATGTCACCTTTAACTTAAAACGATATAGGTTTATAAGATAAAATGTTATTAGTTATGTCTTTGGCCTGTGGATATGTTCATTAAATGTTTGTGTAATTGGAAGATTATGAATCTTCAAGTATATAGAGCTTTTGTTGTGGAGTGTAAATCACTCATTTGGGTGTGCAACCACGAGCATGTACATTATCCAGTTGGTAGGTCCGTGTTTTCATGTACTTCCCATCGATACATAAACCCTGTGACCATGAAGAATTGTTGATCTAGAAGTATGTTTAGAAAACTACACAATCTGTAAATCTCCCAACTATATTATCTTCGTATGTGGATGAGTTTTGTCGTGTTAGACATTGAATGTGAGTGTAACCACATTGATTATTTTGTTGCACATTTATTAAAATATGTAAAGGCTGAAGGGGGAAGTGTAGCGCTTAGAGCGTACTTGAAGTATGTATAAATAACCATAAAAGGAGAAAAGAAAGGGAAATGTTTTAGGAGCTTAAGCACAGCTCCAGCTTGAACGCTTGAGAAGAATAAACGCTGCCCAAGGATATGGTGGAGTACAAGCTCTAAAGAGCTGGTTGAGCCCCTGAGCGCGGAGATATTGTGCTTATTAGAAAATCTTTGCCTAAAAGCAGACTCTGAGAAGCAGCTGTCAATACTTTATCGGACATGTTTGCTGCTGAATTCCAGAACACCATCTTCTCGGTGGGGATAATACCACCTACGTCTGTTGGACAGTGCAAACTTAATTTTGCTTTATCAAATCGAGACCATCACTACCTATATCCTAGAGTGAAGATCCCACCACTTCACACTATACTTGTGGAGCCACTTTCAAGGCTCCATAACACGTGAGTGCATATCTTTTATGGTTGTTTATTTCTATAAATGAGTCTGACCTACTGCACTATACACTTCTGGTTTCTCCCATATATCGGCAAGAGAAGCTATTCCTACAAGGATTTTCCTGAAGAGCTTGTACTCCACCAAATCCTTAGGCAGGGATCATTCCATTCAAGCTTTCAAATTGGAGCTGTACTTAAGCTCCTAAAATGCATAAGTGCTGATTGCCTTCTTGCTTTCATTTTATTAAAATATGTATATTTTAAGTATGATATATATGTGTGAAATTAAGTATACAAACGTCATAACAACGATTACACCACCAAAGTTTTTAATATGAATCCCTGACCGCAATAGTAGTCCAAAAGCCAATGGCTCCAAATTCAAGTCCGAGTATTTCTGCTGATCCCAGCCTGTCCCACGGTTATCTCCCCAAATCTATGTAATTATCTGCCCTGAATAGGTTACCAGACACAGCTAGTGATCACAGGCAAATGACCCCCCATTCAATGATATTTCACTAACCTGGATTTTACATTAACTGGTCATGGACGAGTTTGGACAAATATTGTCTGTTTTCCGGTTCATCTTCCGTTCCACCAGTTTCTTTAACTTTCCCAGATGGAGAAATCCCGAGGGGAAACTTGTTAATGATCAATAAGGTTCTCACTGCCTGGAAAACCACTTTCGTTGTTCAAAGCTGGGCTTGTATTTAACTTGCAAACTGCTACAGGGTTTCTGAATCGATTTACAAAGAGTTCAGCTTAGATTTTAACGTTTAGGTACACATCGCTATATAGTAACAAAACAAAAAAGAATTAACAATTAGGATTTATTTACAAAGATCCATTGTTAGGGCAGACTTAAAGGGACACTCCAAGTAGTTTAAAAGTGGACCTATTGCAATGAAAACCAATATATGATTGTATTAAGCTACATTTAGTCCGCATCCTATTTCTGTATTGTACACAAAGTAACTTGGCGATAGAAAAAAAAAAATTTAAACTGTGCCTCTTGTCCCTATTTATAAACCCTGTTCACAAATGTGTGAATTGCTGAGAATTCAAAGCGAATCTCACATTTTAGTTCAAAATTCTCAATAATGTTTTCAGATGTGCTATTTTGCCCAAAATAGACTTTTATTTTAGAGTCCCGATTTCCAATTTAGCGAATCATCCTCACAGCTGACACAATTCAGCAAGTTCACACAGAGCAGAGGGCCAGGTCTGCAATTGTGGCAAGAGAAGTGTTTGTTATTCAATTACTTGGTGGAAACTGAATTAAATTGAGAATATCTGTATATGCTGCTCTACCCTTGTGGTTTGCAACAATCATATAGAGAAAGAAACAAGAAGGACGTTTGTGCTGGGCAGATCTGTTTATCTATGGTAGTGCTCCCTCCTAGACCACAGGTACACGACCATTGGACATTCCATTTCTAGAACCCTGACAAACCCACAGCGCTTACAATGAGGGAGAGACAAAAATCCATGACCGGTCCCCTGAAGGCCTTGCTATTCTCCTGAGCCTGATCTGCACACAGCTTCATTTTTCGGATTGCCCTATGATACAACTCTTACTTTGGACTTGACATGGCGGTGATTAGCCTATGGTCTGTGCCCAAATGCCCACTCTACCTCTGTGTAGGGCAGGGCTGTCCAACCTGCAGCCCCCCAGCTGAACTACAACTCCCATGATTCCATGGCTGTTTTATTGAAAGAATTATGGGAGTTGTAGTTCAGCAACATCTGAGGGGGTGGGGCGTACAGGTTGGACAGGTCTGGTGTAGGGTCTGAGAAAGTCCATGAACTATTTCTTCGCTACTCTGGGGAAATTGTGGAGAATTAACAATGTGATTACAAATTGTAGGCCAAAATAGTGTGTAAAAAAAAACCTGTCTCACAGTCATTTATGTGCATGGAGGGGAAAGGGGAGGAGGATGGTGGCTGCTTTGCTATTTTGGCTTACAATGTACAATTATTTTAGTGAACAAACCCCTGTGTATTCTATGCTGCTGACCTGGATATATCCGATCACAAATTGGAAAACCTTAATTCCTAATTGAATGGCTTATTACATTTCCAGGGTGGTTTTACGGCTTCAGTACATTCCCCATGAGACTTGTACAGGAATTGAACTCTGAAAGCATTCTATCAGATTTTAGTAACCCTAATATGCATGTGGGTCAAGCTAATTTTACCAATACGGTGCTGTTTTTCAGATGCTAATGCAATATTTATATTATGGAGGAACGGAATCTATTCAAGTTCCCACAGCTGCAATTTTGGAGGTACGTACGGTGGAGGGCTGAAGGGATGCTGACAATGTCCTGATGGAAAATAATTATTTTCCCGAGAACACATATAGGGTTATGCTTCCAATAGGTGTGCGCGTGAATACGATGGGATGTCGTATCACAAAGATCTCTCATGTACTATGCCATGAAGGGTTGTTGTATGTGTGTGATGGTAGTTGTATATAAGCATGCGTGGGATAGGCATAATGCTATCCTAACTATAAGATAAGACTAGGGACTAATTAAAGTATTTAGAAAATTGGGCAGACTAGATGGGCCGAATGGTTCTTATCTGCCGTCACATTCTATGTTTCTAAGGAATAAAGCTGTGTGATGGCAGATGCATGTTTTGGAATGGTGTGTGTGTGTGTGTGATGGGAGTAATGTATACATAATATGTATGGAGTGTGTGTTGGGAGCTCTATACTGTATTTGTAGATGGTGGGTGCTCAGTCTGTTGGCAATTTTAGGTTTCATTGAAATAGAGGGTTCAACACTGCACCTCCTGCTCCAAATACCAGGATACAGACAATTCTGGTGTCTGAAGTTACTAAATCCACTATGTTCTCTTTAAAGCTCCTCTCGGCAGCCAGTCAATTCCAGCTCGACGCTCTGCAGCGACACTGCGAGATTATCTGCTCACAGGGAATCAACATAGATAACTCCGTCAGCATCTACAAGTATGCCAAGGTGAGATTCCATCAACGTGAATAGATTGTGATTTTAACAAACAGGGACTGAAGAGACCTCATAAATGCACAACAACAGAATCTGGTAAAGGGAATTCTCTAAATAATTTATATTGTGCCATATATCGAACTAACAGATATACAGGTAAATGTAAATCAAGTTCTCTCTGAGCACACAGATTTTATTTTCAAAGCCCAGCAGGTATTGCAACCATTATCATCCCTATGATTCAAACTAGAATGAGGAGGAACAAAATATACAATGATCAGTTTTCTAATGACTTCTGGTTGTTTGGATTAAAAGGGAGAATTCTACACTTGCTCAAACAATGAAAGCATGCAATAAATAATAAAATATATATATCCACCGGACATTTGTGTGTGGCTGCAAATCACAGAATATAAAGAATCTGTAATAACCTCTCCCTAGATTAGGAAATGTCTCTGATCAATCATCCAATTGTAGCAGTCACAATGATTTCAATGAACATAATGGGCAATCCAACATACCGTTTATAATCTCAAACTTTCTGTAAAAGCATCAATGTGAAGAATTAAACTGTACAATATATATATTTGTTGCATATCATCTCATATTGCAAGATTTTTTTATTTAGGGGTAGTGTATATTTTCAGGGGGAGGTTTACTGTTTAGGCAACCATGACACATTGCTGCCTGCAATTCGTGGGAGTTATGTCAGCAGCTTCCCTGCTGGAGCATAACACAGACTAACCTCAGGCAGACTACTACATGAATGTTAGTTTTGCCAGACCGTAGGGCACCCCACAGCCAAAACTTGACTTTTCACAACAAAGCACTAGTACAAATAGAATGAACTGGTGGTTTCCTAAGAGAGGGAATATGTATAGTTTAATAATTTGCAGGCTTAGTAGTTATGCCTTGAAAACAATGAATTTTAAACGCAGCAACATATAGAATATATACAGCAAACAAAGGGTGGGTCTGATCAGTCTTCTTTGTGAAATAAAGTCAAGCGTGCTGTAAGACCCGTAACTTTGAAATGTACAACTGAGAACGTCTGGCTTTGTCTTTCAGATCCACAATGCCCCAGAACTGACCGTATTCTGCGAAGGATACTTTCTCCAGAATATGAAGACTATGCTGGAGCAGGACTCCTTCAAACAGCTCATAAATGGACGCAACAGCAAGTTACAGGGTTTGGACACTCTAAATGACCTGCAAATCACACTGACCAACCGGATCAAGGATGTTTATATTTCATGTCGTGTGTGAAAGTGACCGGAATCATTTGTACCATATATCTATACGCATCACAGAGCTATCTGCTATCCTACGTTCTGTGTGAAGCTAAAAGAATGAATGTTAAAGCCAGTAGAGGGGATTGCAACAAGTACTGGTTACAGAAAAACTTAATTGCACAAACTGATAGGAGCATGTGCAGAACTTCTTGGGGTCTGATAGAAAGACCAAATGTAGTTCAAACGATGGTAGAAGAATGAGATGTATGTAATTATCTATATAGATAGAGAAGGATTAAAAACCTTGTTCATACGGCTAAATCACCTGTACAGTTCTAACGTGGATTTAACCAACATCAAGAGCCGCCAATTACCGATTAAGAGTCTGAAAGTGATCCTTAGACAGGCAGGAGCTCTGAGTGCCATAATGATTTTATATAGTTCTATTGTTTCAAACTCAGTTGCATAAGGAGTTTGTTTTTTTGCACCTTATAGATAATCCCAACAAAGTGGATTACCCAAAGAGGCACTAAAATAAATGAGAAATGAAACATCCCACCACATCTGGTCTGTAATTTGTTTTTATTCCGTTAAAGAAAAAAATCTGTGAAATCATTAACAGAGAAATTTGCCTTTCGTTTGTCGCTGTAAATCTGCAAGCACAGAATGTTTAATGAAAACTGGTGTCCTATTGGACTCGTGAACAAAAATAACAAAGCTATTTATAACATTAAATAAAATGTCTCATTAAGTGAGGGCTAAAAGTGGAGCTGTCTCTATGGAAACCAATGGAATGTTTATGCAAATTGCTCCTGTTTTAGAATTTCTCTGGGTAACACCTTTATACATTACCTCCTTTGTGTAAATATATATATTTTAATTTGAGTATTTCCCTAACAAATATACAGTGGGAGGAATATTGCAGTTTATCTTCTTAGGATGGTGTTCTGGGCAAAATGCAAACCGTTCCAGCAGTTGGAAACTAGAATTGTTCCGAATTCGGATGAAAATCTGTGCTTCTAATCCAGCGTAGCTTCTTTTTTTTGGAGGAGACAGGAGGAGAGGTTTTAATTCAGTTTATTTCTTACACAACGAAACAAACATTCGCAGCATCCTATATACATTATGACTGATGGTCAATAAGGCACGACCCACGTGTTCTCCACCTTGCTCTTGCTAGATGTTGGGGAGCAAATATCACTCAAACTTTGCATAATAGAAGAAGAGTCCACAACTTTATCCAAGCAGAGGTCCAGCTGCTCATTTTCCACGCTTCTGCTTGTTGTCTTTGTTTTTCCTAAACATTTTCTGCTGTTTGGCCGCATTCTTCTCTGGTTGTTCCAATTTCCTTTTCTTGTCACTAAGAGAGAATTTAGGTTATTTCCTTTAAGCCATATACAGAAAAAGTACTAGAATCACCACCAAATGTTTTATGATCAAGAACAATCTAAACAAGATAATTCTGCAAACTAAAAATGACACATGGTGGGGATTAAAAATAGAGGCAAGAGGATCAGTGAGACCTACCTCTTCACACTGATAATGGACGCATGTTTCCCAGTCTTCTTCAGGACTTCATTCCATTCTTCAGCCTGACCTCTGATTGCATACCTGTAAAAATATCCACAGGTAAAAATGTCACAAATGGCTAGGACTTTCATCCATACTGTTAACTTGGCCAAAGTGGTCTAGAGAAGTCTCTTTGAAAGTCACGTTTCTGGAATTACAATTGAGCAAAATATGGAAAGTGACCTATGACTTATGTTAATTTTATTTTTCCTGTATTGCTCTGCTTTCTTTTAAATTTATATCAAAAGATGTCACAATTTAAGTCACGAGACATGGCAAATGTAGAAGGGAAACGGAAACTGTCTAATTTCTCCTCTGTATGCTGTTATCTCTATGCTGGGTGCAAAGGACAGTTTATAAGAATGATGGCTACAGATCCAAGATGGAGGTACCCAGTTACAGGATTTCTAAATTTGGGTTTTCACACATCACATATGGATAAGTAAAGAATATTAAAACTCCTGGTAGGTCCCCTTTTGAGCCTTGATCACAGCTCAAGGTCTTACGATGTGGATTTAGAAATTACCATATATACTCAAGTATAAGTCTAGTTTTTCAGCACATTATTTGTGCTGAAAAACCCTCACTCGACTTATACTCGAGTTAGTGTCTGTCTTATGGCAACTAACATAATACAGACCAGGACCGCCGGGCTCATTACAAGCCCGGCAGTCCTGTTGGGGGCTGGCAGTGAGCTGTAACTTACCTTTCCTGCAGCTCCTGTCAGCTCCCTTCTCCTGTGCTCCGGTCAGCTCCTTTCTCCTCCACTGTAAGTCTCGCGGTGTGACTGCCGCGCGGAGCGTTGCCACGGTGACCTGTGGCAACGCTCTGACCCCGCGGCTCTCGCGAGACTTACAGTGGAGCTGACCGGACCGGAGAAGAAGGGAGCGGACAGGAGCTGCAGGAAAGATAAGTAACAGCTCTCTGCCAGCCCCCTCCTACACAGCCCATCCACTGGACCACCAGGGAGTGAGAGTCCCCCTCCCTGGCCAGCTAACAAGCAGGGAGGGGGGACGAAAATAAAAATTAAATAAAAAAAATGTAAAATTAAAAAAGTAAATAAAATAAATACTAAAATAAAAAATTTAAAAAAAAATTTAAAATAATAAAAATGCCCTCCCCCACCCAGTTCACACACAAATACTCATACAAACACACACTCTGCATTGTATACACACACACACACACACACACATACAATCTCCATTATATATACACACACACTGCATTATATAATGCAGCGTGTGTGTTTGTACGAGTGTGTGAATATATAATGCAGTGTGTGTGTTTGTATGAGTGTGTATATAATGCAGAGTGTGTTTTTGTATAAGTGTGTGTATAATGCAGAGTGTGTGTGTGTGTGTAATTCAAGGTGTGTGTATGAGTGTGTGTATAATTCAGAGTGTGTGAGTGTGTGTGTGTGTGTATAATTCAGGGTGTGTGTAATGCAGAGTGTTTGTATGAGTGTGTGTATGTGTATATAATTATAAAAATCACAGAATTTCATAGCCCCAAGTTTTACCCTCGACTTATCCACGAGGCATAGCATATTTCACAATTGTTGGTATCAAAACTGCACTCTACTTATACACCAGTATATACGGTACTCACTGGGATAGGTCGACTCCTTTTAGTTTCTCCATCTCCTTGTTCTGTTTCTCTTGAAATTCTTTAGCTGCCTCCTCCTGATTGTGGGAGCAAAAAGTCAGTGAATGAAGTCTGATGTCAGCACAGAATGTGGAAGAGATCACATAAAATAACCACCTATATCCTACATGGGAAAAAAAACAACTTACCAAATCCTCATTAAGAGATTTCAATGTGGGTTCCATGACAACCTCTTTGGCAGTGCCCATCTCGTCTTCGATGGCCCTCTCTTGGATTCTGTTAAACAGCTGGAGAAGGACAAAATGAGTGTTACAAAGCCACAGTGAATA
This sequence comes from Pelobates cultripes, assembly GCA_933207985.1. NCBI lineage: Eukaryota > Metazoa > Chordata > Amphibia > Anura > Pelobatidae > Pelobates > Pelobates cultripes. The sequence continues at coordinate 104,022,346 of OW240923.1, forward strand.
TGGAGATATCAACCTGCTTTCTATAAAAGCCAAATTTAAACTAGTATGCCAACTGGATAACTTCAGGAACATTTTATAGCAAAGTTTGGGAGAATCAAAAAGATACAATTTAGCTGCTTATAAGGCATGGAGTGTGGGCACATTTTATGAATAAACGCCAAAAGGTATCCATTTTGCTTCAGCAGGTAATCACAGACATATCTATGCAATTGCTCCATAAGCACTGTGCCATTCGGCTCCCCGGACTACCTAAAAATAACTCCGAGAAATATTTGCAGTAAGAAAGCCTTGATGGGTATTTATAGAGAAAGGTTTAAAAACTAAAATAATGAATTCGAAGAGCATTGAAAACCAATTTGCAACAATTTTGCAGGAATATTAGTGTTAGAAAAATTCTGTAAGTAAGCTTTTTTTCTCCCCACTTTGACCTAAATAAGGTTTTCAAATCACCAACATTCACGGTTTAGTGTTTTTTTTTTAATAAATACATCCCTATCACTACTTGGCCATATTATCCCTTACAACACAGAACTTTATTTAATACCCGGTTCTGTGAAGTTTACTAGTTCTTGCGACACTATTATCCCCTGGCAAATCATTCAATAATGCTGCATTAGACAACTGCTTATCACACGAAATGTTAATACTCTCAACAAAAAGAAAACCAAAAAAGCCATAAACTTTGAAAATGGAAGATATAAATTCCATAACAATCCAACATAATGGATTCTGAACTACCGCACAGAGTAAACTGGTAATTGGACCACTGGCTGGTAAATGATCAACTTCGTACCAGGTTAGTAACGTAACAGGAGAATCTATATAAACCAATCAGGCATGACCTGCTAGGATCATCATCAAAAGGGATTTTTCTGATCCTGCATACATTACATTCATTTTTCTATTAAGTAAAGTGATTTATAAAGGATTCCTCTATAAAACCAGAGCAATATATACATAACATAGGACAACCCTCCCAAGCCCTTTTTTGCACCAGATATTAAACTCTCCGACCACTTACCTGGATCATTTTACGGATGACGCGGTTAAATAGACCCATTAACTGACTGCCAGGCAGGTCAATTTCCTTCTCCAGTTGATCCACTGTTTTGTGCTGTAGGCCAATACCCAGAAGCAGAGCCTGTGTGGATAAGAGCAGATTATAAGAAATTATATGTTAGCAGTTATAACAGAAAAGGGGAAACAAATTATAGAAGTACTGGATATAAAAAAATAAAATAAATAAGTTTATAGATAATCTCATACTGCAATTCAAAGATGCAGCTGCAACATTTATACAAAAGTCACTCTTCTGTTTAAAGGAACACACCACACAACTAGGGCACTTTAAAGGGAAATTAAAGTGCCAGGAAAACAGGTATAGCTTCCCCCTGCGTCAAGACCCCTTCTGTCACTTACCATGTCCCTGGGCACTGGTTCGTATCCACTTTACCGCCGTCAGCTTTCCTATGGGGATTCCATAGAAGTTGCAGGTCCTCATTCATAGAGACGGAGTTAACCCATAGAGGTAATACTTGCAATTTATAAAAACTGCTATAATTACCTTTGCAGGGTTAAGGGACCTGATTTTTTTTCATTTTAGAAGAAGTGCAGGTTTCAAAGTAAACTTGTATAAATTAACCTTGTTAAATCCCCTGGCTGCAAATCAAACAGCCGGTCCTGTTCCTTCCTTGTTGTTTAGCTCAGTGGAGCTTAACCAAGAGGCAGCAATTACCAAGAGCCCCACTGAGCTACATTGGGAAGTCTTTTATTGGACAGCCGCAGAAAGTCTGGACTGGGAAGAAGGGGAAGGCTTGCAAAGGCAGCAGAAAACAGATCTGCAGCTTTTGAAAGTGGTTTCAAAATGTACCTCACAGAAAATAAAAATGCATAATTAGGGGAACACTATATGCACCCAGATCTCTTTATCTCACTAAATCGATCTGGGTGCAGTGCTCCTGTCCCCTTAACCCTGTAATGTGAAACATTGCAGTTTGAACCTTTGAGTCACCAGATGGCGGTGGTGGGAGAATCTACAGAAATACACAGAGGGACAGCTGTTTTGTATTCATAAAGCTATAGTTTTCCTTTAAATGCATGCATGCTGTCATTGGGGGGTAGATCTAGGGGAGAGTGGAGCATCCCTTTCAGTTGCATACATACATACATCACATGGTTGGAGTTTATAGGAAGATATATCAGAGGTGGCAGCAGATAAGCCAGGAGAGCCTAAGTTTCTCTCAATGTTCCAATAACAATTGAAAAAACAAACCAAACCCCAAAGACAACAAAGGGAATGCACTCAAAGACTCATTCCACCATAACCACTATAGTAAGATGAAATGGTTATATAGCGTAATGTCCCTTTAATTGGCTTGCTCATTTCAGCATTACCATCCCAGGGACAAACATACTAGCAAGATACATCAAAAAGACACTTACGGACTGAGCTGCAGAAAGATGGAGCTCTCCAAGCTGTTGCAAGAAGAAGAGACGGCTGACCGTAGGGATGAGATCCATGATAAGGTGATAATCCACCATGTTTTGGGAGTACATCTCCAGTCGCTTCAAGTCATACGGAGTGAAGACCATCCCTAGCTCCGAGCGGCTGATTACTAAATATAAGTGAGCAGAATGAACAGACCGTTAAATGTGGAGATTGTACAGGGTGACAGGTTAACAATGAAGAATGCTGTTCAGGAGAACTAGCAACCAGCAGTAAAGACAGACTCACCACTCTGAGATTCCTTCTTCACATTTCTGTTCTGCAAAACATTCAACGCCAAAGATGGTTGGAAGTTACAGAACTGATACGAGAGAAGGGCCAGGAAACGTCTTCGAAAATCTGTGTAAAACAACAACAGCAAGAGAGTAAGAAAGGCAGAACTTCACCAATAGCTGCACAGCACAGTTTTACAGCAAGTCATTTCTTATTGAAACACATAATCAGAAACCCATATGGCTTCCCTCCTGCTCTTTAAAAGGGACACTATAGTCACCAAAATAACTTAAGATTAATGAAGCAGTTTTGGAGTATAAAACATGCCTCTACAGTCTCACTACTCAATTGTCTGCCATTTAGGAGTTAAATCCCTTTGTTTATGAACCCTAGTCACACCTCCCTTCATGTGACTTGCACAGCCTTCCTAAACACTTCCTGTAAAGAGTCATCTAATGTTTACACTTCCTTTATTGCAAATTCTGTGTAATTTAGAATTTCTACCTGCAAGAGCCTCCTGAATGTAATTAAAATGTAATTTACAGAGCAGGAGATAAAAACCTTTAAATTAACTTATATCTGATTGGAAATTAAACCATTGTTTTCATGCAGGCTGTGTCAGTCACATCCAGGGGAGGTGTGGCCAGGCTTCATAAACAGAAGTTATTTAACTCCTAAATGTCAGTGAATGAAGCAGTGAGACTGAAGACATGATCTAATTAAGCTAAAGTTGTTTTGGTGACCATAATGTTCCTTTAACTTCAGTGATCTGTGAAAGCAATGCTCTATAGCCGGAGCATTCAGACTTTAGTCTACTTTTTGAACCTAATAAGAATGTTGAGACAGACAGAGACAGAAACAGACAGACACACACCCCTTCCGTGTAATTTCTAAATAAGTGTAAGTTCTACTTTTATTTTAAAAGGGGGGTCTTCGCGGTCTCATAACACTATAGCCATTGCAGTAAGCTGTAGTGGTTATGGAGCTTGGAGCGTACTTTTAAAAACTAGAAAGTAAGTACAGGATTATAATCATTGGTCCTTAACAGGTTACAATTCCATCAACTCTTCTCCAATATGTTCTTATATACTTGTCCTCTAACATTGCTGTGATCCCTCCTGGAACACTCACCTTTCCAAAATGCCGTCAGCCACGGTTCCTGCTCCGACTCATCTTCCTCTTGCAGACACTTAAGCATTACGCAGGAATGCTCGCCGGTGAGATCATTCTGAAGATAAAACGATAAAACAGTTAGAAAACAAGTTAGAGGAAAAAAAAAAAAAAAGGTAGGAATTAGTTGATGGAAACTAATTTATACTGGATGCACAGCACACTCAATGGAAGGGTCTGTAGTGTAGTCCACACAATAATACTGCCGTCAACTCATACTGGGCATTGTCTTGTGACCTAAATGTCACCCGTATCTGCATAGCAAGATAAAAATACAAATATATATATATATTTTGCACTGAATCCCCTGCGTACATCATCTTTATTGGCATTTAAGAGAAGTGTAATCCTCCTCTGGGTTTGATTTCTGCACCAATTATTTGAAGAGATTTAAAAATACAGCCAATCACCATCATTTGTTAAGCACCACCTCCGCAAACTATTCTCAGATGGGAAAATAGAATTAAATAAAAAATAAATCACTTACTGGAGTTTGGCGCAGGTAAACTGGAACAAACCCAGCTCTTTTCCAAAACCTGCAGAGACACAGCATTTATTTACAATGTAAGTCACCAAATTTTCTAAACACTACCAGAATCGCCAGGTGCATGCAGCCCATTGGGATATTTACTTCAACAGTTTTGGGGTTAATCCGTAGGACACACCAAGATAGTCCAACTTCTCTGCTGGTCTTTCACTGAGCCGGAGCAAAAGTGGGGGCAGGTTCTTTCGTGGAGTCAATGATTCTTCCAATAAGCTCACAGCCTGAGGGAATAAGCAGGTCTTAAATGTCTTCATAAGACACAAATAGCATGGGGTTTAAAAAGGAATAAAACCATTTCATCATGTATGTGTTAAGAGTACTAACCACACTGCTTACGGAGGTGATCTCCTGAGGATTCTGGGCCGCGTTCTCTTCCAGACATGGAAACTGTCCCTCATAGTACATCTGCAATAACTGCAGAGCCCGGCTCCCATAACCCATCTAGAAAACATATGAGAGAGGCAAAGGTCAGGCAATTTAAATTAGCAAAGGCATGAAGAAGAAGCAGTGTGTGCCGAGACTAATGGACAACAACGAGACGGATGTGATGCACCTTGGAAAAAGCAGGGAGACAGAACAAGGATGCAAAGTGAAGTGAGATGAACTCATAACTAGCAAGACAAATTTTCGGTTCTTAATAAATATAGGAAAAGTCAGATGTTAAGTAATCAAGGACACTACAAAAAGATGTAATTTATTACCCCTTGGTAGTCTGGGTGGACTGCTATTCTCACAACTCTTCCTCCAGAGAGGCTTCCAAAATCTGGATCTTGGAACTGGAAAGAAAAAATTTGGGATCAACAACGTGGAAGAACTTTAGCTCTGATCAAACGCAACCACAAGAATACTCAAAACATGCTCTGTACCTATCAGAAATCAGGCACTGCCCATAACGGCAAATGGTTCTCTATAAGATATAGATCAAAACACGTTCACTATCCCTGACTGTCCAATATTAAAGAAATTAGGACAGGATTTTTCCCCTTTTATAATGCAAAATATAAGATACAAGGTCCGGAGAATACATGCTTCTCACCTGCTCAGAGACAGTCCATGGAATCAGGTCCCCTGATGCCTTCTTACCACGGGACAGACTGTTCATGACAGACTGACGGGAAATTTCACCCTCTAGACAGACCTACAGGAGGATTAAGAAAAGACCCAAGCATCAGCTGGTCACTGTTGCGCTACAAACATATTAAAACCTCATATATAATGGCAATTGGATTAGAATTTAAACTAACATTGTTACCTGAACAACAGCCAAAACCTCAGGCAAGGAATTCTGGGTGGCAGGAACCGGAGGGAGGAGGCAGAAGAGGTGATGAGCTGGGGCATCAGACAACATCTGGAGGTCATTTGGTGAATTCTGCAAGTTTAACATAAGGGTAATAAACCATAGAACAAATAAATAAAAGGAAAATGTTGGTAAATCTTTTTATGGTATTAAAAAACATCTCTTGGAGGAGAAGTACGCTAACGTTAAATAAATACTTTTAGAAAGCAGACATAAAAAAATAAATAAAAATAAAATATATATAAAAAAATAAAAAGTCCTTGCACACAGACTAATTAACAAAATGCCGGGTGCACAATAGTTAGTCAAAAATACATATATGAAAAAAAAAAAAGCTGCTTGCACTCACGATCTTAGATGAGGTTAAAAAAAAAAAAAATAAAAAAAAAATTCTTTATTGAAGTTATTCCATAAAAAAAAATAATAATAAAAAAAAAAAAAAATTTAATGGAATAACTTCAATAAAGAAACATTTTTAACCTCATCTAAGACCGTGAGTGCATGCCGTTTTGTGTGTGTGTTTATATCGTATTTTTACAGTTCTTTTATATAAAATTGCCTGGGTACACAGGACTTCCTTACTTTGTAGTGAGAAGCAACATAGAGAGCCATTAGTCTCTGGAGGAATGATTCGGAAGCTTTGTGGTAGCAAAACAATGTGTCCCGATTCACATAATATCTGTATAGAGAGTTAAGGATACAGCGTAGGAGTAACAGTGGGACATACAATAAGGAGAAAGGTGTGCTACACAACAGTGTGCTAGAAATTGGAGCCTGCAACACAATAGATGTACACTAAGTGGCACTAACACACACACAAAAAAATTTTTTTTTTTTTAAATCTTTACTTAAATTTTATTAGTTCTTAAACAGAAATAGTTATCCTTTACCTTTAGTTAGCACTAATCCACATATTGTACATGCAAAATAGCCAGCAAATGTACACATACAAATATAGAAATTGCCCCAAAATGTTTGTTCTCACCCAGTATGGTGGCCTGGAATGGGTTGATTTAGCAAATTTACAAGACCCCTGAAGGCTCACCAACAATAACAAGACATTGTTAGAGGGTTACTCCAAACAAAAATCAGGGTAACCCTTGCTGACACAGGCACACCCCCTGCAGTCCAAATCTTCTTTCTGTGACATCACTACACCTTACTGCATTGGGAGGATGTTACATAGGAGGGCAGAGGGTGGGGCTAGAGCAGCATGGAGGGTGGGGAACCATGACGCCAACTGACAGCAAGCTATGCCTGCTGATTACTTTTTTATGCACAGTTTTAACATTATGCTGTGGTACATGAACTTACACCTCAGACAGCAAAACTAAAGGTCTCTGTATGTGCAGCAATTTACATTTTATACTGCGACCCTGCACGTACAGACTCCAAGTACCATGACCACTTCAAAGCAGTGGTAATTTGTTCTCATGCACTTTCCTGAACAAACCAGTTACACCGGCACATATAATACAAATCTAATGGAATATAAAAATTTTATAAAACCCACAGATACAATTTCCAATGGAGAAAGGATACAAGTCGCAGGTTTCTGGGAGCGGACAGCCAGAGATGATTCGGGTGATGTTCAGACAGTCCAAACACAGCAAATCGTTTAGCCATTTCTCGACGGGATCTCCAGGAGCATAACGGATGGACTCCTGCAGAGAAACTTCATGCAGAGTACGAGCTGGAGCCAGAGAGAGAAAGATAAAAGTATTTTTAATGGTTTCTACAGCGGGGAACCTGCAACCAGAAACGGAACACTGCATCTGTCACGGTGAAGAAAATATATCAGTGAGTGCCCAGTAGAAATGAAGGAAATAGTAGAGAATCCCAGAGTCCCTTTTTGTTCTCTTAACGAAACCAACCTGATGCCAGCCGGTTGCTGGTGGAGGATTTGTTTTCAGCAGACACAACGACCTGACTGTCTGCACTTTGCTGCCGCAGCTGCTGAATTAGCTTCAGGGACAGAGACCGGCCAGTCCCTTCATACCTGGGCAATAAGAGAGTAAGCTGATATGTAAACAAATACGGGCCAGATAGACACCAGGGTAAAAAAGGATTTATATTACTACAAAGAACGCTTTATAAAAATAAAGCCATGTACACACTAGGTCTGGAATGTCCCTTTAAGGAATGGATATTATGGGATATCTGACATATAGACAATAAGAACCCACAAACTCAATAGGTTTTACTATGCATGCCTGCATGTGACAGTGATAATGCATTCATCAAAAGCCAAAATGCTAAATTCATCCTTGCAACAATGCTCTCTTCCCCCAAAATCAGATTCTAAAAGGTGGTTTGTTACTCTCACCCATTGATGGTTGATGCCATGAAGACCAGGTAGGGCCCCATCAGACTCTTCACAAGGGGCAGAGGAATTGCAGCAGCTTCATCAATTACAACCAGCTCTGCTTGGCCTAACTTGACGGCATCGGCCGGGTGGATGTACTGTGAAAGGAAAAGCACAACAATGAAGGTAATAAGCTCCAAGAATACATACAGCGTGGATGAAGATATTATTTTTTTTTTTGTCAGAGGTTCTTCATGTCAGGAATATACTATGAACTATAAGCGCAATGTCAAGAGCTGTACAACTCGGGAGACACCCACATGTAACCCAAGACCCTTAATGTATGCAGTTCCTTATCCAAAGCAGAGTGAAGATGGTGAAATTAAAAGATTATTAGCCTCCAGTTGGGTGCTATGTCCTTACCTGAATAGTCTGTCTGTGCTCCTTGAACACATTTACTCGTACCACTGCCTTCTCAAACTCTGGATTCAATGACTGGATAATCTCATAATCCAAGTGTTCCTACAACAGTCAAGAGATGGAGGGAAATTTTTAGCAAGCAAGGACCATTGCCAACCAACTCCCCAAGAGCCAATGTCACATACTTCCATATCACACGGGCTCACCTGGTACTGCAGAGCATCAAACCCTTTAAAGATGAACTCGAAGAGGGTGTGAAGATTATCAGGGCTTGGTGAGGTCACAAAGATGTTTGAGTAACTTTAAAATAATAGAGAAAAACACAAGATATAAAAGAAATCTGGAATAGCAATCATTTCTGTCCAAGCTGCTCATGTGTCATGAATTATTGCATTTATTTTAAATTTACAATATTTTCTTCTTCTGGAGCTCCCAAAGATGTTAGACAGGGCAGCAAACCCAATTTATTTACATAAGAACTGCTTCCAAATCACCTGAGTTGATAGAAATTACTGAACAATAAAGTCCCAGAATTTAGAAGATGTTTACTTGTTTAACTCCTAAAATGTACCCTTCAAATGTAAAGTAACTTATCAACTGACAACTTAAAAATAGGTAATGTTTATTTTTCAAGGTGGAAGACAAAATATTAAAATTTCAGAAAACACTTTTAAAGGTTTGTAAAAATGATTTTCTTTAAGAAATTTAATATGAACTATGTACAAAGAACAGTGTATATGCAAAGATTATAGCAAGACATTTATCTTGAAAGAGTCTTTTTAAAGCAAGGGTACTCTTTCTTAACATAGGTTCATATTTTAAAAGGAAGCTGAGCGTTGGATGTTGCTGTACACACATTTCTCTTTAATATAACTGACAAATAGCATATATATGAAAAAGTTTTAAACAAGTATGAATGGGATTGTAATAACAATGAGCTTGATGTCCATCTCCTAATCTTACCCAAAAGCCACAGCGCCGGCTATTGCCAACCCCAGAGCAGCAGATTTTCCCCGTCCTCGAGCTGCTGTCATGGCTACTGTGCTACGAAGAGTTTTCTCAGAAACAGCCTCAATAAACTTGAGTAACGCCTTGGCCTATAAAGAGGTAGAAACAGAAAGGGAGGGGGCCGGTGAGTGAATGGAGAGGATTATAGAGATTTGTTCTTATTTAAAGTTATGTCAAATCATATGGCATCTCATAAATAGCTTAGTTATTTTAATCTGGCTCCAATAAAATGAAGATATTCTATTCTAGAGACGTCACATGTAACAGAAGCCTGTGTTTCTAAGAAATCCCCACCTGGTCCAGTGTTTTGCAATTTTCGACCAGGACTCCCACTGGTTGTGTGTCCTGAAGACTCTGCTTTACATCTTGTAATTCCTGCTCTTCGGGGGTCAGGGTTTGTTCCTATGAGGAATATGGTTGAGTAAAGGATAAGGTTAAATAAAAGAACACAGTACGTTGTATAATTGCTATTAAGACAAGGGATGAGTGACACTTGCATGCTGTTCTATAACAGTCACCTGATTACAAGCAAACAAAATGGAATGAAGGGACTATCATACCTGTGTTTTGGGTGGGATTGGCTTGATGTTGGAGATATGGCTAGATACTGGGAGGATGTTGAGTTGGTCATCAATGACCATGCAATTCTTACAGGATGACAGAGACAGAATGAACCTAACAAACAAACAAAGAACAAATATGCTCAAATAAACCCTCTCTTGGATATAGAGCTTGCAGTAAGTTCTGGAGATATCCCTACATCACCCAAAATCTGCACGATTACTGGTTATTAAAGCTGGAAGTCAAAGAATGATAAATTAAAGGGACACTATAGTCACCAGAACAACAACAGCTTAATGTAGTTTTCTGGTGACTATAATAGCTACCTTCAAGCTTTTTTCATGTAAACACTGCCTTGTCAGAGAAAAGGAAGTGTTTACATTGTCCTTAGGGACACCTTCAAGTGGCCACTCCTCAGATGGCCACTGGAGGGGCTTCCTGGCTCAGTGCTCTGCATGGGGACGCTGAATTTTCCTCATAGAGATGCATTGATTCAATGCATCTCTATAAGGTAGTCCCTGATTGGCCAAAACTGCATTTGGCTCGCCCCGTGCCGATTTTCCCTAAGGAAAAGCATTGGATTGTCAAAAAAAAAAAAAAAAAAAAAAAGAAAATTCGGCCATTTCGATTATGTTACAAAGGGAGCGGAGCCAGCGCTGGCAGACCTGCACGGCACTGGAAATAAGGTGAGTTTTAAACTTTTTATAGGGAGGCAAGCCACCACAAAAAAAATACATGTTTGTGTTCCTGACCCTATAGTGATCTTTTAATCTTCACTGATCTAATCTATGCGTGGAAATATTTCTTCATCTGAGCTTACAGTCTAGAGATAATGGTAAGAACCCTAGTATGTGCTACACAAAACGCTGAGACCAGACCTATCTTCCCGTATTAAGTACTCAACATAAATAAAATAGGGCAATAAATGACTAGAAATGCCTAACTGTAGGCATATCGCCTGCTGTGACATAATTTGCAAGAGAGATTGCTCAAATAAAAAAATGAAATGCTACTGGAACACGAGATTATGTAAATGATCAAACACAAAATACAAACGAAGTACAAAAATGACACATTTAAAAAAAAAAAATATATATATATATATATATATATATATATATATATATATATATATATATATATATATATATTTTTTTTTTTTTTTTCTAATTACAAAATAAAAAAAATAAAAAAAATGGACATGTACCTCTCATTGAATCTCCCCACCACATCTTGATGTGCCTCTGTCCTGTATCTTGAGTGGACATCCTGAAAAACAGAACAGAGATTTTTAGAAAAGAAATTCACTAGAGCTAATAATTCCTATTGATAGATTAATGGAGGGGAGAAAAAAAAAAAATAATTTTTTATATATATATTCATTTTAACAGCACAGATCTCTTGTTGCTTTGAACTGCACGCAAATAGACATACATTTTTTTTTTTTTTTTTACGCGAACATAGAACATCATTAACTCAATAATTTACACACAGGTGTGCAACATATTGTTCTGCGCTCTCTCTCCATACTTACCATAGTCATTGTGTACAGCTGCTTCAAAGAACTCATTGTGCGAAGGAGAATCACTACAATCCCCCCACCTTCTACTGTCTCTACCGTCCGAGCCAGTAAATTGGGAGTCAGCGCCTCAAAATCCTGACAATAGAGCAAAAAAAAAAAAGAACAAACACACACACCTGGTGAATAAACTATGGGTACAATTGCACAGACCAACACAGACTGTGCCCCTATGCATCTACTATTTTAAAACTATGATGTAGAAGTGTGGTATAGCACAATACCAATAGCCCCAACCGCAAACAAAATATAGCAACCCAAAATATCCATCCACAAAGTGCAGATTAGTTATAGGGGCACACTATTGCTGCCCAAATTTATTCAAAGAGCATTCACAGTACAGACGTCATAGTCTACGTAATTAGTTCCAGCAATGGGAAGTAAAGGCCGTTGAAGAATCCTAATTTTCTATACTTGAAACACTTTCATAATACTTGAAGTTAATTTTTTTATATTTTTTTTGCTTTTTCCATTACTACTCTTGCAGCATGCACCACCGGTTCAGACGGAGCATGAGAATTGCCATATAAATGAATTACAACCTTAACTGGATATTACATACCAAGTGCATGTTAAATACAAGCAACAAACTGGATTTATGAAAAACATTTATGTAAGAAAGGCCAGATACGGTTTACTTTCAATACAATAAATAAACTAAAAAGGAACCATTAGCAGGTTAGTAGTTTAGCTGACAACTTTGAAGTTTCTGTTTCATTTAATATAAAATTTAACAATTTTTGTTTTATTTAGGTTTTACATGTAAAATAAAAGGTAACTATGCAAGGGATGTACATAAAACAGACAAGCACTGACTGACGTGTTTTGTCCTAATCACAAAACGAAAACTAAATAAATATTGTGCTGTAGTGGTTACGATGCCAGGAGTCCTCTAGCGCCATCACCTAGGTACGAGTCAACCCATTTTTATACAATTTGACAATCGCCACTTAGTTATAAGGGTCCACTGGTGCAACCCATATTTATTTGCAGAGCAGAAGGACTAAATTTGGATAGAATTCACTGGACGAGAGAGTCCGCTCATGCTCTCCGTCAAAAAACACAAACAGAATTGATATGAATGTGGAAGAAGGAATTTCTGCTTAAATGATATCTGAAGAGGGGCACACACACGAGACACAGGTAAGTGCCAAATTGGTTACAAACAATGGATTCTTACCTTAAGGTGTGCTTAGAGTGTCCCTTTAATTACCTTACACAGAGCTTTCCTCCCTATTTCTTATTCTTTCAGGATGTATCAATAGCCACAAAACAGTAGAATTAATCAAAAACATAACCATGTAAGACAGATCTAAACCAGTAAACTGACTTTGTTTGCCCTGTTTGTTTTTAGACTAGAAGAATAATCAGACACAAATTATAGAAATATTGCTGTGATCTACATTACTTAGGAACTTGTGGATCCACCTGAAACTACAGTCCTCTCTTAATGACATTAGGAAGGCTCCCACTTACCAGCACCGAATACGAACACAAAGCAGAATATTAGTTGAGCTGTCTCTTGCATGCGCTGACCTTGCAAAGCCCCATTCCTTGCAATCCAGGTGATCTATTACATGCTCCAGAATTTCATGCTCACCTGTAGGACGCACATGCCATATGTATTTCCCAGAATTTTATGGGTCTCATTGTAGTAACAATAACGGATGTTGGTGGATGCAATGAAGAGCTCAAAAGGGTCATCTTCCTTCACGTTGAGCAAACCACTTTTTATCCTCTTCTGAAGCTTTCTCATCTGTTTCTTTCGGTGACTACAAAATGTGGAAAATCAGTTAGAAACACTAGAGAGACTGGTTCCAGCTCCATCTATTCTAACAACTCCTGAGCATTATCAGTTGGTAATAAAAAAAGATACTAAGTGAATAGTTACCTGCTGAAGCCCAGTTCTTTCTTGTAACACCAAAGTACGGACGGACGAGCACGAATGGTGGCTTTAGACAGCATGTGATGGAGAATGACCACCTGACGAGAGAGTTTTAAAACAATGAAGGTTCATCTGTCATTAATATCACCAATTCCAAAGAGATCAAGAAGTAATCGAAAATATAATTAAAGGATCACTATAGTGTCAGGAAAACAAACTCATTTTCCTGACATTATATAACTCTTAGGTACACCCCACCCTCAGGTTAAAACCCCTTCAGCCACTTACCTTTATCCAGCGCTGGTGACCTCTCCTCCCATGCCGACGTCTGGTTCTGGGTGGAGCGGAATGCGCATGCACGGCATTCAAACAATTTCTCAATGCTTTCCTATGGACATTCTGCACGTTGAATGCGATTTTCGCACCCAGCGTTGCAGAAGCGCCTCTAGCGGTTGTCAGAAAGACAGCCACCAGAGGCTGGATTAACCCTGCAATGTAAACATAGCAGTTTCTCTGAAACTATGTTTACATCTGAAGGGTTAAAACCTGGGGGACCTGGGACCCAGACCACACCATTAAGCTGAAGTGGTATGGGTGACTCAATAGTGTCCATTTAATAACAAATAATCCATATGCAGAATAATCCCATCTCCGCAATTTTGAACAAAATACTGGGGGTTCTACACAGCAAGATGTCCAAGAATTCCATTAGGATGAATCTTACGTTCTTTCCACAGCGAGAACAAATGCAAACCAACCAAGCCAAGGGGATCGTACAGACTGAGTGCCTCAGCTGATGCTTGAACACAATTAATGCCATTTAAAATTTGGATGAAATGGACTTTGCTAATGTGGACGTGTAACTTCTGCATTGACAATGTGATAAGTGAAAGACAAGTCATGGGCAGCCGGGAGACCTTAAGTTTGTGCTAGAAATTTTTTTTTGACATAGAATCAATGGACAATGTCTGAATCTGCTTGTACCATAACTCCTACAATGAATACAGTGGTCATGGTGCTGAGAATGTCTCTGTAAGTTATATATCCACATCCCATCAAAATACGCTGGAACCGTCCAATTACTTTAACCACTTACAGTTATGGGCAGAGCTTGTTGCATTAAGCCATGGTATTTACAGCAGAAGTGGAGCCTTCAAACATGCCATGTTTATAATGTATCTTTTTGTATGAATTATCAATAGAATGCATTTATCACATTCAGCTCACAAGTAATAAGCATTTCCAGACCTTTTTTTTTTTTTTTTCTTCAGAAAAGTGATCTGCCTTTCGTATGATGCTAAAATGGAAACTGGGGATCGGACACAGTTTAATAACTAGTTTTATTTGTGACTGAAAGTCTGTTTAAGAGTTGATACACAAACAGAAATAACATCCCATAATCACTGTGGTATATCAAATGGTAACAATGGTCACATAACAGGAAAAACAAAACGACATAACCGTGAAGTGGCATATTCTGAATAACAAGTATTTTAGATATCAATAGATAACACAACACCACTACCACAAAAGGTAGCCTGTGAAATCTCTCATGAAAATAGCAACAAAGTTTCATTTCCACAGGTCGCCCATTGTGAGCCTATAAATGATTATTGCAAAAACACAGTTGCCTGTTAGAAACAGTGACAGTTAAAGGACAACAGTCGCCTCACTTTTAATATAAATGATCATTTCATAAAGTTTTGAAAGGAAATAGTTTAAATTATATACACAAGAAAAACTCATCCCTACCTTTAGTGTACGACAGGATCCTCCAGCCATATACAGGTGGTCTTCATTTTGCGACGGCTTACGCTTACTACCAGCTCTCTAGCGTGAGGATTCAAGGGATTCCCCACATTAGAGAGCTGGTCTATGTTTAGGGAATTTTCCCCGCACATAGATTAGAGGGATTCCCTGCTCTGGTGCGTATGTATACGTTCAGAGAAATTTCCCCGAATATAGACCTGCACTGGTGCGCATGCGCCTCACCAACCAATTCATTTTACGACCAGGTCGGTAAGTGAGGAGCATCTGTACACCTTAGGTCCAAATGTGTTTTAATCTGACAGTTTCTGTGGTCTTCCCGTGTCACTCGGCACGGGGAGGATCGTGGGCAGAGCCTGACCCAGCACTCAGGACATTGACGCTAGATTCATGTAAGTGACCTAAGGGGTTTAACCCCATCAGCATTGCTGGAGGGGGTCACTGTAGGGGTCTATAGTGCCAGAAAAAAAAAAAATATTTTCATGACACTAAAGAATCCCTTTAAAAATTAGTTTTGAGGTGACAGTTGACCTTTAAGCATAAAGAAAAATATTGCAAGATTCCAAAAATAGAGTAGAGTAGTCACCATGGAAGCAAATGAAAACTAAACAAAAGCAAACAAACAAACCACTGATGATTTCTCCAGATTTTTAGAACTTTTCATGGTCTGCAGTGTCACAATGTTAAATCCTCACACATGACATTCAATATGTATCGAGCTCCTGTGTTGTGTTTCCTCACCTGATCTTTTCCATGGTCTCCAACAATCACAAACAAGTTCCTGTGTTTTTCACTGACGCCATTCTCGATGAGCACCCGGATGCGATTATCAATCTTCTTCCTCTGCATTATGACACAATTCTCTGGCAGAATATTATCAACACTGAACAGAAAATATAAAAGTAAATGACAGAGATTTCATTGGGAGCAAAGGGGAAAGAAAGAGAGGGGGGAAACAGGTAAATGCATGAGTGGAGAAGGGTATATGTGTGTCTACTATTTTTTTTTTTTTTTTTGTAGAGTGAATAAAATAAATTATTTATTCCAGTATGTAAATGTAAACAGTTTATTATTGTAGTACTGAAAGAAAGAAAAAAGTATTTTTACACGAATCAGAACAATAAGCTGCCTGGGTGGGGACATTCTTTTTCCTCTCTCTGAAAAAGTTTAAGATACTTTAAGGTTTACTTTGGTAAATATTATGATAGGAGTACTCTGGAACCGTTCCAATGTAATGAAAGCACCATGACCACTTCAAATCCCTGGAGTGATCATGGTGCTATGATCAACTCTTCAATTCCGTTTTAGGCCTGTTACACTCCAGCTGTAACAGAATAACAGGGACCATTGGGATCAAATCTATACGTTTTTATGGTGGGGAGCTTATTGATGTCACCTGTTCACATTGCTTAAAGGAACATTACAGGCATTATAAAAACTGAATTTTAACTAAAGTTTATATAGTGCCTTCAGTCCTACCCTCAAAACTCTTTATTTTAATAATTGGACTTGGAAACACAGCTTCAAGCCACACCTCCAAGCCCTTCAGATATGATAGCCAGCACTTACTTTCTGGCTCTCATACCGTGACATCTTGCACATATGCACAGTGCCATCACAGTATGCCATAGAGAGTCAATGTATTCAATAATTCTCTATGGCAGAAATATAGACATCGCAGAGAGTGCCATGCATGCACTTATGGTAACCAATAGGAGAAGCATTGGATTTGACTGTCATCACACGGGGAGGAGGCAGTGTTGAGGGATACAGGGCGCTGGAAAGAAGGTGACTTATTTTTATTTGTTAAATATTTTTAACACAGGGTGACTGAACTAAGTAGGCACACAAAGACTGTAGTGTTAGGAATACAGATATGTATTCCTACGGTTACAGTGGTTAATGAGGAACTATAATTTCCCCAAATCTTTTACATTCTGTTTATTTATCCCATTACACTAAACAAATGTCTGAAAAACAAAACTAAAGGAAAACTCCTATCATTATAACGATGGCAGTGCGCTGTAGCGGTTATTGTGCCCAAAAAGCCCTGGCGCTTCTAATGACCGCAATCAAAACGTACACAAACGGTTTGACTGCTGACCCCGCTTCTGAGACACCACTCCCCTCCTCGACTACGGATACGTAGCTGCTTGCTGGCTATTCACTACAGTGACACATTAAAGTGAATTTCAAATTTAAGGCCATAGTATCAGAACTGAAAGCAGAGCTGACTTAGAGGGCTTGTGCAGTTTGGCCAACTTTACCTTTAATTAGAAATTCGCTTTGAATTCTCACTTTAGTAAATAAACCTGTATATTTTACAATTCACTGTTTAGAGACTAGCCCCCCCTCCCCCCTGGTCCCTCAATAAATCCTGTGGGGGTGTCTGTATGTATGCCTGTGTGCTGTGTCAGTGAGGGTATATGGGAGGTGTATACTGTGTATATATACTCACAAGGTTTGCTGTGTAGGAAATTAGGAATCTCTCACATGTATCAAGCAGCATGGACGCTCACAGTGAGGAAGGACCTTTTTAGCTGCCCCGGCTGCGCCTGTTGTCCAGCTTGGGGCCTTCTGCACACCGTCGCGTTCGGATGACGTCAGAGACCAACACGTGCTTTGCTTCCTAGTCCAACGTTCCATTCTGCCCTGCATGTGCGTTACATTGTATCCAATTGCTGGCATTGCTATTATCAGGGGCTGTAGGACTAGTTATAGGAAAGGAATTAAAAAAAATAATATATTGTTTGGAATATTCTGTTGATATGGCAGCTGGCTAGAGGTTTATTAATTACCAAGCCAGCAATGGGCAAGTCAATCTGTGTATACAGCCATCATTAAAGCCCAACCAGCAATGGGCTAATTAGTCTATAGAAGCACCGATTGTGTTAAATCAAAGGCAGAGGAGCATTGATGAGGGAACATCAATTTTTAGATAATATGAAACCTTGTGTATCTCAGATATTTGTTTAGTCACACTGGTTAAATCCATGTTCAAGTGGTTTGGCAGAGTGAAGGAATTATGAAAGCCTACCCTTCTGATTGAAGCATGGTAATGAGTAAGATTCACTTTCAAATGGTTTGTGAATAAAAAAATAAAATGTTTCGCAGAAGTTCCACTAACACCACTGGCACAATGCTTAAATGGCACAGGCTCACTTGGTGTTTAGGGAATCCTTTGATTTTTGTAAAACTGCTTGAAATCAATTTGAAAAACTGCATTAAAAATACACCCAGGGTGTTTGTGTGTGTATGAGAGAGATGGATGCCTAGAGATATGGTGCAAATGTATATATCTTTTATTATTTTCATTTTAGAAAAAAATATATAAAAGCTTTATGTTCTCCCCTTCCCACCCTTCTTCTTACCTTTAGCGAAAGAGGGGGGAAGCATTTCAAGCCCTGGTGGTCCGATGGTGAGCTGTGACCTTTAGCCTGCAGCTCCTTTGACTGGAGGCTGACTTCATTTATGCGAGGTGAGCACTGTGTCGGAATGTTGCCACGGTAAAGCGCGCCAATGCTCCAACCTGCCTGCTTGCGGCAGAAATTATCTGCCTTCCAGGTCCTCCCTCTCCCCTTATGTAGTGATCTCCCCAGCGGCCTGAGAAGGCAGCTAGCAGGGCTGGCTCTGTATAGACCGGCAGGAGAGATGAAATGATCTTCTCTGTCGGCCTCCGCACAAGGGCATCGCACTGGGGCCCCTATGCTTGTGGGGACCCAGGCAACTGCTCACCATGTCCATGCGGAAAGACATCCCTGCTTGAGCAAAACAATTGGAGAGAACAATGGCCTGTAAATGACAGCAAAACACAAAAATAATAATAATTAGGTAGTCTCAATAAATATAAGGAGTCGGCTCTGTAACTAGATAGATGTAACTATTTTTATACAGTAACAAAAACTGTAGCTATATTCTACTTAGGATAAGTTTTAGGGGCAACATGCGACCCTGGCACTGTCCCACATTAAGATGTCAAACCACTTTAGCACTGGATCAGATTTCTTGCGGCAGGTAATAGCTCTATAAATAATGCAGAAACAAGCTCACTGGCTTAGTGTCAGTTCATGGCTCTCAACCAATGAGCACGGTACTAAATTTGTTGTTCTTTGTTCTAATTGCTTCTTCTAATGGAGAGGACTGGATGTGATGAAGGCGCTTGGTAAGAAGAACCAGTGCTGAAAATAGTTTGCAATCTGACTATGGGACAAGCTCTAGTTCACACCTTGCACCAAAACTAGTACAGTTATAAAAGAATAACACCTAGAGGTTTACAATTATTTAAACAACAACTTCAGATCAAGGTGATGAGGAATTCACAAGGGAATGAAAGAACAAATTGGAAACTTGTACATTCAGCTTAATGGAAACATTAATAATAATAAAAAAAGTTCAAAACTCTTTTTTTTTTTTAGACAAGAATATTAATGATCTCAAAGAAGAGCTTACATCTTTTACTGATACACGTGTTTAAACAAACCGTGATCCTCATCCAAAGTAAATAAGAAAACGTCAAAATAGACACAAAACATATAAAAGTTAAAAAAAAAATATGCTAGAGACAAACAAGATTACTCTAATAACCAAATAAGAACGTCATCTCAACAAAAAAACATGTTTCCAAGACACCAGACTACAAAAATAGGACTCCTAAGGATTACAAACATCACAAATACATCATTAACCCTCACAGATATGAATCCTCACCAAACCAAAATTATCACTCTAAGAGATCATGATCTGATTCTCACTACCCCAAGCCCAGAGCAAATAACAATAAAAATCATGGTAATACTCCCAAACAGCAATTTGAAAAGGAACAAAAATATTCCCAAGTGCCTCATAAATATCGAAGACCATCACATCACATGACAACTAAAGATCGCCCACGCTCCCAAACTTATCACCACGGCATTACACAGATCGACAGTAAAAGAAAAACTCTTAATTATAACGAACCACTTGCAACCAGAAAAGAATATATGAATGAAATCCCAAGACCACAATGATACAGATACTTATGATTATACCAATTAACTCAGTTCCACACAACTTGCTGTTATGTTGATATGATAGAAACATTTAAATATATAAAGGGAATCAACACAGTAAAGGAGGAGACTGTATTTAAAAGAAGAAAAACTACCACAACAAGAGGACATAGTCTTAAATTAGAGGGACAAAGGTTTAAAAATAATATCAGGAAGTATTACTTTACTGAGAGGGTAGTGGATGCATGGAATAGCCTTCCAGCTGAAGTGGTAGAGGTTAACACAGTAAAGGAGTTTAAGCATGCGTGGGATAGGCATAAGGCTATCCTAACTATAAGATAAGGCTAGGGACTAAGGAAAGTATTTAGAAAATTGGGCAGACTAGATGGGCCGAATGGTTCTTATCTGCCGTCACATTCTATGTTTCTAAGGATTAACGTTTCCCCCCATCCACCCTTTTAAACCCTTTCAGGCATGTTTAGATGTTAATAAAGCTGTCAGGAAAACCACCTCAAAAATATGTTTTTTTTGCTATAAAGATTCTGTGCAAGACACAACCACTACCCCTATCCCTTCTGAAAGTCCTAAAGTTATCAGAACAAATCTAAAAGAAAATTCCAAATTTGACTCGTCTAGTTTTTAATCAGGGCCTCTAGAAGTTTTCGAGAAGCTTGTTTTAAAAGATTTTAATAATATTAAAATAAACATCTGATCATTTTAACCTTACTTACCATGAAAGATTGGCTCTGAAACAATTACAACAAGATGACATTGACATAAAACTGGCTGATAAATCAGGTGATCAGGTTATACTATCTAAAGATATGTACATAGAAGAGGCCTTAAGACAACTCAGTGATTCCGATGTCTACCACAAACCACCTCATGATCCTACTCCGCTAACAAAGAATGTTTAAACCCAATATTTAGATAAAGGAAAAGGTCTTAACATACTCATTAAAAAAAGAGTATGAGCACATCAACACTAAAACTTTATTTTTTTTAAACTCTACTAACATTTTCATAAAAAAAAAACATTTGTCATAGACCAAACTAGCTGTCACGACAGACCTTGGCTTGCTAGTGCCCCCAAAAAGCCAATATCTGTGTTTGAGGAGGAATTGTTCAAAACTTGATGATTTTAAACATCAAGCATCTCTTTTAAATAATTAATGCTTAGAAAAGAATTCCCCTGCAAAAGATCTTGAAACTATTATAAACAAAGTTCAAATTAATTAAAGAAAGAAATATAAAAAAAGAAAGACGTTCCTTTAACCCTGTTGTATTTGATTTTAACAATAAGAGTATAGATATGAAAAAGATTATAAATAAGCACTGGCATGTTCTGAAACAAGATGAAACACGATTATCCCTGATAAACCAAACACAATTTTAACCCCTTAAGGACACATGACATGTGTGACATGTCATGATTCCCTTTTATTCCAGAAGTTTGGTCCTTAAGGGGTTAAAGGAGTTCCAATCCATACTGGGGAAGCGCATTCGTTATACATAAATTACTTATAGTAAACAAAAGTTATGCAGTAAGTATGAAACAAAAACATATGCACTGTTAGTATGACTGTCCTCTTAAAAATAAAATTTACCAATCTAGACAAGATCTCTTTTAAGGCACACAGTTCTTCACATAGCCACCAGATGTGGGGAAAGAAGCCTAGTGCCTTACCACATCGCCAGCAATCTTGAGATGCCCGGTGATCGATTCGAGATAGTCGTGTGGGAACCAGATCCCAACGGTAAAGAAGTTTATAATACACCTCCAATATGTTTACCAAATGAATATTTATTTTCGCTAGACAGAGGTCCTGCAGCCATTCGTCCAGAGAATAAGAAATTTGGATTTCTTGCTCCCATTTCATCATTGCCAGGACTTTTTCTTTTTTGGTTAATCATAAACATAGAGAACCTAGAGTTTGTTACTGAAATGCTGGGCAAGGACCTCGTCAATCGGTATTAGCCCAGCTAGTGGTTTGCCAGTTAAAAATGATTTGATTCTCAAATAGTTGAAAATCTCTCTAGTGGGGTGGTTATATTTGGTCTGTAATAGAGGAAATGGAAAAATTATCTCACCATCTAATATCTCTGAGAAGTCCATCAGACCACATTTATGCCATTCTCTGATATTTAGGTCCTCTATGTAATATTTTAAGCATTCTATAGGAGCATAATGGGATATTTTATACGTACCAAATTTTTTCTTGTATTTTACTGTGGAAAGTACCACTTTATTAATTGGATTGTCAGATATTAAAGGATCACTATGGGGTCAGGAACATAAACATGTATTCCTGACCAGGGGTCAAGTCCTGGGGAAAAAAACAAAAACCCAAAACACTCGTATGCATACATAAATGCATGCACAAACACATTCAGACACACACATACACTCACTCTTTAGATCCCACCTTTTCCTGCTCCTTTTAAAGAAATACTATAGTGCCAGGAAAACAAAGCTGTTTTCCTGGCACTATAAATCCCTATAGTGCCCCCCTCCCTCATGTCCTCCCCTCCTCCACTCGACACTGAAGAGGTTAAAATCCTATGGGTATTTAGCAGATGCTAGATGTCCTCATGCACAGCGTGAGGACGTCCAGCATCAATTAGGCGACTCTGGTAGACAGCCACTAGAGGTGGAGTTACCCCTCAAGGTAATTATTGCAGTTTCTGGGAAACTGTAATAATAACACTTGCAGGTTTAAGGGGACTGGGACACTTGACCCAGACCACTTCAATGAGCTGAAGTTGTCTGTTGCCTATCGTGTCCCTTTAAGCACACACTCTGACTGACACACACGCATTCACTGACACACACTGGCAGATGCACAAGGACAGTAACATACACACACTATATGACAAACACACAGACGTCACTGATTTGACACACACATTCACTGACGCACTCATTCATTGACAGAGAGACACACACAAACACACTGACAGACACACACTAATAGTCACACACACACTAAATGACAAACAGACTCTCACTGATTTGACAGACACTTACAAACATACACTAACAGAAGCACATACACGCAAACATACACATGCATACACTAACAGAAGCACATACACTCATACACACGTGCATACACTAACAGAAGCACATACACTCATACATGCATACACTTACAGAAGCACATACACACACGTACATACGCTAACAGACGTAAATACACTCATACACACACTGACACAAACACACACATACACTAACAGACATAAACTAACAGACATACACATACACTAACAGACATACACACACAGACAAACATAAACTAATTATTAATATTAACATTTCCCACCCTGCCTCCCTACCTTTTAGGAAAGCTGACATGGAGGGGTCCCTGGGGCTGCAGTGAGGCGGGCGGCTCTCTCCCTGTGACACGCGGTGAGGGAGCTGTGTCCTCTCTGCTGCCTCTCGCCGCGCGGGTTGTCTGCGGATGCAGGGAGCCGGAATATGACTTCATATTCCAGCTCCCTGCATGAGAAAACAGCGCGCAGCGAGAGGCATCAGAGAGGACACAGCGACCTCGCCGCGTGTCACAGGGAGAGAGCCGCCCGCCGGGGGGGTCCATCAGGCGGCCCCCCCCATGACAGGGGGAACACAGGGCATTTGGGGGCGGCACTTTTGCCGCCCCCTGAGTGCCTGCAGGAGGAACAGCATTCCTGCTGTGAAAAAAGTGTAGGAACGCCGTTCCCACGCGTTCCTGCAGGACTCGAGCCCTGTTCCTGACCCTATAGTGTTAAAACCACCATCTAGCCCCCCTGGGCCCCTCATGCCTCCATAAATATAGCAAAATCTTACTGTATTCAAGCCTGAAGCTGTAGATCTGCATGCTGTTTGCCTCAAAAAAACAAGCAGTCTGCTGACATCATCAGAAGTGGTAGCCTGATCCAATCACAGTGCTTCCCCATAGGATTGGCTGAAACTGACAAAGAGGCAGATCAGGGGCAGGGCCAGCATGATTCAAACAGCCCTGGCCAATCAGCATCTCCTCATAGAGATGAATTGAATCAATGAATCTCTATGAGGAAAGTTCAGTGTCTGCATGCAGAGGGAGATACTGAATGTTTGGATGCATTTTAGGCAGCCATGACCCAGGAAGGATCTCTAACAGCCATCTGAGGAGTGGCCAGTGAAGTTATCACTAGGCTGTAATGTAAAGACTGCATTTTCTCTGAAAAGACAGTGTTTACAGCAAAAAGCCTGAAGGTAATGATTCTACTCACCAGAACAAATTCAATAAGCTGTAGTTGTTCTGGTGACTATAGTGTCCCTTTAAGCTTTTCACAAACTCCATGTCACTATATAAGGAAAAAGGGTTCTACATTCTCTAATCCTGTTTTTTCTAGGTCTAACCATGTTGGTTTGGATGAGGTGAAGTCATCACAAGCAGCAAAATGTTCCATCGTACTTACTAAATATGACCTTTGGACATCCGGAAAATACATCCCACCCTCCCTTCCTCTCTGAAGTATTTCCAGGGCTATTCTAGGTTGAATATCCTGCTAGATGTTATCAGAAAACTGTCTCTAAAATCAGCGTAACGTCTGGGAGTCTATCATCAGCGGGATATTCCTAAATAAATATAGCAATCTCAGCAGTAAATAGGAGTTGATTACCTCAATTCTGCCTAACAGTGATAGCTCAATTCCCTTCCAAGCTTTAAGATTTTTTTTAGATTGGGTGGCCGGTACCGAGTAGTTGAGCCTATTGATTTCTGTGCAATCCAGAGATAATCGTACACCCAGATAATGTATGCTTTTCGCCTCCCTATCTAGCTTATATTTCCCCTTTAAGGAAATCCATCCTAGGTCCGCTCAAGCTTTAGCCAAGATTTGTGTCTTTTTTATATTTACTTTGTACCCGGAAAGTTTACCAAACTCCTCAAGCAGATGAAACACTTCCGGTAGTGAACTAGTAGGGTCTGTGAGGGACAAGAGCACATCATCGGCATAAAGTGTACTCTTGATCTCAGATGTGTTAACAGTTATACCTTTCATGTCTGCATTCTGTCTGATGGATAATGCAAGGGGTTCAATGGAAAGAACATACAGTAACGGGGCTAATGGGCAGCCCTGCCAAGTCCCGTTCTGGATTGGGAACCAGTCGGATTGAAACATAAAACCTGATACTTTGGTTTGCAAGTCCCCATATAGAGCTATGGTATAATCTGTAAAGGTGCCCCCGATGCCAAAGGAGCCCAAGACCTCCTCTAAATACCTCCATCCAACACGGTCAAAGGCTTTTTCTGCATCGAGGGCAACCAAAGCAAAGGGGGACTTTTCATGACCTGCATAGTGGATAACATTCAGAATTTTCCTAATGTTGTCAGACGTGCTCCCCCATGAAACCAGACCAATGGATAATATCTGAAATTACCCCCTTGAGCCTACTGGCCAAAATTCATGAATACACCTTTATGTCTAAATTGGTAAGTGATATTGGCCTATAGTTACAAGTTTTTGCAGGGTCTTTGTCTGGTTTGGCAATTGGTATAATGGATGCCCAAAGCATCTCTGATTGAATGGTTTTATATATTGCTATCTCTAGGAAAGTCCTCAACAAAAAGGGTGAAATCAAATCGTTAAGCTTCTGATAAAAAAAAAAGTGATGAGAACCCATCCAGACCCAGAGATTTGCCAGACTTTAGTGCTCGAATGTTGTCGCTGATCTCTTGTAAAGGGAAGGGACTGTTTAGCTGAATCGGTTTTTCTTCAGAAATTTTAGATCATTTTAACTTACCAACAATTTCCAGAATAGAGGGGACGATGGGGTTCAGATTATACAATTTCTTGTAATATTCTCTGAATGCTTTGCCTATTTGTGTTGGAGATAACAATTTTGTATTTACTACCACAATTTTCTTAATAGTTTTAAGTTCACACCTATTCTTTAATTTGTTAGTAAGATTTCTGCCTGCTTTATTATTTCCATGGTACAACCCTATTTTAGAATTACTATTGCTTTAATAATTTTTTTCTTGGGTTCCTTCTAAGATCTTCTGCCTAATAACCTCAATTTCCCTCAAAATACCCAAATCTAAGCGGATTTTATGAGACCTCTTTGCTTTGCCAACTCTATTTATAGATCATTCAGATCTTTCCCCTTTTTTATTTTTTTAATATAGCTACTCAATTTTATGAGCCAGCCTCTCATGCAGGATTTAAAGGACCACTATAGTGCCAGGAAAACATACTCGTTTTCCTGGCACTATAGTGCCCTGAGGGTGCCCCCACCCTCAGGGTCCACCTCCCGCCCGGCTCTGGAAAGGGGAAAAGGGGTTAAACTTACCTTTTTCCAGCGCTGGGCGGAGAGCTCTCTGCCTCCTCTGATCCGCCCCGTTGGCTGAATGCGCGCGCATTCAGCCGGTCACATAGGGAAGCATTCTCAATGCTTTCCTATGGACGCTGGCGTGCTCTCACTGCGAAAATCACAGTGAGAAGCACGCAAGCGTCTCTAGTGGCTGTCAATGAGACAGCCACTAGAGGGAATGGGGGAAGGCTTAACCCATTCATAAACATAGCAGTTTCTCTGAAACTGCTATGTTTATGAAAAAATGGGTTAACCCTAGAAGGACCAGGCACCCAGACCACTTCATTAAGCTGAAGTGGTCTGGGTGCCAAGAGTGGTCCTTTAAAGGTACACCAGAGAATAGAGTCACAAACCTCTTGATTATCATTTACCTCAAAAAATTATCTGGCCTGGGCACGCAGATCCCTACCCAGATAATAATTGATTCATGTATATATCTGATGGACGTTTGAAAAAAATGAATAATCTCGATCGTCTGGATGCTGTGTTCTCCAGCAGTCATATAAACGATTTTTGGCCAGAAAATTCTGCATGATTGATGTACCGGCCTTTAGAGTTACGTCGTTTGGGAGAGATTTATTACTGTTCCTATCTATTTTACAATCTATAATGCAATTCAAATCTCTGCCGATGACAGACTCCCAGACGAGACAGGGTAAATTTTTTGAATAAGACTTTCAAGAAACCTATGTGGAAGTTGGTTAGAGGCATAAACGTTAGCCAAGGTATATAACCCATTGTTGATACATACTATCAATTAGACATGTGCAATTTGTTTCGGTCCAAATTTAAATTCGGATGAATTTTGGAACTTTGGATGCTTCCAAATTGACGAAGTGCCAGATTTTGGAAGTGCCGAACCGAACCAAATTGCCGAAGTGCTTCGGATTTTTAAAAAGTGGCAAAACAGGAGAGGGAGGGAAAATTAAGGGAATGATGACAATGATGACAGGAATCTAACCCTAACCCTTCCCCTAACCCTAGTATGGTTAGGGGTAGGGTTGGGGTAGTGTTAGGGTTGGGTTTAGGTTAGGGTTGGGTTTAGGGGTTAGGTCAGGTTTAGGGAATTGCCGAAGTGACGAATTTCCGAACCGA
Source organism: Pelobates cultripes (assembly GCA_933207985.1). Classification (NCBI taxonomy): domain Eukaryota; kingdom Metazoa; phylum Chordata; class Amphibia; order Anura; family Pelobatidae; genus Pelobates; species Pelobates cultripes. The sequence goes on from OW240923.1 coordinate 104,050,027, forward strand.
AGTGCCAAAGTCCCGAATTTTGGAAGTGTCGAACTGAACCGAATTGCCAAAGTCCCGAATTTTGGAAGTGTCGAACCGAACAGAATTTTTTGCCCATGCAAATCCCTACTATCAATATCAGGTATCTACCCGTTGGATTGCTCTCCTCATAGACAAGCTCAATCTTCAATATACCTGAAAAAATAATGGCTACCCCTCTTTTTTTGTTTGTCCCCTTCAGGCAAGAACTATGTATTAATAGGAATTTTTTTATATCTCTACAACCTAGAAGGAGACTCTACCCAATGGGCCTCCTGAATAAATCCAATGTCTATTGTATTATCCATTAACAATTTGTACAGATAACCTCTCTTCTTTCCTGAATTTAGACCCCTGGCGTTCATAGACAGAATTTTAAGTGACATCTGAATGGCTCACCACTCCTTTCTCTTACCCGGCCGCCCACCACATTCAACTGCCCATTCATACCAACTCAGTCCATTCATACCAACTCATCCCGTTCTCAATTGGCCACATTATAGGCCTCTGGGAAACATACATCTTCATAAAGTCTACCCGTGCAATCTATCTTACGTATGAAAATCCTCTAACTAAAGTCTCCATATTATTCCTGCTGCTGCCGCCGCAGGAGCCCAGACTGGACAAACAAGGCTAAGTAACTAGTAAATGTAATATCATTCATTTTTCTATTCCCCTGAAGAAAAAAAAAAATACGATACTATTCAGATAGACTCTCCACTGACTAATATAAAGAGATATGGGTCCCCCAGAACAAAATCTAACAAACTCCGCGACTGTTTGCTGTAATGTCCTACCCTACCTTTTTTTTCACTTTGGTATCTCAACTCTAATTGTTATTCCCATCAAGGACTCTCACTTTATATTTATTGTTTATCACGTTGGGATTTTTGTAGACAGATTATCCATTTTTAAATGTATGAAAAGATGAAACTTTTGCAAAAATAAATAAAAAAAATAAAATAAAAACTTACTGGAATTGAGAAAAAGAAATCTTCTACTTTATCGAATATGAAAGTTTTTTTTTTTAAATGCAAAAAGTGTATTGTTTGTTAAACAACAGATTGTACAGCACAAAACAAAATTACTAAATTTCCTTCTCACATTACTAAGAAAACCTATGAAATTAATAATGTTATCTCTTGCAAAACGAAAAATGTAATCTATCTTATGGAGTGTGCCCTTGTGGCTTCCAATATGTGGGGATAACTTAAGGAAGTTTAAAAATCCGACTAGCAGAGCATTGCCACAACAAAAGGATACCAAACCACACTTTGTTAAAGCATTTTATTATGCATCAGAATAATCGAAAGTATCTTAAATTTAAAGGTGTACAAAAATTTAATATTCCATGGAAAGGAGGCGATATGAAGAAAATTTTAGGCAGGAATCGGATGCAATGGGTTTTTAATCTAAAAACTTTAATACCAGATGTTTTAAATGCCGATTTTGATCTTCTTAACTTTTTTTTTACAATCTGGTATTAATTATGTGTTATTTTTATAATCCTGTTATATTTGTAATTTAACATTATGTGTAGTCACATATCTGCATATTCATAGTTTGTATTTTTTTTCTTTTTTCTTATTTCTAATGTCATTATAATTACTGTTATCAGTATATAAGGTATATTATGTTTTGTGTTTCCCTCTTTTAGGGTGTATTTTTAATTATTCATATTTTATCCTCTTTATAATAGCAATTATTAGTAATAGTAATAGTAATTTTTTTCCATTATTATTTTTTTTGCACCTCTTGATATGGTCATTTATGTAGCTTATTTTGTGCCTCACTCTCCATACAGTGGTGCCTTTTCCCTCCCAATATGGCTGCCGGACTTTATCACGTGATTTGCGGTGGCCAATTATGATCCTTTGCCGACCCACCACTTTAATAGTGTGACTCCAGGATTCCCCTTTTTATAGACACGTTCTCCTCCTCTCTTAGTAGGAGGGTCCTAAGGCATCGATTATACCATGCCCTTCTCACTCTAAGAGGCATTCACCTTGCCTCTTTGCATACTGTGCCAACTACACCCATAGGCCCACGTGACATGCCAATGATGCAGCGCCTGGCTTATTTTTTTACAATTTTCTAATGTTTTAAATGCTTCAACACTAATTTTTAATGTTTTTTAATATAATAAAGCTTTCCACTAGGTCCTTAGGCTTGTACTCTGTATCATAGTAATGTGATGGCAATTGCCGTTACGTGACTATGACTATAATTTTACTGCCAAAATTCTAATTTAGCTTGTTTGGTAACTTATAAATATGTTTGTATGCCAGGTATGTACCTTTTTCCACTTGCTAGAGCCCTATAGGGTGAAACGCGTCATTGATTTTTTTACTGTCTGTTGTTAATAAAGCATTGCCTGGCTACCTTAATTTTATTGGGGTCTTTGCCATATATATGTTATTTTATCCTTACACGGCTTCCTCTTACCTGGCATCCGTTCCTACCATCTGTGAATCCTGTGGACATCCATTAAAGAATCCTAGGTGGGGATCTTACCAACCACGCCTGACACATAAAGCGGTGTGTCTGCTCGTGATATTGTAAGACTTCAACTACAGTGGTACCTCGGTTTACCAATTTAATGCGTTCTCCGGGACTTGTCTTATTGCGAAAAATTTGTAAACTGAAACGTGGTTTCCCATAGGAATGCATTGAAAACCAATTAATCCGTTCCGGAGGTCAGAAAAAAGTCAAAATGAGCTTGCATGGAAACCAACCCACAACCTTTGGGTAGCAGCTTGAGGGAACAGCTCTTTTTATATCCTTATTGCTGGGAAGCGTGGCTTCTGAGATGCTAGTGTATTTACATGCAGCCTATAATCCAGTGTGCAGAATGTACCAAATTTAAGGTGAAATTAGCATATTTTTTTCATTCACAAGGCACTTCCGGTCAAACGGTTGCTTATCGATGGCGTTTTTTTTAAAAGCCATTTTAGGGGCTTTGGCAGTTTCCAGTCATTTTGACACTGAGTAAAATCACAGCTGTTTACAGTTTTCCAAAGCCCTCTTTTCTGATCCAGTGCTGCCTAATTTTCAGGTATTTAATTATTAAACTTCGGTTAGTTTTATGTTTTATTTGAAGTATAATATCCTTTTGGCCTTATTTATTTATTACGGCTAAATAAGGATTACCCCTTTTCAGAAGCTCTGGATTTTCTAATATGGCTTCTTCAGCACATAAGAGAAATTCTAAAGAATTCAAAAGAGTGCTCGGGACAATGGATTAGTTTCATCCAAGGAATTCCTTACATGTAAATATGTACCTATTATGTATTTTACAGCTCCCTCTGGTCTTCGTGGAGATCCCTGGTTCCCTCTGTGGATAAGAGACCAAGATGTAACCGCTGTGATATTTGCAACAACTTGGCAGTTGAAAGGAAATTAATTGAGCTTGGCCTGTATCCGTATGGCAGCTGATACCTCTATGAGCCATTGCTCAAGGTCGACCCTTTTGGACATCATTGTTTACATCAAACAGGCTGTAGCAGAGGAAGTCAGAGAAACTACCCAAAGCTCCAAACAGGCTAGATCCAGCATTAGACATGATTCCAAATATGTTTCATCAGAAGATGGTGAATGTGAGAGAGAATTTGGAGAGGATTCATTTTCTTCAGAGGGTGAAGAAATTCTTCAATCTGGAGGTTTTGATGAGAGGAAGTTAGAAGCTCTTACTGACGCAGTTCGCGAAACCCTTAAAGGACCACTCTAGGCACCCAGACCACTTCAGCTTAATGAGGTGGCCTGGGTGCCTGGTCCTTCTAGGGTTAACCCATTCTTTTATAAACATAGCAGTTTCAGAGAAACTGCTATGTTTATGAATGGGTTAAGCCTTCCCCCAAATCCTCTAGTGGCTGTCTCATTGACAGCCGCTAGAGGCGCTTGCGTGATTCTCACTGTGAAAATCACAGTGAGAACACGCAAGCGTCCATAGTAAAGCATTGTAAATGCTTTCCTATGCGACCGGCTGAATGCGCGCGCAGCTCTTGCCGCGCGTGCGCATTCACCCAACGGGGCGGAACGGAGGAGGAGAGCTCCCCGCCCAGCGCTGGAAAAAAGGTAAGTTTTTCCCCCTTCCAGAGCCGGGCGGGAAGGGGACCCTGAGGGTGGGGGCACCCTCAGGGCACTATAGTGCCAGGAAAACGAGTATGTTTTCCTGGCACTATAGTGGTCCTTTAATCTAGAAGAATCCTCAGCACAAGAACGTTCTTGCAGTAAGCATTTTGCCTTCAAGAACCTTATTCAGGAAGAATGGGACAAGACAGAAAAGAGTTTCCATTCAAGGTAAAATGGCCAAAGTTTACCCTTGGATTCCTCCAACCTGGGTTTCAGCCCCCAAAGTAGATGCGGATGTCGTTTCTTTTAAGAGAAATACATTGCCCATTGATGACTCCGGCTCCTTCACCTATGGACAGAAGGATTGACATTAATCTCTCTAAAGCAGTGATGGCGAACCTATGGCACGCGTGCCACAGGTGGCACGCCGGGCCCTTTCTGTGGGCACGCGGCCACAGGTTCGCCATCACTGCAGAGTAGGCGCCTGCCTGCCCGAAACGGCAGGCGCCTACTCTGCTTCCGGGTCGGGAGGCAGGGGGAGGGCTCCAGGAAGCAGCTCCCCTGTCCTCCCGTGCGATGCTGTGTGGAGCGTTGCCGCACGTTACCATGGCAACGCTCCACACAGCATTGCGCGGGAGGACAGGGGAGCTGCTTCCTGGAGCCCTCCCCCTGCAGTTCTTACCACCACCGGACCACCAGGGATCGCTGTGTCCCCCCCCCCTCCCCCTACTTCATTAAAGGTAAGAAGGAGGGGGGGGGGTATACTGACACAGCACCCTTACACCCCCAGAAGTACCCTTACCCCCCCAGAAGTACCCCTACCCTCCCCAGCAGTAACCCCTAACCCCCCAGCAGTAACCCCTACCCTGCCCCAGCAGTACCCCTAACCCCCCAGCAGTACCCCTACCCCCCATACACAGTACCCCTCCCCCCATACACAGTAACCCCTCCCCTCCCCAGCAGTACCCCTAACCCCCCAGCAGTGCCCCTACCCCAGCAGTAACCCCTACCCTCCCAGCTTGGTAACCCCTACCCTCCCAGCCAGTAACCCTCCCCTCCCAGCAGTGCCTAACCCCTGACAGTAACCCCTACCTCCCCAGCGGTACCCCTACCCCCAGCAGTAACCCCTACCCTCCCCAGCAGTAGCCTCCCAGGCAGTGCCCTAACCCTCCAGCAGTGCCCTTAACCTCCCCAGCAGTGGCCCCTCCCTCCCCAGCGGTACCCTACCCCCCCATACACACAGTACCCTAACCCCCAGCGGTACCCTACCCCATACAGTAACCCCTACCCTCCCAGCAGTGCCCCCCTATTGCCCCCAGCAGTGCCCCTACTACCCCCCAGCCCCTACCTCACCCAGCGAGCCCCTACCCTCCCCAGCAGTAACCCCTCCCCTCCCCAGCAGTACCCCTAACCCCCCAGCAGTGCCCTAACCCCCAGCAGTAGCCACCACTCCCCAGCCAGTACCCCTACCCCCAGCAGTAACCCCTACCCTCCCCAGCCAGTGCCCCTAACCCCATGCACGAGTACCCTACCCCCCCAGCGGTAACCCCTACCCTCCCCAGCATTTTGCCCCCCATACCCACAGTACCCTACCCTCCCAAGCGACCGGCCCCACCCTCCCCAGCAGTGCCCTAACCCCCAGCAGTGCCCCCAGCCACTCCCCAGCAGTAACCCCTGCCCCTCATGCAGGTACCCCTGCCCTCCCAGCAGTACCCCTTCACCCCCACACACGGGTACCCCTACCCTCCCAGCAGTACCCTACCCCCCGCCCAGCACCCTTACACATATAGCACACACACACACACAGCACCCCTCACATACAACACTCACACACACACGCACCCCCCACCTCAATGCAGTATGTGTGTATTCAGCAGTCTGTCTGTGTGTGTGTGCGTGTATTCAGCAGTCTGTGTGTGTGTGCGTGTATTCAGCAGTCTGTGTGTGTGTGCGTGTATTCAGCAGTCTGTGTGTGTGAGTGTATTCAGCGGACTGTGTGTGTGTGCGTGTATTCAGCAGTCTGTGTGTGTATTCAGCAGTCTGTGTGTGTGTGTATTCAGCAGTCTGTGTGTGTGTGTGTATTCAGCAGTCTGTGTGTGTGTGTACTCAGCAATCTGTGTGTGTGTGTGTACTCAGCAATCTGTGTGTGTGTGTGTACTCAGCAGTGTGTGTGTGTGTGTACTCAGCAGTCTCTGTATTCAACAGTCTTGTGTGTGTGTGTGTATTCAGCAGACTGTGTATGTATTGCATTTGTTGGAGATACTAATAAATATAAGCTTAATTTTATCTATTTATATCATTATTTAAAATTTGTATCATTGAACTCTCTGTGTTCTTTTAAAACAAAAGTTATTAGTTCGAACAGTACGAGTTGTTTTTTTCTAAACTTAAACCTCAGTATTTGGGTTTAATTGCCGTGTTGGCACTTTAAGGAGAAAAATGTTGGCATGTATTGCGGTTTGGGCACTCGGGCTCAAAAAGGTTCGCCATCACTGGCTTAAGGCGTGGGATGCAGATACTGCATCAAAAACTAGCCTTTCAAAGGGACATGCTCTTTGGATGTAAGTTAGATGAATGTATCAAGAAAGCAGATGAAGGACATAAAGTACTATTGCCTACCGAAAGAAGAAACAGATGTGCTTCTGGTAATTATAGTCCTTCAGGGAGTCGAGACACTACAGACCAGGCAAACAGCCTTTTCGTCAACAATGGAAGAATAACCAATCTTCCAACAGAGGAGGGTTCTGATGCCAGAAAATAAAAAAATGAATCATTGGCATCCATCATCAAAGTATTATCGCCAGGGGATTGAATGATTTCAATCAACCTAAAGGACGCTTTTTTTCTACATTCCGATAGAACAAGAACATCAGAGATATCTAAGATTCTGCCTCAACAATATACATCTTCCATTTAAGGCTCCCCTGTTACCTCAGCTCGGCAAAAGGGTCTTCGCCAAAGTGCTAATCTCCCTTTTTGCAGAAATCAGCCAACTTGGTATTCAGATTTATTACCCCACGATATTCATCTGGTGGGGAAAAATCAAGCTACATTGTTGTCTCATCGGGACAAAACCAGGAACATCTTAGAACATGGATGTATCCTGATTATAGAGAAGAGCAACCTGGATCCCTCACAGCAGATGGTGTATTTAGGAGCAGCTTTCGACACATATCAAGGAATGGTTTGTCTTTCACAGGAGACTGAAGAACAAAATTGCAGAATAACTAAGTTATGTGCAGGTTCATGAGCCTATTAGGCTTAATGTTGTCCACAATACGCCTGACAAGATGGGCTCAGTGGCACCTGAGGATCCCTCAGAAATCCTTTCTTCTACAGTTCAGTCACCAGTCTCTTGAACATAGAAACATAGAAACATAGAATGTGACGGCAGATAAGAACCATTCGGCCCATCTAGTCTGCCCAATTTTCTAAACAAAAGATCTCTCTCTCTACCAAAGTGTTGAAAGCTTAGATGCCTGCAGGAAATCTTAGAGACTCTTCATTGTCCCAAGTGGTCAGAATAAAGGCGAGAGGGCATCTGTGAAAACATTCTACAGATGGGTTACCTTGGCTATATCTAAAGCTTATGAGGTTTAGAAAACTA
>OW240923.1:104057822-104090937 GCA_933207985.1 Pelobates cultripes
CAGATGCAAGGTCCATACAACTTTATGCAGGTAAGAAAATAGCCATTTGCCTTTTATCAGAAAACTAAAGGCTGTATTGTTAGTTTTGGAGTCTCCTAAGAGTTTTTTGCCTTGGGTGTGGCAGGTTAGCTTACTTTTAAATGGCATTAGAATGACACACAAAAAACCTCATCCCGTTATTAAAAGAACAGAAACCATAAAGAGTTACTTGCACTCCATACGTACAAAGTAGTTTCCGAATGTATTGAAATAATTGGGTTGGAATAGAATTTGCTTTTTCCATGTTTGAGCTGTAAAGTTACATGATCTGCTTTGGCAGGATTCAATGTTGGAGTTTGAAAGTCAAGCAATCGACCCAGCTATTGTCTCAGCACAGCCCATGAACCCAACTCAGAGCATGGATCTCCCACAGATGGTTTGCCCTCCAGGTAAGCATCCTGTGATTTTGGACATGCTCAGGTCCTGAAGATTTGGAACACTGGCTTATACCTCATGCTGGGCTACTATCTTCCGGTTCTGAAGAACCATTTAGTAACCGTTCTGGCATTCTAAAAGCTCTATAATTCCGGCAAAGAGCTGGTAAACATTCAAAGCTGTAATTTGTGCTAGACCTATTTGAGTGTTAATTATTCATGGTAAACTTCTGCATATTGATTAAGTAACATTTTAATAATACTGTCTTCTCGTCATTTTTTTTTTTTTTTCTCTTCTTTTCTCTCGTTCCCCTCCCCAAAGTCCATTCTGAGCCAAGGCTATCTCAACCCAACCAAGTTGCAGATTCCACACAGGTAAGATCATTTGCTGATGATGCATACATTGCATGTTTTGGTAACAATTTAAGGGGGAACTAGGCATAATTGAGATGCCTGTTTGGGTGAATTTTGCTTCATCTCCTCTCTAACACGTGGTAGGGTGATCCAATTTCACATTTTGGGCTACCAATTATTGTTTAATCCAAAGCTTGACAGAGTTGGGGGCCAGGCTTTATTTATATTGGGTAAAGACCTCATTTGGAGGTTGAAACATTGCTGCTTGTGTTATGCACTGATCTTTATTAAATCTGCTTTATGAGGCAGTCCTGAGTGCCTGGACCATTTCTGTTTATTGTAGGCAAAGTCAATTATGTAAGAAATGCCTGGAGATGTATTGTTTCATAGGCTAATAAAGTACACCAAAAGTCTTATTCTAAGTGGAGCACTGATTTCATTATGAGTCTGGACAGGTTCCTGATCGTTTCTGCTATCTCTTAAACTATTGACATTCAACCTCCTAATGTCTGTTCAAAGGTTTCGTTGGTATCCTCCACAAGTGACGGTTATGTCGGCTCTCCACAGATTTATCAACCATCTCATCCCTCTGAGCAAAGGACCCAGAAGGAGGCTCTGGAACAAATTCAGGTTTGTTTGCTTTTACATTTTTGTATAATATCCACTATTCTGTGTTGTGAGTTTTGGGGGTTTTGTGTGTTTATTAATCCTTATGAACTTGGCATTTATGTGTGTTTTGTGTGGCTTTTTAAAAAAATACTTATTTCTGTGTTTAGGCTTCACTTTCCTTAAGTCCTGACCCAACACAGACCTCCTCATCTCTTCCTGCTGCTTCCCAACCTCAGGTTTTCCAAACCGGGTCAAACAAGCCTCTGCACAGCAGCGGGATCAATGTTAACGCTGCTCCATTCCAGTCAATGCAAACTGTAAGTATTGCGAGGCATTACTTGTTAGATATGTGGTCATGCATATTGAGATCTAGTGTGTTTTTGTTTTTTGCATGTGTTTAAAGACCTCTAAGGTTACATGCCCACTTTGACTTTTTGGCGAGTTGCTAAAGGGAGAATTTATAGATTACGTGTATGTGAAACATAAAGCAATGACTTCTAGTATTGTGTTGCAATACACTAAAAAGAGCGACTTTAAGATGATCCATCAAACATAGATGTGTGCATGCTGCAAATATGCTCTAGATCACCATAATAAACACAATTTAATCACGGTACAGCACAAGGTACCTTGATTATTAAATTGTTTGCTAATATGTGATATAGAGCATATTTGAAATGCGCACTTGTATTTTAATTTTTTAATATGCTTGCCTGAAGCTCTCCAACATGGTAGTCGAAAGGTTCTGCGTAGAATTCTAAATATGTGCGAGAAGATTCACCCCACACCCTTTGCTTTCTAGGAAATTACTTGACAAATTCTTAATATAAAACAAAAAAACACCCTATATAAATTGTAATAGTACTAAGTTACTCTGCATTTTTTTTTTTATTATTGCCAGGTTTTCAATATGAATGCCCCTGTTCCTCCTGTGAATGATCCAGAAACACTGAAGCAACAAAGCCAGTACCAGACTAGCTACAACCAGACGTTCCCCGGCCAGCCACATCAAGTGGAACAATCAGAACTTCAACAAGAACAGCTTCAAACAGGTTGGTTTGGCTTATTTACTCGTATAGTAACAGCCAACACAATTAAGAAGTTTTTTTGCATCCGATGTTTGGAGTACATCATCCGATCATTGCATCATGAATGGATGGCTGAACCACTTAGCCTATACAGAGTAAAAGTTAATTATAGGATTTTGTGCTCACTTTTTTTTTTTTTTTTTTAAATACAATAGTTGGAATGCTTTTTAGAGTCTATTAATGTGCTTCTCCTTCCTCCCCAGTGGTGAACACTTACCATGCATCTTCAGATCCGTCACACCAAGCATCTGCTGGACACCCGCAGGCTGCGCAGCAGAATTCTGGATTCCCACGGAACAATCAGCCGTTCTACAACAACAGAGGAATGACCCGAGGAGGACAGCGTGGCAGCAGGAACCTGATTAATGGATACCGGGGGCCCTCTAATGGCTTTAGAGGTAAGCTGATTGCTTTTTCTTAGCTAAAACAAACTGATCTTTATGGCTAGGAAGTGGATTACCTGAGATGGTTACCGGTCAACAATTTGATTAGATGGTTGTATTGGAATTAGACCTTTTTAAGTGACGATTAACTTTCTGGTTAAAACCAAATGGTTGTCATCTTGACATGATCTGCTGGTTTTAAGTTCATTGCATATGGCCTACTTAAACAACACATACACGGGTGATTTAATACCATACTGCAATGCACAATGAATAGAGTGACAAATAATGCAAACTTAGCCTGACCATACCCAGTATTGCTGAATGAGATTAGGTAGATCTTGTATGTCTCTCATTTAGTTAAAGTGCCAGATAATGCACAGAGTTGAAGTATAAGGTGTGGTTTATTTTGAGCTTTTCAAATGTGTATTTAAAAAAAGTGTATAAATACAAAAAATGTAATGTCTGTCTAGGAGGATATGATGGTTACCGTCCCACTTTCCCGAACACTCCAAACAGTGGTTATACCCAGCCTCAGTTCAGTGCTCCCCGCGATTACTCCAACAACTACCAAAGGGTAAGCTTTGCGATTTAGGTGCATTAAACCAGAAGCATGTATAAGGTTGCCTTCCATACATATATGAAAAAACACCTGACAATACCTAGTTTTGCTTGGCCTCTTGGTCCATACGGGCTGCCATTTTATGTGATCGTGTTGGAAGCAACTATTACTTGGCCTAAGATCAAACTGGAATCCAGGTTCTTGTGCACAATTACCAAACTATGACACTTGTGATTGCCAGACACATGTGGATATAATTAAAAATCGTACACCAACTAAATTATCTGTTAATACATTGGGCATTGCTCTGTTAAAGACCCGTTAAGTCTACTTCTCATAACTTTTTTTTTTTTATTCTTCTTTTCCTTCTTTTGAATTTTTTCCACCAGGATGGATACCAACAAAATTTTAAACGTGGTGCCGGGCAGGGAGGTCCTCGGGGAGCCCCTCGAGGTAATGCACAAGTGATGCACTCGTAACTTCGCTACGACAGGAGGCACAGGCCTGAGGAGTATATGGAACAGTTTATGCCCTTATAACATGATTAGATAACGTCTGCCACTCAATTTTCCCAATCTCCTAGTTTGGAGTAGTTGCGCATTTCACTTTGGTGTTGGGTGAAATGTCCTGCTTTAAATTAACTTGTAAATTATTTTGTTTTAAAGCTCTGAGCAACAGTTTAAAGCTTGATGGAAAAATGCTTTTGCTAGAACATCTTGCCTTTTTTTAACCACAGAATCTGTCCTGAAAACTTGAAGTTTAATTTATTTTTTTCTTTTAAGCTTTACTACTTGTTGCGTTTTTTTGACCCACATGGGGAGTGTATAAATTTTTATTTTTTTTCTAAATTTTGATTCTACTTTTGCAAGCGAAATAAAATGTTTCTCCCATCCAACCTCCTTGCTTATTAAAACACCCAACAAAAACTCAGAATTTGTGAATTGTTGCTTGAGTTTCAATAAAGTTGTATTAAGTCAACTCAGCTGGTTGCGGAGTTTTTTTGTTGTCTGTATTTATTAAACTCTGCTTTCAGCTAGTGTGCATTACATACCATATCGCAAGGCGGAGGCCAGGCCATTGAACTAAAAATACTAGCAAGAGCTGAAACCCAATGCGTGCACACACGGTTCTTAAATACAAGCCTGCAGCTGCCAGGGGAATGGTTACATTTTGCTTCGTCTGCAACAGACATTCAGAAGTGCCGAACTCTAGGAAACATAAAAAGTATTGTCTGCAAACTGAGGCTCAACAAAGGTTTCTTCTTTACATTATATGCATAGTCTTTTAGGTTAGGTATTTTATTTATATAGTGCCAGCAAAGTCTGTTGCGCTGTACAAAGGGTAAAACTATTCTATGTACACCAGTATGTTCTACTTGTGTATTCATAGTCATGGATTAAGCTAGGTTTTGGCTTTCGCATCAGTTCTTATAATATATATTATAATAATCTTCTGGTGTTTGTTTTTTTTTTTTTTTAATGAAATTCTTTCAGTGTGTATAATGTGCATATATTTTTTCCACTTTTTGTTTTGGTAATTCCAACTTGGGGAGATCTGACAATGTGGGAGGTTTCTAGTTTAATTTTTAAGGCTACTCCACTCAACTGTAGCCCATTTTCTTAAACGTTTATTTTTCATCTACTTTCCATGTTTTATTTTGTTTATTTGCAGTTCGAGGAGGGCCCCCAAGACCCAACAGAGGAATGCCACAGATGACCAGCCAGCAAGTCAATTAGTCAGTCAACGAGGAGCTTGCAACACCAATTGGTGTGTTGTATATGTTACCGGAAAAGTTGGTTTATATATTTTTTTTTATTTTTTTTCTGCCAGGAAATCTTGTTCTAAAGGGACTGGTTTTTTGTTGCCTGATTAAGACAAGACTGCAGTTGTCTGCTTAATATTAACAGGATATGCGAAGAATTTACAAACCATATTCTGCATGTTCTTCCTGCTTCGTTAAGAGCCAGTGACCGCTTCACCTCTTCCTGGTTACGAAGGAGCGGCACTGACTGACTTTCATTAGTAATCCTGGTTAACCATTTAATTCGCCGTTTTTTTTGTTCTTTTTTTCTGACTTTGTAATTTGTTATTTAACTAACCACTTGGGGTTTGAGCTTGGTAAAAATCTCTAGCACCCCCTCTCACCCTGGATAAGGCGATATCGTGATTTCGGTGGTAATGCACTGTGTCCTGTGGTAGGCAAAAGTTCAGTCCAAGAGATTTTATTTTTTGCACTCTGTTGATGACACCCCTTAAAATTTTTTGAAACATTTCAGCTTTTTATTGGCAATTACAATAAAATTATGTAAAATGGGAGTTTACTTCCACCCAGTTACTGATATTTTTTTTTTACATTTTTTTTTTTTTTTAACATTGTAGCAAGAAATTCTGAGCCAAGTATACACAGATGTGTGATACAAAATTACCTGCATACATTATGTAAGGTTTGCTTCCGTGCCTAGAGGGAGTCCTCAGTCTGTATAATCAGTAGGTGAGGGGCATACTTGTCCTCTGTGATCTCTTTATTTTGGTCTAAACCTTAAAATCCATGCATGCATTATCACTTTCATGTAGGATAATGCCTATACCTTCCTGACGTAGATCAGAAAGGCTGTAGCCGCTGCTCTTTCTCTCACAACTGCCATTTGTGGATCATATTCTCCCCCTAAAAGGAAAAATGGTAATCTGGCAAATAAAAACATGTTTATAAAACGAAAAAATAATTCTGCAGTCGTCTTACTTGGGTTTCACACATGGGGATACACTCAAATTTTGAATAGACCCACACCTTCCTTACCTGTGCTCCCAGGTCTTGGAAGGTCTGGGAAATGTTTCTAATATTGGATTGATGTGAACAACACTAGTTCTATGGCTGCCAGACTATGGAAAAGCTGCTGTGATAAGCAATGTGTGGTTATAGAGGTATGCAATTTGACCTATACATCAACACTAGCGACTTTGTAAATCTGTACATGGTAAGGAACATGGTAAATGTGACAAATTAATGGTGGCGAAAATGACTAATATGTATAACGTCAGTACATCAGTGGTGCTGCCTTTTAAACAGAAGGACTTTTAGTAATTCAATTTTTGTGACCGCTTTCATAGTACACCTTCAGTTTCTTGTTCAATGGATCTTTGTATGGTTGGCTGTTGCATGGCTAATTCTATGAGAGCTCTAGCAAAACGTCACATCTCCAATGACTGGTTTGTTTATGTATCTGCAGATATCTTCAAGCTTAACTTTTAGCTCCTTAATTTAGTGACACCTGAAATTTATGCTTCTGTTTTCTGCATGAATATGATTTGGAATTTAAATGTCTGTCCTTACAACTAAGGCTTACTCTGGTATAGCTTTTCAGTAAGAAATATTAACTTGTGCTGTATTTATATAGCTCTGATCATGCACCCAGTTTCTCAGGGGTCCTCAAACATTTTAAACAGCGGGCTAGTTCATGGTCCCTCAGACACTGTTGGGGGCCGAACTATAAAAAAAAAAAAATTAACAAACTCCTATGCGTGTATACTCACACTCACTCTCTCACATACTGAAATACATACACCCTGACATACAAGATTTTTCTTACCTTTTTTGCAGGATGGTGGCTGTGGCTCCCGCAGCCTGGCTCTCTTCCCTCCCGTGCGGAGGGAGCTGGGAGGAAGTGACCACCGTCCATCACTTCCTCTCAGCACTACTTTGCGGCTGCAAATTTTTATTTTATTTATTTTTTTAATAAATAAAGGGGCACAGCCGCAGCGCTGACCGGCCCCTGAAGATATAAGGTCTATCTGGTGGCCCTGAGTCCTTGGGCTGACCAGACTTTGCCCGCAGGCTGTAGTTTGAGGACCTCTGACGTATCTATTTGCATTTGTGATGCCCCCTTTCAATGCTTCGTAAGCACTTTCTTCAAAGTTCAGTTACTGGAACAGCATGTAATAAAACAATTTTTTAATCGTGTTTACCACGAATGTATTCCACAATGCTTTACAATTATACAATTGGGGATATTTGACACGTAATTTACATTCAAAATAATGACATGGTGAAAAAGCCCTACTTCAACAAATTTAATTAAAATGTTGTGAATACGTTGTTTTTTAAGCTGTTCTTTCTAAGCGAATATCACACTTTACCAACCAAGTTCTCTGTGTATAGTCCTTATTTTATAATTTTGTATGAGTAGGATTTAAACCACACATTCCCATTCCTCACCAATAATGTCTGCCTGTGATCTAGTCTAGTCTAGTCTGTATTTTTGACCTGTTGATACCTAATAAAAATTACAATTCTTTGCTCACCAAGTAAGCCCACATTTACCCTCAAAGACCAGTGTGAGTTTTTAGATAAAGGAGTTTTTTGTTTATTTTTCTAAGCAACCCAACATTTTTACAGGCATTGATTTATAATATAAAGTAAATCGGTAAGTTAGGAGTGTACACACTAAATAGGTACTAAAGGTGCTGTGGACAACTGGTAACCAAAACTACTTTGGTAAGTGCATACTATACAATATTTGGTATTTCAAGATGGGATTGTCTGTTATTTTGTAGCACAATCTTGTGCATAAATTCTTTGAAACTAGTACAAAAGAATCAAATTTCTTTTAATCTGTGCTTGAACAAATCGATCCATCCAGAACTTGCCTGTGGAGTCCTATTCATTGAGTAATTGTGCACTAATATTTAAACCACATATTCTCATCCCTCTCCAATTTTGTATGCCCGTAAAGTATCTTGTTGGTTTGTTTCGTCACGGGTGCTTGGAGGGACCTGCTGGCCAGCCTCTTACCAAAAGACTATGGACCTTTGTAACAAAAAACAAAACAAAAAAGAACTGTGAACAGACTTGGTTTGTAGGATTTTAGATTTGATTCAGGAAACGAACAGCCGCACGAACTGGATACCACCCTGGATCTTGTGAACATTGTGGCAATTTCCACCGCAGTGTTTGTCTCGGTGGCCGCAATTCCTATGGACAACCACGAGGTGGTGGCCATCTTGTTAGCAGGAAAACAGGCAGCGGTGTGTGGTTGTTGAGTTCATGGAACTATTTTCGGACACTGAAACCCCCAAACACTGTTTTATAGCACTTAGGTAGACCCTGTTCGGTGGGACTGCCATTAAACAGATTGGTTTTACCCTTCATGAAGTCTAGGCTAGTGTTTGAGGGATTGGAGAGCTATATTCACTCTGGGGATTGCTATAATTACTATACTACCTTGGATTACAATGATTGCTCTTGTAAGACCAGCCTGCTTTGATCTCTGGACTGGGAGAGGTCTACCCACTAGAAGCTGGGTCCTGGGAAGACCCACAGTTGGTGGATGGAGGACAGAGAGACCCCAACTAAGCTGCAGCGGTTTGTGGTAGTTATGGTACTCAAGGATTACTAGAAGCAGAATTTGATGGAGTTACCCGGTTGGTGTGTTAGGCAGTCCGTCACCGGGATAAAAAAAAAAATAAAGAAACCAACACAGATTTAAAAAAATATATATTTTCCAATTTATGGGGCAGAAAGGACTGCTGTAGCAAATTCTGTTCATTGAGAGGATCTAACATTCAGCTTGTATAATGTTGAATAAAAGTATTCTGTGAGAAACACGTGGCTGCCCTACAGATCTGGTCAAGAAGGAATATGTGCCACAACTGCCCAGGAAGTAGAGAGAGCTCTAGTGGAATGAGTTTTGAGTCTCATCGGGACTGTAGTTTTCTAAACCTCATAAGCTTTAGATATAGCCAAGGTAACCCATCTGTAGAATGTTTTCACAGATGCCCTCTCGCCTTTATTCTGACCACTTGGGACAATGAAGAGTCTCTAAGATTTCCTGCAGGCATCTAAGCTTTCAACACTTTGGTAGAGAGAGAGATCTTTTGTTCAAGAGACTGGTGACTGAACTGTAGAAGAAAGGATTTCTGAGGGATCCTCAGGTGCCACTGAGCCCATCTTGTCAGGCGTATTGTGGACAACATTAAGCCTAATAGGCTCATGAACCTGCACATAACTTGGGAGTTATTCTGCAATTTTGTTCTTCAGTCTCCTGTGAAAGACAAACCATTCCTTGATATGTGTCGAAAGCTGCTCCTAAATACACCATCTGCTGTGAGGGATCCAGGTTGCTCTTCTCTATAATCAGGATATATCCATGTTCTAAGATGTTCCTGGTTTTGTCCCGATGAGACAACAATGTAGCTTGATTTTTCCCCACCAGATGAATATTGTGGGGTAATAAATCTGAATACCAAGTTGGCTGATTTCTGCAAAAAGGGAGATTAGCACTTTGACGAAGACCCTTTTGCCGAGCTGAGGTAACAGGGGAGCCTTAAATGGAAGATGTATATTGTTGAGGCAGAATCTTAGATATCTCTGATGTTCTTGTTCTATGTAGAATGTAGAAAAAAAGCGTCCTTTAGGTTGATTGAAATCATTCAATCCCCTGGCGATAATACTTTGATGATGGATGCCAATGATTCATTTTTTTATTTTCTGGCATCAGAACCCTCCTCTGTTGGAAGATTGGTTATTCTTCCATTGTTGACGAAAAGGCTGTTTGCCTGGTCTGTAGTGTCTCGACTCCCTGAAGGACTATAATTACCAGAAGCACATCTGTTTCTTCTTTCGGTAGGCAATAGTACTTTATGTCCTTCATCTGCTTTCTTGATACATTCATCTAACTTACATCCAAAGAGCATGTCCCTTTGAAAGGCTAGTTTTTGATGCAGTATCTGCATCCCACACCTTAAGCCATTAAGCTCTGCATCCAGAGAAATTTAGAGCCATTGATCCAGCAACCGGGTCAACTGAGACATCAGAGCAAAAGTCAGAGGCCATCTTAATATCTTCCTCAGATCTCAACAGGCGAGATCGGCTAACACCTTCTATGACATCCATCTCTAAATCCTCTGCCCACTGATACAGGACCCTGATGTTAGAGCAGCAGCCGGATGAAGGCTGACCCCCACAGCCACATATGCTTTAATGTCAATCCTTCTGTCCATAGGTGAAGGAGCCGGAGTCATCAATGGGCAATGTATTTCTCTTAAAAGAAACGACATCCGCATCTACTTTGGGGGCTGAAACCCAGGTTGGCGGAATCCAAGGGTAAACTTTGGCCATTTTACCTTGAATGGAAACTCTTTTCTGTCTTGTCCCATTCTTCCTGAATAAGGTTCTTGAAGGCAAAATGCTTACTGCAAGAACGTTCTTGTGCTGAGGATTCTTCTAGATTAAAGGACCACTATAGTGCCCTGAGGGTGCCCCCACCCTCAGGGTCCCCTTCCCGCCCGGCTCTGGAAGGGGGAAAAACTTACCTTTTTTCCAGCGCTGGGCGGGGAGCTCTCCTCCTCCGTTCCGCCCCGTTGGGTGAATGCGCACGCGCGGCAAGAGCTGCGCGCGCATTCAGCCGGTCGCATAGGAAAGCATTTACAATGCTTTACTATGGACGCTTGCGTGCTCTCACTGTGATTTTCACAGTGAGAATCACGCAAGCGCCTCTAGCGGCTGTCAATGAGACAGCCACTAGAGGATTTGGGGGAAGGTTTAACCCATTCATAAACATAGCAGTTTCTCTGAAACTGCTATGTTTATAAAAGAATGGGTTAACCCTAGAAGGACCAGGCACCCAGGCCACCTCATTAAGCTGAAGTGGTCTGGGTGCCTAGAGTGGTCCTTTAAGGGTTTCGCGAACTGCGTCAGTAAGAGCTTCTAACTTCCTCTCATCAAAACCTCCAGATTGAAGAATTTCTTCACCCTCTGAAGAAAATGAATCCTCTCCAAATTCTCTCTCACATTCACCATCTTCTGATGAAACATATTTGGAATCATGTCTAATGCTGGATCTAGCCTGTTTGGAGCTTTGGGTAGTTTCTCTGACTTCCTCTGCTACAGCCTGTTTGATGTAAACAATGATGTCCAAAAGGGTCGACCTTGAGCAATGGCTCATAGAGGTATCAGCTGCCATACGGATACAGGCCAAGCTCAATTAATTTCCTTTCAACTGCCAAGTTGTTGCAAATATCACAGCGGTTACATCTTGGTCTCTTATCCACAGAGGGAACCAGGGATCTCCACGAAGACCAGAGGGAGCTGTAAAATACATAATAGGTACATATTTACATGTAAGGAATTCCTTGGATGAAACTAATCCATTGTCCCGAGCACTCTTTTGAATTCTTTAGAATTTCTCTTATGTGCTGAAGAAGCCATATTAGAAAATCCAGAGCTTCTGAAAAGGGGTAATCCTTATTTAGCCGTAATAAATAAATAAGGCCAAAAGGATATTATACTTCAAATAAAACATAAAACTAACCGAAGTTTAATAATTAAATACCTGAAAATTAGGCAGCACTGGATCAGAAAAGAGGGCTTTGGAAAACTGTAAACAGCTGTGATTTTACTCAGTGTCAAAATGACTGGAAACTGCCAAAGCCCCTAAAATGGCTTTTAAAAAAAACGCCATCGATAAGCAACCGTTTGACCGGAAGTGCCTTGTGAATGAAAAAAATATGCTAATTTCACCTTAAATTTGGTACATTCTGCACACTGGATTATAGGCTGCATGTAAATACACTAGCATCTCAGAAGCCACGCTTCCCAGCAATAAGGATATAAAAAGAGCTGTTCCCTCAAGCTGCTACCCAAAGGTTGTGGGTTGGTTTCCATGCAAGCTCATTTTGACTTTTTTCTGACCTCCGGAACGGATTAATTGGTTTTCAATGCATTCCTATGGGAAACCACGTTTCAGTTTACAAATTTTTCGCAATAAGACAAGTCCCGGAGAACGCATTAAATTGGTAAACCGAGGTACCACTGTAGTTGAAGTCTTACAATATCACGAGCAGACACACCGCTTTATGTGTCAGGCGTGGTTGGTAAGATCCCCACCTAGGATTCTTTAATGGATGTCCACAGGATTCACAGATGGTAGGAACGGATGCCAGGTAAGAGGAAGCCGTGTAAGGATAAAATAACATATATATGGCAAAGACCCCAATAAAATTAAGGTAGCCAGGCAATGCTTTATTAACAACAGACAGTAAAAAAATCAATGACGCGTTTCACCCTATAGGGCTCTAGCAAGTGGAAAAAGGTACATACCTGGCATACAAACATATTTATAAGTTACCAAACAAGCTAAATTAGAATTTTGGCAGTAAAATTATAGTCATAGTCACGTAACGGCAATTGCCATCACATTACTATGATACAGAGTACAAGCCTAAGGACCTAGTGGAAAGCTTTATTATATTAAAAAACATTAAAAATTAGTGTTGAAGCATTTAAAACATTAGAAAATTGTAAAAAAATAAGCCAGGCGCTGCATCATTGGCATGTCACGTGGGCCTATGGGTGTAGTTGGCACAGTATGCAAAGAGGCAAGGTGAATGCCTCTTAGAGTGAGAAGGGCATGGTATAATCGATGCCTTAGGACCCTCCTACTAAGAGAGGAGGAGAACGTGTCTATAAAAAGGGGAATCCTGGAGTCACACTATTAAAGTGGTGGGTCGGCAAAGGATCATAATTGGCCACCGCAAATCACGTGATAAAGTCCGGCAGCCATATTGGGAGGGAAAAGGCACCACTGTATGGAGAGTGAGGCACAAAATAAGCTACATAAATGACCATATCAAGAGGTGCAAAAAAAATAATAATGGAAAAAAATTACTATTACTATTACTAATAATTGCTATTATAAAGAGGATAAAATATGAATAATTAAAAATACACCCTAAAAGAGGGAAACACAAAACATAATATACCTTATATACTGATAACAGTAATTATAATGACATTAGAAATAAGAAAAAAGAAAAAAAATACAAACTATGAATATGCAGATATGTGACTACACATAATGTTAAATTACAAATATAACAGGATTATAAAAATAACACATAATTAATACCAGATTGTAAAAAAAAAGTTAAGAAGATCAAAATCGGCATTTAAAACATCTGGTATTAAAGTTTTTAGATTAAAAACCCATTGCATCCGATTCCTGCCTAAAATTTTCTTCATATCGCCTCCTTTCCATGGAATATTAAATTTTTGTACACCTTTAAATTTAAGATACTTTCGATTATTCTGATGCATAATAAAATGCTTTAACAAAGTGTGGTTTGGTATCCTTTTGTTGTGGCAATGCTCTGCTAGTCGGATTTTTAAACTTCCTTAAGTTATCCCCACATATTGGAAGCCACAAGGGCACACTCCATAAGATAGATTACATTTTTCGTTTTGCAAGAGATAACATTATTAATTTCATAGGTTTTCTTAGTAATGTGAGAAGGAAATTTAGTAATTTTGTTTTGTGCTGTACAATCTGTTGTTTAACAAACAATACACTTTTTGCATTTAAAAAAAACAAACTTTCATATTCGATAAAGTAGAAGATTTCTTTTTCTCAATTCAAGTAAGTTTTTATTTTATTTTTTTTATTTATTTTTGCAAAAGTTTCATCTTTTCATACATTTAAAAATGGATAATCTGTCTACAAAAATCCCAACGTGATAAACAATAAATATAAAGTGAGAGTCCTTGATGGGAATAACAATTAGAGTTGAGATACCAAAGTGAAAAAAAAAGGTAGGGTAGGACATTACAGCAAACAGTCGCGGAGTTTGTTAGATTTTGTTCTGGGGGACCCATATCTCTTTATATTAGTCAGTGGAGAGTCTATCTGAATAGTATCGTATTTTTTTTTTCTTCAGGGGAATAGAAAAATGAATGATATTACATTTACTAGTTACTTAGCCTTGTTTGTCCAGTCTGGGCTCCTGCGGCGGCAGCAGCAGGAATAATATGGAGACTTTAGTTAGAGGATTTTCATACGTAAGATAGATTGCACGGGTAGACTTTATGAAGATGTATGTTTCCCAGAGGCCTATAATGTGGCCAATTGAGAACGGGATGAGTTGGTATGAATGGACTGAGTTGGTATGAATGGGCAGTTGAATGTGGTGGGCGGCCGGGTAAGAGAAAGGAGTGGTGAGCCATTCAGATGTCACTTAAAATTCTGTCTATGAACGCCAGGGGTCTAAATTCAGGAAAGAAGAGAGGTTATCTGTACAAATTGTTAATGGATAATACAATAGACATTGGATTTATTCAGGAGGCCCATTGGGTAGAGTCTCCTTCTAGGTTGTAGAGATATAAAAAAATTCCTATTAATACATAGTTCTTGCCTGAAGGGGACAAACAAAAAAAGAGGGGTAGCCATTATTTTTTCAGGTATATTGAAGATTGAGATTGTCTATGAGGAGAGCAATCCAACGGGTAGATACCTGATATTGATAGTAGGGATTTGCAAAAAATTCTGTTCGGTTCGGCCCATCCGAAATTCGTGACTTTGGCAATTCGGTTCAGTTCGCCACTTCCGAAATTCATGAATTTGGCACTTTAGTTCGAAATTAAATTTGGACCGAAACAAATTGCACATGTCTAATTGATAGTATGTATCAACAATGGGTTATATACCTTGGCTAACGTTTATGCCTCTAACCAACTTCCACATAGGTTTCTTGAAAGTCTTATTCAAAAAATTTACCCTGTCTCGTCTGGGAGTCTGTCATCGGCAGAGATTTGAATTGCATTATAGATTGTAAAATAGATAGGAACAGTAATAAATCTCTCCCAAACGACGTGACTCTAAAGGCCGGTACATCAATCATGCAGAATTTTCTGGCCAAAAATCGTTTATATGACTGCTGGAGAACACAGCATCCAGACGATCGAGATTATTCATTTTTTTCAAACGTCCATCAGATATATACATGAATCAATTATTATCTGGGTAGGGATCTGCGTGCCCAGGCCAGATAATTTTTTGAGGTAAATGATAATCAAGAGGTTTGTGACTCTATTCTCTGGTGTACCTTTAAAGGACCACTCTAGGCACCCAGACCATTTCAGCTTAATGAAGTGGTCTGGGTGCCTGGTCCTTCTAGGGTTAACCCATTTTTTCATAAACATAGCAGTTTCAGAGAAACTGCTATGTTTATGAATGGGTTAAGCCTTCCCCCATTCCCTCTAGTGGCTGTCTAATTGACAGCCACTAGAGACGCTTGCGTGCTTCTCACTGTGATTTTCACAGTGAGAGCACGCCAGCGTCCATAGGAAAGCATTGAGAATGCTTCCCTATGTGACCGGCTGAATGCGCGCGCATTCAGCTGACGGGGCGGATCAGAGGAGGAGAGGAGGCAGAGAGCTCTCCGCCCAGCGCTGGAAAAAGGTAAGTTTAACCCCTTTTCCCCTTTCCAGAGCCGGGCGGGAGGTGGACCCTGAGGGTGGGGGCACCCTCAGGGCACTATAGTGCCAGGAAAACGAGTATGTTTTCCTGGCACTATAGTGGTCCTTTAAATCCTGCATGAGAGGCTGGCTATATTAAAAAAATAAAAAAGGGGAAAGATCTGAATGATCTATAAATAGAGTTGGCAAAGCAAAGAGGTCTCATAAGATCCGCTTAGATTTGGGTATTTTGAGGGAAATTGAGGTTATTAGGCAGAAGATCTTAGAAGGAACCCAAGAAAAAAATTATTAAAGCAATAGTAATTCTAAAATAGGGTTGTACCATGGAAATAATAAAGCAGGCAGAAATCTTACTAACAAATTAAAGAATAGGTGTGAACTTAAAACTATTAAGAAAATTGTGGTAGTAAATACAAAATTGTTATCTCCAACACAAATAGGCAAAGCATTCAGAGAATATTACAAGAAATTGTATAATCTGAACCCCATCGTCCCCTCTATTCTGGAAATTGTTGGTAAGTTAAAATGATCTAAAATTTCTGAAGAAAAACCGATTCAGCTAAACAGTCCCTTCCCTTTACAAGAGATCAGCGACAACATTCGAGCACTAAAGTCTGGCAAATCTCTGGGTCTGGATGGGTTCTCATCACTTTTTTTTTTATCAGAAGGTTAACGATTTGATTTCACCCTTTTTGTTGAGGACTTTCCTAGAGATAGCAATATATAAAACCATTCAATCAGAGATGCTTTGGGCATCCATTATACCAATTGCCAAACCAGACAAAGACCCTGCAAAAACTTGTAACTATAGGCCAATATCACTTACCAATTTAGACATAAAGGTGTATTCATGAATTTTGGCCAGTAGGCTCAAGGGGGTCATTTCAGATATTATCTATTGGTCTGGTTTCATGGGGGAGCACGTCTGACAACATTAGGAAAATTCTGAATGTTATCCACTATGCAGGTCATGAAAAGTCCCCCTTTGCTTTGGTTGCCCTCGATGCAGAAAAAGCCTTTGACCGTGTTGGATGGAGGTATTTAGAGGAGGTCTTGGGCTCCTTTGGCATCGGGGGCACCTTTACAGATTATACCATAGCTCTATATGGGGACTTGCAAACCAAAGTATCAAGTTTTATGTTTCAATCCGACTGGTTCCCAATCCAGAACGGGACTTGGCAGGGCTGCCCATTAGCCCCGTTACTGTATGTTCTTTCCATTGAACCCCTTGCATTATCCATCAGACAGAATGCAGACATGAAAGGTATAACTGTTAACACATCTGAGATCAAGAGTACACTTTATGCCGATGATGTGCTCTTGTCCCTCACAGACCCTACTAGTTCACTACCGGAAGTGTTTCATCTGCTTGAGGAGTTTGGTAAACTTTCCGGGTACAAAGTAAATATAAAAAAGACACAACTCTTGGCTAAAGCTTGAGCGGACCTAGGATGGATTTCCTTAAAGGGGAAATATAAGCTAGATAGGGAGGCAAAAAGCATACATTATCTGGGTGTACGATTATCTCTGGATTGCACAGAAATCAATAGGCTCAACTACTCGGTACTGGCCACCCAATCTAAAAAAAATCTTAAAGCTTGGAAGGGAATTGAGCTATCACGGTTAGGCAGAATTGAGGTAATCAACTCCTATTTACTGCTGAGATTGCTATATTTATTTAGGAATATCCCGCTGATGATAGACTCCCAGACGTTACGCTGATTTTAGAGACAGTTTTCTGATAACATCTTGCAGGATATTCAACCTAGAATAGCCCTGGAAATACTTCAGAGAGGAAGGGAGGGTGGGATGTCTTTTCCGGATGTCCAAATGTCATATTTAGTAAGTACGATGGCACATTTTGCTGCTTGTGATGACTTCACCTCATCCAAACCAACATGGTTAGACCTAGAAAAAACAGGATTAAAGAATGTAGAACCCTTTTTCCTTATATAGTGACATGGAGTTTGTGAAAAGCTTAAAGGGACACTATAGTCACCAGAACAACTACAGCTTATTGAATTTGTTCTGGTGAGTAGAATCATTACCTTCAGGCTTTTTGCTGTAAACACTGTCTTTTCAGAGAAAATGCAGTCTTTACATTACAGCCTAGTGATAACTTCACTGGCCACTCCTCAGATGGCTGTTAGAGATCCTTCCTGGGTCATGGCTGCCTAAAATGCATCCAAACATTCAGTATCTCCCTCTGCATGCAGACACTGAACTTTCCTCATAGAGATTCATTGATTCAATTCATCTCTATGAGGAGATGCTGATTGGCCAGGGCTGTTTGAATCATGCTGGCCCTGCCCCTGATCTGCCTCTTTGTCAGTTTCAGCCAATCCTATGGGGAAGCACTGTGATTGGATCAGGCTACCACTTCTGATGATGTCAGCAGACTGCTTGTTTTTTTGAGGCAAACAGCATGCAGATCTACAGCTTCAGGCTTGAATACAGTAAGATTTTGCTATATGTATGGAGGCATGAGGGGCCCAGGGGGGCTAGATGGTGGTTTTAACACTATAGGGTCAGGAACAGGGCTCGAGTCCTGCAGGAACGCGTGGGAACGGCGTTCCTACACCCAAATGCCCTGTGTTCCCCCTGTCATGGGGGGGGGGGCCGCCTGATGGACCCCCCCGGCGGGCGGCTCTCTCCCTGTGACACGCGGCGAGGTCGCTGTGTCCTCTCTGATGCCTCTCGCTGCGCGCTGTTTTCTCATGCAGGGAGCTGGAATATGAAGTCATATTCCGGCTCCCTGCATCCGCAGACAACCCGCGCGGCGAGAGGCAGCAGAGAGGACACAGCTCCCTCACTGCGTGTCACAGGGAGAGAGCCGCCCGCCTCACTGCAGCCCCACTGGACCCCAGGGACCCCTCCATGTCAGCTTTCCTAAAAGGTAGGGAGGCAGGGTGGGAAATGTTAATATTAATAATTAGTTTATGTTTGTCTGTGTGTGTATGTCTGTTAGTGTATGTGTATGTCTGTTAGTTTATGTCTGTTAGTGTATGTGTGTGTTTGTGTCAGTGTGTGTATGAGTGTATTTATGTCTGTTAGCGTATGTACGTGTGTGTATGTGCTTCTGTAAGTGTATGCATGTATGAGTGTATGTGCTTCTGTTAGTGTATGCACATGTGTGTATGAGTGTATGTGCTACTGTTAGTGTATGCATGTGTATGTTTGCGTGTATGTGCTTCTGTTAGTGTATGTTTGTAAGTGTCTGTCAAATCAGTGAGAGTCTGTTTGTCATTTAGTGTGTGTGTGACTATTAGTGTGTGTCCGTCAGTGTGTTTGTGTGTGTCTCTCTGTCAATGAATGAGTGTGTCAGTGAATGTGTGTGTCAAATCAGTGACGTCTGTGTGTTTGTCATATAGTGTGTGTATGTTACTGTCCTTGTGCATCTGCCAGTGTGTGTCAGTGAATGCGTGTGTGTCAGTCAGAGTGTGTGCTTAAAGGGACACTATAGGCAACAGACAACTTCAGCTCATTGAAGTGGTCTGGGTCAAGTGTCCCAGTCCCCTTAAACCTGCAAGTGTTATTATTACAGTTTCCCAGAAACTGCAATAATTACCTTGAGGGGTAACTCCACCTCTAGTGGCTGTCTACCAGAGTCGCCTAATTGATGCTGGACGTCCTCACGCTGTGCATGAGGACATCTAGCATCTGCTAAATACCCATAGGATTTTAACCTCTTCAGTGTCGAGTGGGGGAGGGGAGGACATGAGGGATTTATAGTGCCAGGAAAACAGCTTTGTTTTCCTGGCACTATAGTATTTCTTTAAAAGGAGCAGGAAAAGGTGGGATCTAAAGAGTGAGTGTATGTGTGTGTCTGAATGTGTTTGTGCATGCATTTATGTATGCATACGAGTGTTTTGGGTTTTTGTTTTTTTCCCCAGGACTTGACCCCTGGTCAGGAATACATGTTTGTGTTCCTGACCCCATAGTGATCCTTTAATATCTGACAATCCAATTAATAAAGTGGTACTTTCCACAGTAAAATACAAGAAAAAATTTGGTACGTATAAAATATCCCATTATGCTCCTATAGAATGCTTAAAATATTACATAGAGGACCTAAATATCATAGAATGGCATAAATGTGGTCTGATGGACTTCTCAGAGATATTAGATGGTGAGATAATTTTTCCATTTCCTCTATTACAGACCAAATATAACCACCCCACTAGAGAGATTTTCAACTATTTGAGAATCAAATCATTTTTAACTGGCAAACCACTAGCTGGGCTAATACCGATTGACGAGGTCCTTGCCCAGCATTTCAGTAACAAACTCTAGGTTCTCTATGTTTATGATTAACCAAAAAAGAAAAAGTCCTGGAAATGATGAAATGGGAGCAAGAACTCCAAATTTCTTATTCTCTGGACGAATGGCTGCAGGACCTCTGTCTAGCGAAAATAAATATTAATTTGGTAAACATATTGGAGGTGTATTATAAACTTCTTTACCATTGGGATCTGGTACCCACACGACTATCTCGAATCGATTACCGGGCATCTCAAGATTGCTGGCGATGTGGTAAGGCACTAGGCTTCTTTCCCCACATCTGGTGGCTATGTGAAGAACTGTGTGCCTTAAAAGAGATCTTGTCTAGACTGGTAAATTTTATTTTTAAGAGGACAGTCATACTAACAGTGCATATGTTTTTGTTTCATATTGTCTTTCCTCCTGGTAACAACAGTGCCAAAAGTCTTTTGGTTCAAGTATTTATGGCTACAAAATGACTAATCGTAAGAAACTGGAGAAATATAGGTCCTCTGAATTGGTCAGAAAAAAGTTCCCAGTTGAGCTTCCTGTACAGAATGGAAGCAGTTTTTACTCGGATAGATTGTCCATTGACAAATATAAAGAGTTATGGGCATCTTGGCTCAAATTTAACAGACTTCGTGACAGTAAGCCAACTTGCATTAATTGACCAGGTGTATATTGTTTGAGTGGTCTGTTTAGAAAATGATTGAATAGGTCAAGTCTGGTAGTTATAAGACTGAACATGCATACTTACTGCATAACTTTTGTTTACTACAAGTAATTTATGTATAACGAATGCACTTCCCCAGTATGGATTGGTAGCACAATTAATTCAAGTAAGTTTATTAGTGAGGAGAGATTTAAAACTTGGAACTCCTTTAACCCCTTAAGGACCAAACTTCTGGAATAAAAGGGAATCATGACATGTCACACATGTCATGTGTCCTTAAGGGGTTAAAATTGTGTTTGGTTTATCAGGGATAATCGTGTTTCATCTTGTTTCAGAACATGCCAGTGCTTATTTATAATCTTTTTCATATCTATACTCTTATTGTTAAAATCAAATACAACAGGGTTAAAGGAACGTCTTTCTTTTTTTATATTTCTTTCTTTAATTAATTTGAACTTTGTTTATAATAGTTTCAAGATCTTTTGCAGGGGAATTCTTTTCTAAGCATTAATTATTTAAAAGAGATGCTTGATGTTTAAAATCATCAAGTTTTGAACAATTCCTCCTCAAACACAGATATTGGCTTTTTGGGGGCACTAGCAAGCCAAGGTCTGTCGTGACAGCTAGTTTGGTCTATGACAATGTTTGTTTTTTTATGAAAATGTTAGTAGAGTTTAAAAAAAATAAAGTTTTAGTGTTGATGTGCTCATACTCTTTTTTTTAATGAGTATATTAAGACCTTTTCCTTTATCTAAATATTGGGTTTAAACATTCTTTGTTAGCGGAGTAGGATCATGAGGTGGTTTGTGGTAGACATCGGAATCACTGAGTTGTCTTAAGGCCTCTTCTATGTACATATCTTTAGATAGTATAACCTGATCACCTGATTTATCAGCCAGTTTTATGTCAATGTCATCTTGCTGTAATTGTTTCAGAGCCAATCTTTCATGGTAAGTAAGGTTAAAATGATCAGATGTTTATTTTAATATTATTAAAATCTTTTAAAACAAGCTTCTCGAAAACTTCTAGAGGCCCTGATTAAAAACTAGACGAGTCAAATTTTGAATTTTCTTTTAGATTTTTTCTGAAGGGATAGGGGTAGTAGTTGTGTCTTGCACAGAATCTTTAGAGCAAAAAAAACATCTTTTTGAGGTGGTTTTCCTGACAACTTTATTAACATCTAAACATGCCTGAAAGGGTTTAAAAGGGTGGGGGTGGGGGAAACTTTAATCCTTTACTCATAACAGCAAGTTGTGTGGAACTGAGTTAATTGGTATAATCATAAGTATCTGTATCATTGTGGTCTTGGGATTTCATTCATATATTCTTTTCTGGTTGCAAGTGGTTCGTTATAATTAAGAGTTTTTCTTTTACTGTCGATCTGTGCAATGCCGTGGTGATAAGTTTGGGAGCGTGGGCGATCTTTAGTTGTCATGTGATGTGATGGTCTTCGATATTTATGAGGCACTTGGGAATATTTTTGTTCCTTTTCAAATTGCTGTTTGGGAGTATTACCATGATTTTTATTGTTATTTGCTCTGGGCTTGGGGTAGTGAGAATCAGATCATGATCTCTTAGAGTGATAATTTTGGTTTGGTGAGGATTCATATCTGTGAGGGTTAATGATGTATTTGTGATGTTTGTAATCCTTAGGAGTCCTATTTTTGTAGTCTGGTGTCTTGGAAACATGTTTTTTTGTTGAGATGACGTTCTTATTTGGTTATTAGAGTAATCTTGTTTGTCTCTAGCATATTTTTTTGTAACTTTTATATGTTTTGTGTCTATTTTGACGTTTTCTTATTTACTTTGGATGAGGATCACGGTTTGTTTAAATACGTGTATCAGTAAAAGATGTAAGCTCTTCTTTGAGATCATTAATATTCTTGTCTAAAAAAAAAAAAAAGAGTTTTGAAATTATTTTTATTAATGTTTCCATTAGGCTGAATGTACACGTTTCCGGTTTGTTCTTCCATTCCCTTGTGAATTCCTCATCATCTTGATCTGAAGTTGTTGTTTAAATAATTGTAAACCTCTAGGTGTTATTCTTTTATAAATGTACTTTTTGAGGGTAGCGATTTCCCATTTTAGTTTAATTTCGTTAGGACTTTTTTCCAATTGGATAAAAAGCTCTTGTTGGCTAAACGTGGGAGGTCTAAGGTAAATGGGACTGGCTTCTTCTTTACCTAAAACATTATTGATGTTTAAAGTATGATTATTTCTAGACAAATCATACCCTGCCCTTCCCACCTCTCGTCATATTATGCCTACTACACCTATAGTTCTCTTAGGCCCATGTTAAGTTCTTACCATCTGTCACCCATGCTGTCTCCATGAAAGAATCCCAGGTGGGGATCATACCACCCACGCTCGATACATAGAGCGATGTGTCTGCTCATGATATTGTAAGACTTTAGCTATTACTTTTATTTATATCGATACGGAGAGCACTATTATTTTTTTTCCTTTTTATATTGTTCACGTCACAATTATTCCACTGCTGAAAGAACATTAGAGAGATATCCTATAAGTGGGGGATCTAAACCAATACATGCTTATTAATCTGGAGCCGGTCTGAGCTCCTCTATATGTGAGTTGGCAATTGTGGATTTATATGCTGTATGTACATCATCTGAGCCTACATATGGCACTATTGGTTTTCCTGTTTCTGCTCTCTTTCATATGCTTTTATGTGAAGCCACTATCAGGAACTATGTAAGAATATCTGTGACAAAAAAGAACTACAATGTTGGTACTGTTTTTTTATCCTTTTAAGGGCAATGCTGGTTTTATTATATTGTTACCTTTTTAATTGTTTGCTCTATTTTAGCATTTTCTATTTACCCATTTAGTTTTTGTTTTTTTTAAATATACCTTACCCTTGGCACATCTTGTTCCCTTTTTGAGAATTACATCACATCTCTCGCCAGCATGCACTGATGACAGATGTAAAATATGCACAGAATTGACATTAGGCGACAGGTAAAGAGTTCTGGGCTGCCAATATCACGTGTGCCGGGGGTGTAACTCGCTAAAACACAAAAGTGCCAGCTACTATTGTTGTGCAGTGTTTCAAGCTGAAACACTGCACATTCAGGTTCCTTGCTCCATGAGCACTTCAAAAAGCAGACGTGGTCATGGACATTGGAGTA
This sequence comes from Pelobates cultripes, assembly GCA_933207985.1. Lineage (NCBI taxonomy): Eukaryota > Metazoa > Chordata > Amphibia > Anura > Pelobatidae > Pelobates > Pelobates cultripes. Next base: position 104,081,558 of record OW240923.1, read on the forward strand.
ACTCTTTAACCCCTTAAGGACCAAACTTCTGGAATAAAAGGGAATCATGACATGTCAAACATGTCATGTGTCCTTAAGGGGTTAAGTGAAAGTAGCTCTGAAAGTAATCTCATACTTTTGCAAATATATTCTAAAGATATATATATGGATTTATGTACCGACAATTTATGTTCATTTTTCTCAAACTGTACTAGTTTTGGTGCAAGGTGTGAACTAAAGCTTGTCCCATAGTAAGATTGCAAACTATTTTCAGCACTGGTTCTTCTTACCATGCGCCTTCATCACATCCAGTCCTCTCCATTAGAAGAAGCAATTAGAACAAAGAACAACAAACTTAGTACTGTGCTCATTGGTTGAGAGCCATGAACTGACATTCAGCCAATGAGCTTGTTTCTGCATTATGTATAGAGCTATTACCTGCTGCAAGAAATCTGATCCAGTGCTAAAGTGGTTTGACATCTTAATGTCGGACAGTGCCAGGGTCGCATGTTGACCCTAAAACTTATCCGAAGTAGAATATAGCTACAGTTTTTGTTACAGTATAAAAATAGTTACATCTATCTAGTTACAGAGCTGAGTCCTTATATTTATTGAGACTGCCTAATTATTATTATTTTTGTGTTTTGCTGTCATTTACAGGCCATTGTTCTCTCCAACTGTTTTGCTCAAGCAGGGATGTCTTTCCGCATGGACATGGTGAGCAGTTGCCTGGGTCCCCACAAGAATAGGGGCCCCAGTGCGATGCCCTTGTGCGGAGGCCGACAGAGAAGATAATTTCATCTCTCCTGCCGGTCTATACAGAGCCAGCCCTGCTAGCTGCCTTCTCAGACCGCTGGGGAGATCATTACATAAGGGGACAGGGAGGACCTGGAAGGCAGACAATTTCTGCCGCAAGCAGGCAGGTTGGAGCATTGGCGCGCTTTACCATGGCAACGTTCCGACAGTGCTCACCTGGCAGAAATGAAGTCAGCCTGCAGGCTTAAGGTCACAGCTCACCATCTGACCACAAGGGCTTGAAATGCTCCCCCCTCTTTTGCTAAAGGTAAGAAGAAGGGTGGGAAGGGGAGAACATAAAGCTTCTATATATTTATTTCTAAAATGAAAATAATAATAGATATATACATTTGCACCATATCGCTAGGCAGCCATCTCTCTCATACACACACAAACACCCCGGGTATATTATTAATGCAGTTTTTCAAATTGATTTCAAGTAGTTTTACAAAAATCAAAGGATTCCCTAAACACCAAGTGAGCCTGTGCCATTTAAGCATTCTGCCAGTGGTGTAAGTGGAATTTCTGCCAAACATTTTATTTATTTATTCACAAACCATTTGAAAGTGAATCTTACTCATTACCATGCCTCAATCAGAAGGGTAGGCTTTCATAATTCCTTCACTCTGCCAAACCACTTGAACATGGATTTAACCAGTGTGACTAAACAAATAGCTGAGATTCACAATGTTTCATATTATCTAAAAATTGATGTTCCCTCATCAATGCTCCTCTGCCTTTGATTTAACACAATCGGTGCTTCTATAGACTAATTAGCCCATTGCTGGTTGGGCTTTAATGATGGCTGTATACACAGATTGACTTGCCCATTGCTGGCTTGGTAATTAATAAACCTCTAGCCAGCTGCCATATCAACAGAATATTCCAAACAATATATTATTTTTTTTAATTCCTTTCCTATAACTAGTCCTACAGCCCCTGATAATAGCAATGCCAGCAATTGGATACAATGTAACGCACATGCAGGGCAGAATGGAACGTTGGACTAGGAAGCAAAGCACGTGTTGGTCTCTGACGTCATCCGAACGCGACGGTGTGCAGAAGGCCCCCAGCTGGACAACAGGCGCAGCCGGGGCAGCTAAAAGGTCCTTCCTCACTGTGAGCGTCCATGCTGCTTGATACATGTGAGAGATTCCTAATTTCTTACACAGCAAACCTTGTGAGTATATATACACAGTATACACCTCCCATATACCCTCACTGACACAGCACACAGGCATACATACAGACACCCCCACAGGATTTATAGAGGGACCAGGGGGGAGGGGGGGCTAGTCTCTAAACAGTGAATTGTAAAATATACAGGTTTATTTACTAAAGTGAGAATTCAAAGCGAATTTCTAATTAAAGGTAAAGTTGGCCAAACTGCACAAGCCCTCTAAGTCAGCTCTGCTTTCAGTTCTGATACTATGGCTTTAAATTTGAAATTCACTTTAATTTCTCACTGCAGTGAATAGCCAGCAAGCAGCTGCGTATCCGTAGTCTGTAGTGGAGGAGGGGAGTGGTGTCTCAGAAGCGGAGTAAGCAGTCAAACCGTTCGTGTATGTTTTGATTGCTGTCATTAGAAGCGCCAGGGCTTTTTGGGCACAATAACCGCTACAGCGCACTGCCATCGTTATAATGATAGTTTTCCTTTAGTTTTGTTTTTCAGACATTTGTTTAATGTAATGGAATAAATAAACAGAAAGTAAAAGATTTTGGGAAATGATGGTTCCTCATTAAACAAACACTGTAACCGTAGGAATGCATATCTGTATTCCTAACACTACAGTCTTTGTGTGCCTACTTAGTTCAGTCACCCCGTGTTAAAAATATTATTAATAAATGAAAATAAGTCACCTTCTCTCCAGCGCCCTGTATCCCTCAGCACTGCCTCCTCCCCGTGTGATGACAGTCAAATCCAATGCTTCTCTTATTGGTTACCATAAGTGCATGCATGGCACTCTCTGCGATGTCTATATTTCTGCCGTAGAGAATTATTGAATACATTGACTCTCTATGGCATACTGTGCATATGTGCAAGATGTCACGGTATGAGAGCCAGAAAGTAAGTGCTGGCTATCATATCTGAAGGGCTTGAATGTGTGGCTTGAAGCTGTGTTTCCAAGTCCAATTATTAAAATAAAGAGTTTTGGGGTTAGGACTGAAGGCACTATATAAACTTTAGTTAAAATTAAGTTTTTATAATGCCTGTAGTGTTCCTTTAAGCAATGTGAACAGGTGACATCAATAAGCTCCCCACCATAAAAAGTATAGATTTGATCCCAATGGTCCCTATTATTCTGTTACAGCTGGAGTGTAACAGGTCTAAAACGGAATTGAAGAGTTGATCGTAGCACCATGGTCACTCCAGGGATTTGAAGTGGTCATGGTGCTTTCAGGCTTTCTCCTAAAGAAATACTGATTGATTCTGATAGTAGTGTAACTCTTTCCCTGACATCACCATGAGTACGTGGTTAGCCAGCCTGGAAACAAGATATCTGGGTTGGCTAATGTCAATTCTCTGCATATGTTTGCACAGACACTCATTTATTGTCTGAGAGTGCTCAGCTGACGATCTCAGCCAGTCACTGAGTGACAGGATTGGCAGAAGCTGGATGTCATTAAACCTGCTGCAGAGGAGGTTCGGCTATCAGTGGTGACTCATATAAGAGGACAAACTGCTGCAAAAAGGTTTGCTCCATTACATGGGAACGGTTCCAGAGTACTCCTGGCATAATATTTACCAAAGTAGGCATGCTGGTACTTAAATTATCTTAAACTTTTTCAGAGAGAGGAAAAAGAATGTCCCCACCCAGGCAGCTTATTTTTCTGATTCGTTTAAAAATACTTTTTTCTTTCTTTCAGTACTACAATAAAAAACTGTTTACATTTACATACTGGAATAAATAATTTATTTTATTCAATCTACAAAACAAAATAAAAATAGTAGACACTCATATACCCTTCTTCACTCATGCATTTACCTGTTTCCCCCCTCTCTTTCTTTCCCCTTTGCTCCCAATGAAATCCTTGTCATTTACTTTTATATTTTCTGTTCAGTGTTGATAATATTCTGCCAGAGAATTGTGTGTCATAATGCAGAGGAAAAAGATTGATAATCGCATCCGGGTGCTCATTGAGAATGGCGTCAGTGAAAAACACAGGAACTTGTTTGTGATTGTTGGAGACCATGGAAAAGATCAGGTGAGGAAACACAACACAGGAGCTCGATACATATTGAATGTCATGTGTGAGGATTTAACATTGTGACACTGCAGACCATGGTCTATATGCTGTTAAGGGAAAAGACAGATGCTGAAAAGTTCTAATAATCTGGAGAAATCATCAGTGGTTTGTTTGTTTGCTTTTGTTTAGTTTTCATTTGCTTCCATGGTGACTACTCTACTCTATTTGTGGAATTTTGCAATATTGTTCTTTATGCTTAAAGGTCACCTGTCACCTCAAAACTATTTTTTAAAGGGATTCTTTAGTTCCGTGAAAACAAAGTTGTTTTCCTGGCACTATAGAACCCTACTGTGCTGCCCCCCTCCCGCGATGCTGATGGGGTTAAAACCCCTTAGGTCACTTAAATGAATCCAGCGCCAATATCCTCAGTGCTGGGTCAGGCTCTGCCCACGATCCTCCCCTGCCGACGTCAGCGTCAGATAACGGACCAAAGGTTTGTTTCAATTCAGGAAGTCCTTCTAGTGGCTCTTGGTAGACAGCCACTAGAGGTGGAGTTAATCCTCAGAGGTAATTATTGCAGTTTCTCAGAACCTGCAATAATTACCACTGTAGGGTTAAGGGACATTGCACAGAGACCACTTCAATGAGCTGAAGTGGTCTGGGTGCCTACAGTGTCCAATTAATATAATTCATCAAGTTTTGATAGGAAATATTTGGGTTTTTTTTTTTTTGGTTTTTTTTTGGGGGGGGGACACTATAGTCACCCAGACCAGGTCTGGGTGCAGTGTACCTTAATCCTACAGTGGTAATTATTGCAGTTCCTGAGAAACTGCAATAATTCCCTCTGAGGGTTAACTCCATCTCTAGTAGCTGTCTACCGAGATGCAATAGAGGAACTTGAATTGAAACAGATTTTTGGTCCGTTACCCTTTTCCCCCACGCTGGAAAGAGTTGAGTGAATAAAATGGGTTTTAACCCTTTATTCACCAGTACCAGGGACGGACCTTTAGTTAATTTCAGAGGGACACTATAGTGTTAGGAATGCAGATTTGTAAAATAAATAAAAGTAATGAGAAACGCACCCCAACCCGTAGTAATGACAGGATTCTTCAGGCAGATACATCTTGGCTCGCATAGTGTCTGAAAGCCGACTGTTATGGAATTATTCATTAAAGGGAGAATTTCACATTAAAGGTCAGAGTAGCCGAACTGAGAGCCTAACTGACTTGGGGACCTGGTCGTAAAATGAATTGGTTGGTAAGTGAGGCGCATGTGCACCAGTGCAGGTCTATATTCGGGGAAATTTCTCTGAACGTATACATATGCACCAGAGCAGGAAATCCCTCTAATCTATGTGCGGGGAAAATTCCACAAACATAGACCAGCTCTCTAACGTGGGGAATCCTTGAATCCTCACGCTAGAAAGTGTAAGCCGTCGCAAAGTGAAGACCACCTGTACATGGCTGGAGGATCCTGTCGTACACTAAAGGTAGTGATGAGTTTTTCTTATATATAATTAAACTATTTCCTTTCAAAACTTGATGAAATGATCATTTATATTAAAAGTGAGGCGACAGTTGTCCTTTAACTGTCACTGTCTCTAACAGGCAACTGTGTTTTTGCAATAAGCTTAGAAACATAGAAACATCATCCATAATCATTTATAGGCTAACAATGGGAGACCTGTGGAAATGAAACTTTGTTGCTATTTTCATGAGAGATTTCACAGGCTACCTTTTGTGGTAGTGGTGTTGTGTTATCTATTGATATCTAAAATACTTGTTATTCAGAATATGCCACTTCACGGTTATGTCGTTTTGTTTTTCCTGTTATGTGACCATTGTTACCATTTGATATACCACAGTGATTATGGGATGTTATTTCTGTTTGCGTATCAACTCTTAAACAGACTTTCAGTCACAAATAAAACTAGTTATTAAACTGTGTCCGATCCCCAGTTTCCATTTTAGCATCATACGAAAGGCAGATCACTTTTCTGAAGAGAAAAAAAAAAAAAAAAAGGTCTGGAAATGCTTATTACTTGTGAGCTGAATGTGATAAATGCATTCTATTGATAATTCATACAAAAAGATACATTATAAACATGGCATGTTTGAAGGCTCAACTTCTGCTGTAAATACCATGGCTTAATGCAACAAGCTCTGCCCATAACTGTAAGTGGTTAAAGTAATTGGACGGTTCCAGCGTATTTTGATGGGATGTGGATATATAACTTACAGACACATTCTCAGCACCATGACCACTGTATTCATTGTAGGAGTTATGGTACAAGCAGATTCAGACATTGTCCATTGATTCTATGTCAAAAAAAAATTTCTAGCACAAACTTAAGGTCTCCCGGCTGCCCATGACTTGTCTTTCACTTATCACATTGTCAATGCAGAAGTTACACGTCCACATTAGCAAAGTCCATTTCATCCAAATTTTAAATGGCATTAATTGTGTTCAAGCATCAGCTGAGGCACTCAGTCTGTACGATCCCCTTGGCTTGGTTGGTTTGCATTTGTTCTCGCTGTGGAAAGAACGTAAGATTCATCCTAATGGAATTCTTGGACATCTTGCTGTGTAGAACCCCCAGTATTTTGTTCAAAATTGCGGAGATGGGATTATTCTGCATATGGATTATTTGTTATTAAATGGACACTATTGAGTCACCCATACCACTTCAGCTTAATGGTGTGGTCTGGGTCCCAGGTCCCCCAGGTTTTAACCCTTCAGATGTAAACATAGTTTCAGAGAAACTGCTATGTTTACATTGCAGGGTTAATCCAGCCTCTGGTGGCTGTCTTTCTGACAACCGCTAGAGGCGCTTCTGCAACGCTGGGTGCGAAAATCGCATTCAACGTGCAGAATGTCCATAGGAAAGCATTGAGAAATTGTTTGAATGCCGTGCATGCGCATTCCGCTCCACCCAGAACCAGACGTCGGCATGGGAGGAGAGGTCACCAGCGCTGGATAAAGGTAAGTGGCTGAAGGGGTTTTAACCTGAGGGTGGGGTGTACCTAAGAGTTATATAATGTCAGGAAAATGAGTTTGTTTTCCTGACACTATAGTGATCCTTTAATTATATTTTCGATTACTTCTTGATCTCTTTGGAATTGGTGATATTAATGACAGATGAACCTTCATTGTTTTAAAACTCTCTCGTCAGGTGGTCATTCTCCATCACATGCTGTCTAAAGCCACCATTCGTGCTCGTCCGTCCGTACTTTGGTGTTACAAGAAAGAACTGGGCTTCAGCAGGTAACTATTCACTTAGTATCTTTTTTTATTACCAACTGATAATGCTCAGGAGTTGTTAGAATAGATGGAGCTGGAACCAGTCTCTCTAGTGTTTCTAACTGATTTTCCACATTTTGTAGTCACCGAAAGAAACAGATGAGAAAGCTTCAGAAGAGGATAAAAAGTGGTTTGCTCAACGTGAAGGAAGATGACCCTTTTGAGCTCTTCATTGCATCCACCAACATCCGTTATTGTTACTACAATGAGACCCATAAAATTCTGGGAAATACATATGGCATGTGCGTCCTACAGGTGAGCATGAAATTCTGGAGCATGTAATAGATCACCTGGATTGCAAGGAATGGGGCTTTGCAAGGTCAGCGCATGCAAGAGACAGCTCAACTAATATTCTGCTTTGTGTTCGTATTCGGTGCTGGTAAGTGGGAGCCTTCCTAATGTCATTAAGAGAGGACTGTAGTTTCAGGTGGATCCACAAGTTCCTAAGTAATGTAGATCACAGCAATATTTCTATAATTTGTGTCTGATTATTCTTCTAGTCTAAAAACAAACAGGGCAAACAAAGTCAGTTTACTGGTTTAGATCTGTCTTACATGGTTATGTTTTTGATTAATTCTACTGTTTTGTGGCTATTGATACATCCTGAAAGAATAAGAAATAGGGAGGAAAGCTCTGTGTAAGGTAATTAAAGGGACACTCTAAGCACACCTTAAGGTAAGAATCCATTGTTTGTAACCAATTTGGCACTTACCTGTGTCTCGTGTGTGTGCCCCTCTTCAGATATCATTTAAGCAGAAATTCCTTCTTCCACATTCATATCAATTCTGTTTGTGTTTTTTGACGGAGAGCATGAGCGGACTCTCTCGTCCAGTGAATTCTATCCAAATTTAGTCCTTCTGCTCTGCAAATAAATATGGGTTGCACCAGTGGACCCTTATAACTAAGTGGCGATTGTCAAATTGTATAAAAATGGGTTGACTCGTACCTAGGTGATGGCGCTAGAGGACTCCTGGCATCGTAACCACTACAGCACAATATTTATTTAGTTTTCGTTTTGTGATTAGGACAAAACACGTCAGTCAGTGCTTGTCTGTTTTATGTACATCCCTTGCATAGTTACCTTTTATTTTACATGTAAAACCTAAATAAAACAAAAATTGTTAAATTTTATATTAAATGAAACAGAAACTTCAAAGTTGTCAGCTAAACTACTAACCTGCTAATGGTTCCTTTTTAGTTTATTTATTGTATTGAAAGTAAACCGTATCTGGCCTTTCTTACATAAATGTTTTTCATAAATCCAGTTTGTTGCTTGTATTTAACATGCACTTGGTATGTAATATCCAGTTAAGGTTGTAATTCATTTATATGGCAATTCTCATGCTCCGTCTGAACCGGTGGTGCATGCTGCAAGAGTAGTAATGGAAAAAGCAAAAAAAATATAAAAAAATTAACTTCAAGTATTATGAAAGTGTTTCAAGTATAGAAAATTAGGATTCTTCAACGGCCTTTACTTCCCATTGCTGGAACTAATTACGTAGACTATGACGTCTGTACTGTGAATGCTCTTTGAATAAATTTGGGCAGCAATAGTGTGCCCCTATAACTAATCTGCACTTTGTGGATGGATATTTTGGGTTGCTATATTTTGTTTGCGGTTGGGGCTATTGGTATTGTGCTATACCACACTTCTACATCATAGTTTTAAAATAGTAGATGCATAGGGGCACAGTCTGTGTTGGTCTGTGCAATTGTACCCATAGTTTATTCACCAGGTGTGTGTGTTTGTTCTTTTTTTTTTTTGCTCTATTGTCAGGATTTTGAGGCGCTGACTCCCAATTTACTGGCTCGGACGGTAGAGACAGTAGAAGGTGGGGGGATTGTAGTGATTCTCCTTCGCACAATGAGTTCTTTGAAGCAGCTGTACACAATGACTATGGTAAGTATGGAGAGAGAGCGCAGAACAATATGTTGCACACCTGTGTGTAAATTATTGAGTTAATGATGTTCTATGTTCGCGTAAAAAAAAAAAAAAAAATGTATGTCTATTTGCGTGCAGTTCAAAGCAACAAGAGATCTGTGCTGTTAAAATGAATATATATATATATATATATATATATATATATATATATATATATATATATATATATATATAT